>OZ012706.1:33018338-33083338 GCA_963942595.1 Cylloceria caligata
AAATTCATTTAGAAATACCTTTCAATATAAAAAAATGTTAATAGAGTATTTAGAAATTAATGGGGAAAGGGTATCACATACTATTGTTCCAATAACAGAAGATGGAAACTGTTTGTTCAGATCTCTTTCATATGTAATGTATAATAATGTAAATACCCAATTAATGGCTAGAGAAGTACACGAGCTAATCGTAGAGCACGTTAAAAATAATTGGAAAGAGTTTTCTATCTTATCTCATAATAACGAGGGAGAAAACTATACTAGCTCAAATGAATACTTAACACAAATGTCGGAACAATTTACTTATGGTGGTACATGCGAACTGGTAGCAGCAGGCCAAATATTTGATTTTATATTTGAGGTATATCGTAATGGAAAACTATATGAAAATTTCGGTAATAGAGGTCACGATGTAGGTAGATTCTGTTTTACGCAGGACCTATCTAAATGACATTTCGATGTATACTTACAATATGAAAAAAAAGAAATGCTTAATGACAAACAAAATTTTCAAGAAGAATATGACAGAAATTTAAATAATCAATTAACACAATCAACAACAAAAATTACGCTTGGTAAACGAAGAGCAAGATGTACTAATGGTATAAGAAAGAAACAACTAAGGGATGCGGCAAAAAAATATGCACAGAATCATAAAGAGGTGCATCGTGCAGCAGTAACAAAATATCAGAAAAATCATCCAAATGAGCATAGAGCAAAAGAATCAAGATATGAACAAAACAATTTTCAAAAACGAGCAGAAAGAAGAGCAATTTTATGGAAAGATAAAGCAAATGCCGGTATGGAATATAATATTGACATAGCATATGAAGCAGATAGGACTGTAGCAATAGGTAAAATGAATCAAAAGTGTCAATATTGCAATGCTTTAAAATGGAAAGATGAGACACCTGGCATGTGCTGGAATGCTGGAAATGCAATGCTGGAAAAGTGCAACTACAGCTATTTGAACAATTGCCAGAGCCAATGTATATATATAGTTTAATAATGGGAAAACACCCATTACATGTACATTTTATGGATCGTATAAGAAAATATAATAATTGTTTTTGTATGACATCATTTGGAGCAAAACAAATTATACAAGAAGGTTACATTTCAACATTTAAAGTGCAAGGACAAGTCTATCATTTAATTCGAAGTCTGCTGCCAACAACAATAAAAGATGCCAAATTTTTACAAATTTATTTTGTAGGAAATGATGAAAGCTCAAATAAGATATAGCAATTGTCCTGGTATCAATCAAGGTTTAATCAAAGAAATACAGAAAATGCTACATAATGTAAATAGTTATATAAAATATTGGAAAACAACTCTTGAAAAATACCTTTAACCTGTGAGCAATTTAAAATAGTTATTTATGCAGAAAGAAAACCAAAAAATGCTCACAAAGGACTATTTAACGAACCAGTAGCAAATGAAGTAGCACTGATTATTGTGAATCAGCGGTTCGAAGAACCAGATATTGTGATACAGAGGAAAAGTAATAAATTAAAGCGCATAAGTGAAATTCATCGAACATACGATGCACTTTAATATCCACTAATGTTTTGTCGTGGCGAGGATGGATATTATATTGCACTGCCACAGCGTAATCAAATAAATAAAAAACCACTAAATAAAACAGTTTCTGCAGCAAATTACTATTCGTACCGCATTATGGTGAGGCAAGGAGAGAATAATCATTTGATATATTATCGCTCACTATTTAGTCAATATATGGTAGATATGTATGCCAAAATAGAAACTGAGAGGTTAAGATATATCAGAAACAACCAAAAAAATTGAGAGCAGAAAGTTATGTTCACCTTAGGGATGCTATAGGGAGACATGATGCAAATGCAACAAAACTAGGACAAATGGTGATACTACCGTCAACTTTCACTGGGGGACCTCGATATATGCATGAGCGGACTCAAGACGCAATGACATATGTTCGTCATCACGGTCATCCTGATTTATTTATCACTTTGTCGACCATGGCGTTATGAGGCCAGGCGACAAAGGGAGCGCGGATGATGCTCCTTTTGATGTGGCGACGAGACGCGTCCGCGGCGATGCTAGGGCGTTCGACGGTCTTACGTTTATCGGGTCCTGAAAAGGACCGGGTGTCGAACCGATGGCGAACGAGTTGTTGGTCGATGTTCCCGGGTAGGTGAGGGTGTAGAACTGACGATGCACTGGTGGTGGTGTTGAAGAGGTTTTTATTTGATCCTCACCGACGCTTTTGCGCCCGTTTATATAGGGGGCAGATGGTCGGTGATTGGTCGGGGAAACGTAGGTGGGGTTGCTAGTCCCGACGTCCCACCAACGCACCAATGGCTCGCCCGCACCGCTCCAGGTGAATCGGCGTGGTGGGGATTTCCTTGTACTCTCCAAACCACCCCCGATCAGTGTTTTCTCGGAAGCGGTCGAGCGAGGACCTAAGGAGCGAGCTAGCTAGTCCCGACGTCCCACCGACGCACCAATGGCTCGCGCGTTCGGCCGCAGGTGGAGCGGCGTGGTGGGGGTCTCTGCATGCCTGCCAGACTACCCCTGATCAGTCGATGCTCGGACGCGGTCGAGCAAGCGTCTGCAGAGCCAGCCAGCCAGTCCCGATTTCCCGCCGGCGCACCAATGGCGCGCGGGCCCGGTCACAGTTGGAGCGGCGTGGTGGGGGTTTCCGCGTACTTGCTAAACCACGCCCGGTCAGTCCTTTCTTGGAGGCGGTCGAGCAAGGGTCTGTGGGGCGAGCAAGCTAGCCCCGACGACTCACCGACGCATCGAAGCGCGCGAATCTAGATTTCTGTTATTCCAATTTTACATGTTGTATCTTACATTCTAAAGATATATTTATAAGTCTAAATCTAAGCATAGTTATAGAGCGATTCCTCACAAGTGAAGGTAGGGGGACAACGTAGTTTAAACTTTATTGAATATTGCACAAATATGCGGATAACAACTTTTACATGTAACCCAAGGTGGAAGGATATTACAGATGCATTAATTCAAGGACAAAAATCACATGATCGTCACGACATCATAGCAAGAGTTTTTCATTTAAAAATAAAGAAAATGATGTCAATATTAACCAAAGGAAAATTGTTTGGCGGAGTAAAATGCTTTATGTATTCAGTGGAGTGGCAAAAACGAGGACAGTCTCATATTCATATTCTTTTGTGGTTAGAGCAACGCATTTATTCAGACATGATAGATAAAATAACCAGTGCAGAAATACCAGATCAAATAAAAGATCCAATCTTATATGATATAGTAAAAGCAAATATGATACATGGCCCATGTGGCAATTTAAATTACAAGTCTCCATGGATGAAAGAAGGTAGCTGCAGCAAGAGATATCCATGGCCACTTTTAAAAGACACACAGGCAGGAGAAGATACATATCCGCAATATCGGAGGAGATGAACAGCTGACGGTGGTAATACAGTAAAAGTAAATGGAATAGAATTGGACAATCGATGGGTGGTGCCTTACAATCCAGTACTATTACGTACATTCAATGCTCACATTAATGTGGAATTGTGTAATTCTGTAAAATCAATAAAATATATATGCAAATACATAAATAAGGGTAGTGACCAAGCAGTTTTTGCGATGGAAAATGAAAGAGATGAGGTGAAATTATATGAGAGTGGACGATATATTAGCACCTCAGAGGCAATTTGGAGAATTTTTGCATTTCCAATTCATGAAAGATATCCCACTGTCGTACATCTTGATGTGCACTTAGAAAATGGACAACGTGTATATTTAACGACAATTTGAAAGATAAAATTAGCAACCCTCCACAAACAACACTATTGGCATATTTTGAACTTTGCAAAAATGATGATTTTGCCAAAACACTCTTATATTATGAATTGCCTTCATACTCTGTATGGGAAAACAACAAATTTGTGAGAAGGAAACGTGGTAAATACGTCGATGGCTGGCCCGAATTAAAAAAGGATAACGCCCTGGGAAGGGTCTACATTATTCAACCAAATAACACTGAGTGTTATTATCTACGCATGCTGCTACGTGAGGTAAAAGGACCAACATCATTTAAAGATTTGAAAACTGAATGGAGTCCAATACAATACATTTCAGTCTGCATGTAAAGCATTAGGTCTATTGGAGGATGATAATCAATAGAAAATGGCCTTGGAAGAAGCAGCATTAAGCGAATCTTCATCTCGTATAAGCTAAGAGAACTTTTTTCAGTAATGTTGGTTTTTTGTCAAATTACAGAACCAATTAAACTTTGGGAAATGTTCAAAGATAGTTTTTCAGAAGATATTAAAAAAGAAATAGAAAATAAATTACAAAATAATTATCAACTAATGGAATATGTGTACAATAACGGCTTGATGCAGATTGAAGATATAGTGATGACATTGAAAGGAGATGGTTTATCACAATATGGTCTGCCACAAACTTATAGAACAGAAGGAATCATGGAAAACAAGAATTATTTGACAGAAATAAATTATGATTATAATATCTTAAAACAAAAGGTAATGAAAAATGAGAAAGAATTAACAGATGAACAAATGAATGTTTTGTTATGCCGGTACCGAGTAATTGGATTATTCGGTAGTCGGTATAATATTAAAAGTTATTATTTTTTGGGATCGTTTGCCGATAAGGAGATGGATCTCGAGTAAAAGATGGAAACGCGAATTTATATATCAGGAGTACAAATTGAAAATGCGGGATTTTTTTCTATTTTTGAACGTTTATTCTGAAAAAATGGTAACAAATGAATTATTCAAAGTATTGTCCATCGCTAGCCACAACTTTTTCCCATCTTTCTGGCAATTTACGGATACCGTCGCGAAAAAATTCGGCCGGCTTGGCTGCTATCCAGTCATCGACCCATTTTTGGGCTTCTTCGTAAGAATGGAAGCGCTGGTCAGCTAGGCCATGTGTCATCGATCAGAAAAGGTGGTAATCGGAAGGAGCAATATCTGGGCTATACGGCGGGTGGGGTAAGACTTCCCATTTCAGCGTTTGTAGGTATGTTTTGACCGGCGCTGCAACATGTGGCCGAGCGTTGTCATGTTGCAAAATTACTTTGTCGTGTCTTTGCTCGTATTGTGGCCGTTTTTCTTTGAGTGCGCGGCTCAAACGCATCAATTGAGTTCGGTATAGTGCTCCTGTGATGGTTTCGTTCGATTTCAATAGCTCATAATACACCACACCCAGCTGGTCCCACCAAATACAGAGCATGAGCTTGGCGCCGTGAATATTTGGTTTGGCCGTCGATGATGATGCATGGCCGGGGTAACCATATGATTTTTTGCGCTTCGGGTTATCGTAATGGATCCACTTTTCATCACCAGTGACAATGCGATGCAAAAAACCCTTCCGTTTTTGCCGTTCGAGCAGCAGTTCGCATGCAAAAAAACGGCGCTCGACGTCTCTCGGCTTCAGCTCATACGGCACCCAATGTCCTTGCTTTTGGATCATTCCGAGGGCTTTTATACGATGGGAAATGGCTTGTTGTGTCACTCCCAATGAATCTGCGAGCTCTTGTTGAGTTTGACACGAGTCTTCATTGAGTATTGCCTCCAATTCAGCATTCTCAAACTTTTTCACTTGGCCCGGTCGCTCTTTGTCCTCAACGTCAAAATCACCACTTCTAAACCGCACAAACCATCTCTCGCACGTTGAAACCGATGGAACATGACTCGGATAAGCCTCGGAGACCAATCGATGTGCTTCAGCAGCACTTTTCTTCAAATTAAAGAAGTAAATTAAAACTTCCCGCAAATGCTGTTTTGTTGGCACGAAACTCGACATATTGAGAGCTCAAAAAAACTATGAATTTGACACTGCGACAAATTGACACATACTGAAAATTAAAGCTATAAGACGTAGCTTTGACATGAACATAGTCACAGTACTGCCTGATGCGTATAGCGTTAGTAACGCCATCTGTTATCAAACCCGCATTTTCAATTTGTACCCCTGATAAAAGGAAGTATTTATTATAAGCAACGGTAACTTTCCGTTGCCTATTTATATATCAAAGTAAGAAGTACAATAATGCGTTGTTTCGAGTATTAAACGAGGAACCAACCGTTCTCTTTTCAATCTAATTTAATACTGTCTTTTCGTAAAGCAGTTGCTAACTGTCTTCACGAAAATCCCTTAATTCGCAATTTTAGCGTTAGCCTTTCGCCCGAACGCCAAGCGAGTCGCTCATGCTGCGTCAGCGTTCTTGGGGTCCTTCATACGATCGGGCATTGGACTTCGTTTCTTGTCTTGAACGAATTCCAAGGTTTCGTTACTATGGAATATTCCCGAATATACTAAATACGGAGTGGAATATTCCGCGGCACAACATCCCTCCCCCCTTAGAAGGAAAATTTTTTTCTTTAAAAAAATGTTTTCTTCGATTGGTTTCTCGTTTGAAGTTATATGACAATACAATAAAATTTTTTATTTTTTCATTTGTAACGATGAAGTTTTTCCTTTTGCTTCTTATCGTCTTTCGTGCCGAGCAAGTCGTTCTCGGTTGGGGGGACGGGTGCATAACCTGGCCAGCTCGGATCGCGGTTGCTCTTCTGGCTGTTGTCGTCCGATCGGCTCGAGGTTGATGTTTACCTTGGCTGTTGCCGGGGTCGTTGCCTCGCTTGTCCTTGTTGGTGTTCGGTTTCGTTGATACCTATAACATTTAAACAGAACATAGCCAACTAAGGCTATTGGTGCTACTGCACCCAGTGAGTAAAAGCTCATATTGTGGATGTGTTGCATCCCGTCTCCGGCAGTATTGAGGTTGTTCATGATTTGGTCGGCTCGAGCTCCGAGCTTTTGAAGCTCTTCCGGGTCTCGCAGCATGCTCTGCAGTGGAATTGTCCTCTCGGTCTGCGTAGGGGGCGCCTGGGCTTCAATTTTCGTTAACGTTAAATTGAACGATGGGAGATAGTTCTCCCGGATAATCTGTGAGGTCCGCCCGATGGTTTTTTTGCTGAAATCTTGGGCGGTTACTATACATACGCCTACTAAAGCCAGTATGCCCGTATTATTTAACATTTTAAGCCGAGTGGGATTTTTCCCACAATTTCTCTAGGGTTTCTCTAGGCCTTTCTGTGCTCTATTCAGCGTTGGGACTAGATTGTCTACGCGTGCCTTCTTCCTCACTCTGAGGCTCATTAACATGTGTATATCAACCGAATAGAGTGTGCGCGGTATTCTTTTTACACTCTACGCTGAATACTATCCCGTGTCAGTATTAATATGCTATACATTTTTCGTGGTGCTTTTCTGGCAGGGTCACAGTATTCCGTCCCCTCCGGATTGCGTAATGAAATTGCAATTTCTTTTCAATTGTTTCGTTCAATATATTTTTCCGATATGTATACGCTCTTTTTCCTGTTGATAAAATTAGGTCTCCTAAAACCTCTTCTACTTTATTGGAGCTCCCTACCCTGCGTCCTTAGGGGCTCCTTCCCACATTTATTTTCTAGCTAATATTAAGTTTTAACTAGCTATAAGTATTTGAATTCCTTAATTCCTGAGCTATTAGTGCTCGATAAAGAGCTTCAGGCGGTTTGCGTGCACCGCCTGGATTTTACGTCCCTTCCGGACTACGTAGTTGACGGGGGGCCTCTTCTCTACTATTTCGTGAGGACCCGTCCACTTCGGAGTCAGGTTGGCTGACCGCCCCCTTCGCACCGTCCCGTCACGGAAGAGTACGCGTTCGCCGGCGCAGTACTCCTGCACCTGTGCGCCATGGTCGTATGTAGTCTTCGACCGTCTTTTCGCGCCTTCCAGGTTGTCTCGTGCTACAGTCCATGCGGCGCGTAATCGCTCGCGTAACTCGTGGACGTAGTCATCGTAGGCATAAGTGCTGCGTGGTTCTTGTTTCACGGCGGTCGGCAATTCGGCCTCGCGTCCGTACACCAACACGTGGGGCGACAGTCCGGTCCCCGTATGTGGAGTGGTGTTGTACGTGAACATCGCATACGGCAGCCACTCGTCCCTATTTCCTTGATCCTCATCTATGAAATTTTTTAGGTACTCAGCGAGGGTGCGATGCGATCTTTCTAATGCGCCGTTTGATTCCGGATGGTTGGCCGTCGTTTGTATCTTCTTGATTCGCAGCAGTCGACACATTCCTTTGAAGGTCGAGCTGAGGAAGTTCGTACCCTGATCTGGTAATATTATTTCCGGTGTTCCGTGTCGGCAGATCAATTCTTCAACGAGCGCTCTAGCGACTGTCGAAGCCTCTTGGTTCGGCAGTGTTATCGCTGCACTGTATTTTGTGAGCGAGTCCTGGAACGTGAGTATATATTTTTTCCCGAAAGCGCTTTCCGGTAGTGGTCCGACGATGTCGACCGCAACTTTTTCAAATGACCTCGATGGGGTGTCCGTTACCACCATCGGCACTCGTTCCTTTTTCCTGATTTTATTCTTTTGACAGGATTCACATGACGATATATGATTTTCTAGATCTCTTCTCAGGCCGGGCCAGTCGTATTTGGTCCGAATCCGATGTAACGTACGCCGTATACCCTGATGCCCTTCTATGGGGGTGTTGTGGTATTCTCTAATTTTTTTCTGGCGGTCATCGGCAGAAGGAGTGGCTACGCCACTGCGGCAGTCGCTATACTCTTTTATAACGCTGTCTCCGTCCGCGCTGCTGGAAGTTCGTGGGCTACGGGCCCCGCCGTGCCTCGCTTCCTCAGCGGGCCTTTGCGGTGTTCTGTCCGCAATTTTTTCGCTCGGCGTGCCTACCGTAAGCTCCGCCGTTAGGTCGCTCTCTGTCTCGAGCGGTCTTGCAACGTTTGCCTTCACGGCCTTCCGCGCTTCGCGGGTCCGCCATGCTGTGCTGGGCCCGCTCCGTCCTTGTCAGCGGTGCTCGCAGTCTTACCAGTGGCTTGCGTATGTAGCTTGCGTGGTCTGCCCCTTCCCCGACCGCACGGCTTTTCGGTGGGGCTGTGGGGTTCAGTAGAGCGATTTGCATGCACGCTGCGAATCTCTCTATCCTATTCTGGCGCATTGGCCAGCGCGGCCTCTCTCTTTGCCGCGTTGCTAGGCTGGCCCGGGGTATTCTCGGCTCTCCGCTTTGTGCGGCTGTCCGTACCCGGGCGCTTGCTGTCCTCGTCTCTCTCGCGGGCGAGCTCGACCTCTCGCTCCAGCGAGCTACTATGGCTATACGGGGTATCTTCGGCCGTCCGCTTTGTGCAGTCATTCGTTGTGCCTCCTTGCCCCGTCGTGCTGTCCTCTTTCGATATACGGACTTCGCTCCTCGCTCTTGCTTGGGCCCTCGTAGTAAGGTATATTCTACTTAGCGCATCTGCATTCGTATTGCGCTTTCCAGCCTTGTACTCTACGTTGAACTCATGTTCCGCCAATTTAATTTTCCAACGCATCAATCTCGAACCTGGGCTCTTTACTCCGAACAGCCAGGTGAGCGGTTGGTGGTCCGTAACTACTGTGAAAGGGGTACCATAAATATATGGCCGGAATTGAGCTAGGGCCCATACTATCGCAAGTAGTTCCTTTTCCGTAGTCGTACTATGTCGTCGAGGTACACATAGCATTTGACGCCCTGTAGTCCTGCTAACGCGGAGTTCATTAGCCGCTGAAAAGTCGGTGGTGCGTTCTTCAATCTGAATGGATTCAAAATGACCCCGCGGAGTAGAAAATGCCGTTTTTCTATGTTTTCCTGCGCTATCGGAATTTGGTGAAATCCAGAGGCGAGATAGTATCGGGCCCGTCCCAACTGGTCCAATATTTCGGTGATATTGGGCAGTGGGTACGAGTCTCCGATGGTGGCTTCGTTCAACTTCAGAAAGTCTACCACTACGCGCATTTTCTTCACTCCGGCGGCATCGGGTTTCTTAGCCACGACCATCAGCGGCGCGTTACATTGACTCCTGCTGGACTGGGCTATTCCTTCCGCTAGCATTTTGTCTGTCGGCATCTCCACTTCTCTTTCTCGTGGGCGAGTTTAGCCTCTCGCTCTGACGAGTTATAGTGGTTGCCTTGGGTATCCTCGACTCTCCGCTTTGTGCGGCTGTTCGTATACCCTATTGCGCTATCATTCTCTTTTTTGTGGGACTTTCTTTCCTGTCCCACTTGGGCTCGTGTGGTCGCGCATATGCGACTCAGAGCGTCTGCATCAGTATTTCTTTTTCAGGCTTTATGCATTTTACCGGACGCATGCCCCGATTTTACGTTCTTCCCAGGCGAGGGTTGCGATCCTAGGTCCTTCGATCCGACCTTAAAGGGTGCGCGATATTGCACCTCGTGCGTGCGCTGTCGCTTGTTCCCTCGTAGTTGGAATACACCGTTGTATTCGCACACTATTCTTGCGCAAGCTGCTTGCTTTTCACTGCTGGGGGGCACCAAATCGGGCTTCCGTGGGCGCTGCGCAAACCGTTTGGCCTTCTTCCCCGTGCTCTCTGAGCTAACGCGCAGTGCCTTGACCTAGCGGCTACGTACGGTCTTCGCTATCTCCGACGGCTCGCATGTCACCGTCGGCTGTTGC
The DNA here is from genome assembly GCA_963942595.1 of Cylloceria caligata. Lineage (NCBI taxonomy): Eukaryota > Metazoa > Arthropoda > Insecta > Hymenoptera > Ichneumonidae > Cylloceria > Cylloceria caligata. The sequence continues at coordinate 33,028,843 of OZ012706.1, forward strand.
ACTTCCCCGTCGCATTTAGAAACTTCTAAACTCACTCTTTTGATTCTTGACGGTGTGACACGGGGTGTCTCTATGATGCCTCGGCCGATCCTACTCCTTGTAGGTAGTCTGACAAATTTATTTTTCTTGGCGGCATCCATGTTAGGCCCGTTTCCGGAAGGAAGATTTATCTCTGTAAGCAGGCCTATGTATTTGCACGTGGCGGCAGTTCTACTGCGTGGTGACGAATATATCCTCGTCGCGCCGTCCCTTAGCGGCATGCAGTGCCCATACAACTTAAGCATCTCGCCATGCAGGATGTCCGCTTTATGCTGCTTGATAAAGTCCATGCTAAGTAATCCGTTGACCTTCAACGGCACATTGTTCGGAACGATGTACAACCAATGCTCTACATTTAGAGCCGGTGTCTCGAGTACAATTTTAGCTATCCCGAGGGGGGTGAATTTTTCGCCCGCTACCCCCTGTAATTCCACGGAGCACCTGCTCACCATGGTCTCGGGCTTGAGACAGCCTTCCTTGATTATGCTGCACTGCGCTCCGGTGTCCGCTTTGAGGGTGAGTACCCCGGTCGTGGCCAACGGTGCATCGATATCGAAGTCGCTGGCGGTGGCGCTGGACGCCGGCAGCGTTACTTGCAGTAACTGCAGCCTGGTTCTCCTTTTTCTGCACGCAGGTTTCTGCTGGACAGTTAGCGTATTCAGTCTCAGTGCGCCCAGCGCGTTCACACCTGCAGTGGCTGGATCTGGCCCCGCAGTTATCGTATTTTTTGCATCTTTGTAGCCTGCGTTTCTTGGCTGTCGGGGCGGCTGCGTTGGCTCGCTTTTATTCTGCGACAGTCTCTTCCGGCATTCCTTCCACATGTGGCCTTTCTTCTGGCAGTAATTGCAGGTTATTTCCACATTGTGGATTGACTTGTTTTCACTGGGTACTGGTAGGCTTATTCGTCCCGTATTTTGGGTGCAGTCTCGAGCCATGTGTCCAGGTTTTCCGCAGGTGAAACAATTTTCTCCCTGCCGGGGTGATGCGCCTTGGGACCTTCTGGGGTGGCTTAATACTCCACCTACCCCTCCCTTTGGCTGTACCATGTTGGTTATCTCTATGGCCCCTGCCACAGAGTCATGCAGCGTTTGGTAATTTCTAGCACGCACCAGCACTTGCACCTGGCCGTGCAGGCCGTTTTCGAAGTTGGCCTGTGCGCTTCGTCGGGTGACACTCTCGACGGTGATCCTCTGATCCTCTGTTTGCAATGGCTCGCAGAGTATTTCGGCGATGTCTACCGTGATCCTCTGCGTCCTTGCCGCGTAGGCGGCGATGTCCTCGTTCTGTTCCTGCCGGAGGGAGCTGAACTCCATTTGCAACGCGGCCAGGGACTTCCGTTGTCCGTACAACGCTTCTAATTCGCTCCTGAGTTGCGCCATGGTGCTGATGGTTTTGTGCTGCAGTTGTCTCGCTGCTGCACTCTCTAGCTTACTCATGACTATTAACTCCAGTAGGGTGTCATGCTCCTCCTCTGCTACCCTGCGGAATATCGTCTCGCAGGACTTTAAGAAGAGCGGCAAAGCCTTCGAATCCTTGCCGTCGAACGTTTTTACCATTTTTATTCCGAGGCTGAGGCTGAGCATATTTGAGGGCCTCTGCGTCTCTTCGAACCGCGTGCGTCTCGGGGGCAGTGCGGGGGGCGGAATGTCCTCCATCCCTGCTCCTCCTAACCGTCGCTGGAGCTCGGCAATTTGCTCTCTTAAGGAGTGGATGAGCTCGTACTCGTCCGCACCAACCTCGTTCAGCGTGTCGGCCAAATTCCGTCTTGCCGACGGCGTTTCTGCCTCCCTGAGTTCGTGATCAAGTTCGCGTTGGCCTCGATCGTGCTCGCGCTGCAGCCTTTCATACTGGCGTCGCGCTTTTTCCATGTCGCGTTGGCTTCGGTCGACCGCCTCCAGCCGATCGCGTACTCTCGCTGGTACCGACCGGGCTGTCGCACCGGTAGTTGCTGAAAAACCCACACGCTCTATGGTTAGCATGTTTTCTATTTCTCGCTCAACCATGTCCTCGGTGATGCGTTCAGGCGTTTGCTCACCAGTGGCCATATTAAGCAAGTCGTCGCTAACGTTGCTGTCAAAATCCCCGAATGACGCACCCCTACGTGGGTTTACGCCAAACTGGGCCGTCAGTCGGTCCGCCAGGGCCCCTTGTCTGGACGAAGGGATTCGCCCCGACGGCGACAGCTCGAATAGCGCCCGCGCGCTTCGTAAACTATGTCCCCTACGGCCGTGGCTAATCCAGCTGTGGGGTCTACCTCTTCGCCGGACAACGTCGTCTCTAGCGAATTGCCCCTATTTCTTGGTCGGGCTCCTCTAGGATCTGACATATTTGCTAATTTCTCGGCGAACTCTACTTTAAAATATTCCCACAAAATCTCACGAGAAATATATATCTAGTGAAATATTTTCCCAAATATCGGTTCTACGCTGGCTTTGGCAAAATTATTAATTTTGTTTTCAAAAATTTCAAAATATTTTTTCTATCTGGCTTTAGTTTATCGGCTATATGTATAGGTATAAAGTAACCGCCACTTACAGAAAGATGATCTGGTAGACGGTCCTTTCCATCCTGTTGTTCTCGGGTGCCGTTCCTCCGGTGCTGTAGACCTGTTGTCTCGTAGCTTCCCTCGAAGGCTGGTCCAGTTATCCTCCCTGGTACCGTTGACCCGTATCTCCGTTGGTTCCTGGGTTCGTCCTTGGTGCGTCGCCAACGGTTGCGCGACGGCTTCTTTTCGAGTAGCTGCTGTGCGTACTCGGTTGCACACTTTGTGCGGTTTTCCTCGACTTGACGTGACACCGTCAATCGGGACTTTAAACGGTTGACCGATACGTCACCCCGCACCGACGTTCACTTCACGGCTTCGCGTTAGATTAGTCGGGTTTTCACGAACTACACTGGTGTCCTTGCACGCGTTGTAGTCGTCACGTTAGTGTATTCTTAACTTTGTCCAAAACACTTTTGTCCTAATAAATCACGAATCACTTAACTTCGGCAGATCCCACCGCTGCCACCAAATGTTATGCCGGTACCGAGTAATTGGATTATTCGGTAGTCGGTATAATATTAAAAGTTATTATTTTTTCGGATCGTTTGCCGATAAGGAGATGGATCTCGAGTAAAAGATGGAAACGCGAATTTATATAAAAGGAAGTATTTATTATAAGCAACGGTAACTTTCCGTTGTCTATTTATATATATCAAAGTAAGAAGTACAATAATGCGTTGTTTTGAGTATTAAACGAGGAACCAACTGTTCTCTTTTCAATCTAATTTAATACTGTTCACGAAAATCCCTTAATTCGCAATTTTAGCGTTAGCCTTTCGCCCGAACGCCAAGCGAGTCGCTCATGCTGCGTCAGCGTTCTTGGGGTCGTTTATACGATCGGGCATTGGACTTCGTTTCTTGTCTTGAACGAATTCCAATGTTTCGTTATTATGGAATATTTCCGAATATACTAAATACGGAGTGGAATATTCCGCGGCACAACAGTTTATAGACTGGTGCTTAATAGTGTAGAGAATGATGGAGGACAAATATTTTTTCTGGATGCTCCTGGTGGAACAGGAAAAACTTTTTTCATCAACCTACTTCTAGTGAAGATTAGAAGTGATCATGGTATAGCATTAGCTGTGGCATCATCAGGCATAGCTGCAACATTATTAGAAGGAGGAAAGACGGCAGATGCTACATTTAAATTGCCAATAAATCTAACAAATACAGAAACACCTATATGCAATATAACAAAACAAAGCAATATTGCTAAAGTTTTGATGGTATGTAAGCTCATTGTGTGGGATGAAAGCACCGTGTCATACAAGGCAGGTATTGAAGCACTAAATGTAACTCTAAAAGATATTAGAGAAAACAATAAAGTAATGGGAGGAATTACTATGCCGTTAGCCGGAGATTTTAGACAAACTTTACTAGTCGTGCCAAGGGGAACTCGAGCAGACGAAGTAAAAGCATGCATAAAAGCATTATATTTATGGCCAAAAATACATAAAATAAAGGGTGGTTAAATTTTAAGGGCCGATGTTGATTTTGAATAAAACACAAATTATTTAGGAAATTATTGTCAATTCTTTTTATTATGATAATATGGTATGGTTCAATTATGTATGGAACAAAATATCGGCCAAATGGCCGCCGCGACCTCGGCGGCACACCTCCATCCGATGGTCCAAATTTTCGATGACGCTTAGGCATAATTGAGGTTCTATGCCGTTAATGTGCCGAATTATCTCATCATTTAGCTCTTGAATTGTTGCTCGCTTATCGACGTACACCTTTTCTTCCAAATAACCCCAAAGAAAGAAGTCCAACGGTGTCAAATCACATGATCTTGGCGGCCAATTGACATCGCCACCACGTGAGATGACACGGCCATTGAATTTGTCGCGCAAAAGAGCCATTGTTTCGTTAGCTGTGTGGCAAGTGGCACCGTCCTGTTGAAACCACATATCGCCCACATCCATATCTTCCAATTCGGGCCATAAAAAGTTCGTTATCATCTCACGATAGCGAACACCATTCACAGTAACTGCCTGATCGGCCTCATTTTGGAAAAAATACGGCCCGATGATGCCGCCAGCCCATAAACCGCACCAAACAGTCGCTCGTTGTGGGTGCATTGGTTTTTCGACAATCACTCTTGGATTATGATTCGCCCAAATGCGGCAATTCTGCTTATTGACGAATCCACTGAGGTGAAAATGTGCCTCATCACTGAAGATGATTTTCTTCGAAAATTGATCATCCACTGTTGCCATTTCTTGCCACCATTCTGACCATTGACGACGTTTGGAATGGTCAAGAGGCTTTAGTTCTTGAGTCAATTGCACCTTATAAGCGTGTAAATGCAAGTTTTTATGCATAATGTTCATCAACGACGAGCGTGAGAGGTGCAATTGTTGGGCACGACGACGAGTTGAGGTGGACGGCTCTTCAGCAATACTATCGCGAACAGCAGCAATATTTTCTGCAGTACGAGCTGTACGAGCATGCACTGGTGTTTTAATATCTCCTACAGACCCGGTTTGCTTAAATTTTTGCACGATTTTTCCGATTGTACGCACATTTGGACGATTAAATTGACCGAAAAAATCACGAAGTGCACGATATGCATTTTGATTTGAACGCCCATTTTCATAATAAGCCTGAATAACTTTAACGCGTTGCCCGATTGTGTATCTTTCCATGGTTCAAATTGAGTTAGTCTGAAATTGAGAAATGTCAAATGAAATGCAGAAAAAAACTTGACGTTTGGGTGTGGTTCACATTCAACATCGGCCCTTAAAATTTAACCACCCTTTATCATTAAGTAAAAATATGAGAGTACATTTAAGAGGAGATATCAATGCAGGAGAATTTTCAAACATATTATTAAAAATAGGTAATGGAGAATATCAAGAAACCGATGGAAAAATAATCATAATTGAAAGATTAGGCACAATAGTGACGACAATAGAAGACCTTATAGAAAAGATATACCCAGATATTGAAAATATAAAACAGAAGTCTATGGATTGGCTATGCGAGCGAGCAATTTTAACATCGAAGAATGATAAAGCAGAAATTATTAATAAAATTATAATAAAAATTTATGAAGAAGCAACAATGGAATATAAATCTGTCGATTCAGTAGTACAAATTGATAATGTGGTAAACTATCCCGTGGAATTTCTAAACACACTAAATCCTCCAGGATTTCTAGCACACAAAATTCTACTGAAAGTGGGAGCACCAATAATGTTGATAAGGAATCTAAACGTACCAAAACTATGCAATGGCACCAGATTGCAAGTAAAAGCTCTAAATAAAAATATAATTGAGGCTACAGTTCTCACTGGTCCTGCTCGCGGAGAGTCAATATTTATACCACGTATTCGACTTATAACAACAGATTATTGTTTCGAATTTAAAAGACTACAGTTCCCCATGATTTGCTTTGCAATGACTATAAATAAATCTCAAGGCCAGACTTTAAAAAACGCAAGGATAGATTTAAGAGAAGATTGTTTTTCACATGGACAATTATATGTGGCTTGCTCAAGAGTGAGCTCATCAAGCAAATTAGTGATACTAACACCAATGGAAAAAACAACTATTGTAGTGTATAACGAAGAACTAAAATAACGAATTAAAAAAAAACAGAAAAGAAGAAAAATAGTTTTAAAAAATGTGTAAGAAACAGTAGTGAACAATAAGATAAAGTTGAAAAAAATGGAAAAGTGGAATAGGCCTATAAGGGACACCACTATAAAAAAAACGCGCCAAGCTATCTACAACGTGGTGGTGTGGAAAAGATAGCATTAAAAAATTTTGAAAATATACATTAAAAAAAAATACTGTTATCGCCAAAAATTTATTACAAACATTCAACCAAATTGAGTGCTGACGCAATGAAAAGAATATACAACCCAAGTTAAAGGTGCTAGAATTTTCATCCGTTTGGCTGGAATCGTGGCAAAACCGTGATTTGAATACTTTGCTTTATTACGTTGGAACGCCGAAATTATTGGCTTGGGAATGACTTTGTGTAAATTTTTATATTTTTTAACGTTCCGAGTAATACCTCAAAAACAATTGTTACAAACAATTAAAAAAAATTAGCTTCAAAGATACCCGTGGCGAAGCACGGGTGCTTATGCTAGTCTTACATAAAGTATCTTATAAACTAGTTAACTAATATATTATAATCTTATAACATATTCTTTTAACATACGCTTAAATGTTGTAAGTCTATCACACTGCTTCAGTTCCAACGGCAACGCATTATACATTTTTATCCCTTCGTAAATCCCTTTTTTGCGCACTACTTGTTTTTCGAAATTGTATCACAATATTTCCCGCTTGTCCCATACTCCTTTCATTCTCATCCCCTACTAACACTTTCTTCTTTCCTAGTTGCTCAGGTAACATACCTTTCATAAGTTTAAAAACAAATATACAAACATTATAATATAGTCTCTGCCTTATGGACATAAACTGCAGTGCGTGCAGCATTCTTTCAATCTTGGTATACCTATCACATTGCAAAATGACTCGCATGGCCCGGTTCTGCGCAACTTGCAGTTTCGTAAGCTGAGTCTCTCCTACACCTGCTAATATCGTAGCACAATACTCAAAGTGTGGTGCTATAATTGATTTATAAACCATGTATCTAGTATAACCCGATATGTCGTTACCAGTTCTATTTAAAAAACTGATTTTTTCCCTATTTTCTTTAACATATAATCACAGTGTTCCTCAAATCGGAGCTTACTATCAATAATTACTCCAAGGTATTTGGTACTTTCCACACGTTCTAACATAGTGCCATCTAAACATTTGAATGTAATATTTTTTCTCAATTCTTTTCTTATACTTCTAATTACCATAAACTTAGTTTTTGCAGCGTTCATTTTGAACTTATTTCTATTCATCCAATTTCCTACTATAGGTAATACTCTGTTTAAATTCTTTCCTACCTCTTCGCTGTTTCCTCCTTTCATATATATTATTGTGTCGTCCGCAAACATTTTAATGTTACACTCTTCTGGACAGATTTGTACAATATCATTGATATATATCGTAAATAACAAAGGTCCTAATACTGATCCCTGTGGAACCCCATACTTTGTCATAATTCGTTTTGACCACTGATCGTTAAATCTAACTTGTTGTGTTCTGTTACCTAAATATGACCTTAACCATTCTAGTACCATTCCTCTTATTCCGTATTGATATAATTTCCGTCTATCCCTATCTACTGTTTCGAATACCCTTTTTAAATCCAAAAATATTACTCCTACAATGTTTCCTTCACTGACTATCATCTTCCATTCATCAATGACAGTTTGAATTGCTGTCTCACAGAAATGACTTTTCCTAAAACCTGATTGGTGTTCTGTAATAATGTCATTATTTTGTAAATACATTTCAATTTGCTCTTTTACTACTAACTCTAGTACTTTCTCATATATTGGCAATATATTTATTGGTCTGTATTCACTCGCTTTCTTTGGTTTTTCTATTTTGGGAATTGGTATTATTGTGGATGTTTTCCACCCCTCCGGACATGTACCTTTATTTAGTCAATCATTTATTGTCTTCAATAATTCTTCCCCTATTACATAAAAGCATGCTTTCTGTTGTGGGACGTGGCTCAACAGAGGGCGGCACGAAGAGAGAAGCGCTCCGTGGCGACTGGAAGAGCCGGACGCAGACACTTCGTTAGAGACATAGCTAGAAGCAACTTGTATTTAACCTTTCGCTCCCGCTATCGAGTCCCCTCCTAAGATACCTTTAAGACGCTCAAGGGATCGTAAAACATGGTGTCAGAAGTTGGCTATTAGACCAACACGTTCTCGGATCGGCAGAGGAAAATAAAAGTCTCGTCAGCGCAGTTGCAAGAGAATATCAACGGTTGAAATACACCAAGCAAAATGGGGACTGAAGCGCCTCCCGCCATCCAAGTCAATGCCGCAGTGGCTAATAACCTGCAACCGCCAAGTAACTTCGACTTCAATAAGCCAGAAACCTGGCCAATCTGGAAAAAGAGATTCATCAGATACCTCAACGTAACGGACCTGCCGGCGAAAACACCGGTGGCGAAAATCGATCTCCTGCTGTACGCGATGGGTGAAAAAGCCGAAGAGATTCTCACCCAAATTATGCCAGTCCCGGAGGGAAAAAGCTTCGAAGACGTACTAACCGCATTCTCGAATCACTTCGAGCCAAAAAAAAAACATCGTGTTCGAGCGCTCTCGCTTCAACGCTCGATCACAGGTCGCCGGAGAAACAGTCGACCAATACGTCACAGCCTTGCACGTAATGGCGGCGAAGTGTAACTACGGCCAGCTCATGGAAGAATTGATAAGAGACCGAATCGTCATGGGTTTAGCAGACTCTCGAACAAAAGAAAGACTGCAACTGAAGCACGATCTAACTCTCGAGTCGGCTGTGATTATAGCTCGCCAAATCGAAAATCGACGCCAACAAATCAAATCATTGCCGATAGCGCCAGAAGTTATTGAGATCGACCACGTGAAAAACGTCACTGCAAGAGCTCAAACCGCAACAAGAGAAAGAGAGAAACACCGATTGCCAGAGATGCGGCCTAAAGTTCCACAAATACAACAAGTGCCCAGCACTAACCTCCAAATGTCGTAACTGCCAGAAAATAGGACACTGGGACAAAGTTTGCAGAAAAAAATCTGTCAACTGTGCTCAAGCCTTCACAAGTAAAGGCGCAGACGATGAAGAGGACGCGAACATTTACTTTCTGGGGAACGTCACGGAACACGGGAATTCGGATGACTTCGACGTAGAAGCGTTCGTTGAGGATTTTCGCCAAAGCAGGAGGTTTCACATAGACACTGGGGCGGACGTAACGTGCATGAAGTATTCCGACGTCCCAGAAAGCGAGCTCGGTAAGATAGTAAAAAAGAAAATGAATGTACAGGGACCCGACGGGAAACTCTTAGAGGTAGTCGGTATTCTGCGCGTAAGGATAAAAATTAATAGTCTCAGTAAACCGGTACAATGTTGCGTGATTAGAAATCTTCGAAAGAACCTCTTCGGTACTCTATTAAATCTTTCAATTTGGTACGAATAATGGATCCGATCCAAGCTCCTCGCGACTCATCGGTCTGCATTGAGCGCGAATTTCCGGCAATTTTCAAGGGGCTCGGTGATTTCAAACAAGATTTCAAAATTCATTTAAAACGCGACGCCATTCCGTTCTGCCAATCGGTACCTCGTACGGTCCCGATACCGTTGCTGCCTAAACTGAAAAACGAATTACAAAAGATGGAAAAAGACGATATAATAGAGCGTGTAAGGGAACCAACGAAGTGGTGTAGCCCTATAGTATGCATCCCGAAAGGCGAAACTGTTCGAGTTTGCGGGGACTACACTCGGGTAAACAGAAACATTCTAAGACCCGTGTTCCCAATATTAAATGTTGATATTTCACTGGCACGCATGAAAAACGCTAGATTTTTTAGCAAACTCGACGCCAAATCCGGGTTTTATCAGCTCAAGTTAGACAAAAAGAGTCAAGATCTGACAACTTTTATAACTCCGTTCGGAAGATATGTGTTTAAGAGAGTACCATTTGGTATCAATTCGGCACCAGACTTGTTCGCGGAGGTTTTCTCGAGAATTTTCGACAATATGACTAATGTAATAGTTCATATGGATGATATATTGGTTCATGGCGAATCCATGGAACAACACGACGCGACTCTGAGAGAGGTTTTAAGACGAATTAACAAAGAGGGAATAACTCTAAACCAATCAAAATGTAAGATAGGGGTGCAAGAGGTGCAATTCCTCGGGCACCTAGTCTCAGCTCAGGGTATTAAGATCCTGCCAGACAGAGTATCCGCGATCAGGAATTTTCCGGAGCCTACGAATAAAACATCCTTAATGCAATTCCTCGGAATGGTTAATTTCGCGGCCAAGTTCCTGCCAAACAGATCCTGTATTCTAGAGCCTCTAAACTCTCTTTTGAAGAAAAATTCAGCGTTTGTGTGGGACTCTGCTCAAATCACCGCGTTTCGATTAATAAAAGAACTCATGGGGAAAGCACCCGTTCTAGCCCTGTATGACTTTTCAACGCCCATATGGATTCAAGCAGATGCTTCAAGCTACGGTATTGGTTTTGTTCTTTTGCAGGGCAGTAGAGAGAAACGACAAATTGTCGCGTATGGCTCCTGTACCCTAACCGCCACCGAACAGCGATATTCTCAAATCGAGAAAGAGGCTCTAGCCTTGACGTACGCAGCCGAACGATCTTCAGACTACATAACGGGAATCCCGATAACTCTCGAAACAGATCACAAGCCATTACTTCAAATCCTTCAAACAACGCCACTGGACGAGCTGACCCCACGACTCCAACGTTTTCGTCTTCGCCTTATGCGATACAGTTATATAGTACAATATAGCCCCGGAAAGTCTTTGGTTCTGGCGGATGCGCTGTCTCGCAAACCGGAGGAAAGCAAGGCGAGCGCTAATGTAGTCGAACAGGATACCTCCGATTTTGTAATCGCTACGCTTAGAAATCTCCCGGCCTCAAACGACATGTTATTCCGAGTTCGCGCGGAAGAAGGAAAAGATCCTATATGTCAATTATTAATAAAATACTGCTCGACTAAATGGCCGACTGAAAATCAGATACCGAAAGCGTTGATAGAGCACGCTCCGCTTAAGCATCACTTCTCGATTGGCGATGAGCTTCTGCTTTATAACAGCCGTTTGGTTGTCCCGGGGAGTCTCCAAAAAGAACTGTTGCTACGACTTCATGAGGGGCATCTCGGCATTACAAGATGCAGAGACAGAGCGAAGCAAGCCATTTGGGGGCTAGGATTGTCGACGCAATTAAAGAACTTAATACTTAACTGCCCAAATTGCATCGAAAATCGAGTTAATCCCAGCCAGCCGTTCATGCATGAGAACTCTCCGTCTAGACCGTGGCAGAAAATCGGCATAGATCTCTTTAAACTCGATCATTGGTAGGTCATTATTACAGATTATTATTCTCGGTTTTTTGAGCTCTCTCAACTCACATCGTTAAACTCGAAAGCAATTATTGACTTTTGTAAAGAAGCGTTCTCGAGATACGGCTTGCCAGATATTGTTCGCTCGGATAACGGGCCACAATTTACGTCAGAGTTCAAGCTATTCGCGGACCAATACGGTTTTCGCCTGATAACAAGCTCTCCACATTTTCCGCAAAGCAACGGAGCGGTAGAAGCAGCAGTAAAAACGGCAAAGAATTAAATAAAAAAATCCAGAGATGACGACGCTCACTTAGCCTTACTAGCTTACAGAAGCACACCGCTAGAAAACGGGTACAGCCCCGCAGAACTTTTTTTTTCAAGGCGCCATAAGTCAAACATTCCAATCTTGCCAAGCAAGCTCCTACCAGCCCAAGTTGCTACAAAAGTACTTCAAGAAACAGAAACAGCTCGAAAGATACGCCAGGGTAACACCTTCAATGATAGGCATCGCGTGGTTGAACTATCCCCACTTAAAGCAGGCGACCCTGTTTGGATTATCGATCTCAGGACGTATGGCAAAGTAGAAGGTCCTTCGCAGGAACCTCGATCCTATTGGGTTTTAACAAGTAACGGAAAAGTCCGGCGCAACCGTTTTCATCTCATCCCGGCACCATACAAAAATTTCGAGCAAAACTCAGTTGATTACAACCCGATAATGATCGATGATCCAAGCTCCGGTCAAAACGTGGAAAGAAAGGACAGGGGTTTAGACGTAGCAGAGCCACAGTACAATCGAATAAAGACAGAAAACGCGCCCCAAAAGAAAGCGATCTCGGTCAACGAAGAAAACGGTGAATTAACCCCGGGAAGATCATCATCAGGCGGTTCAGCGGAAATCGAAGCCGAAACAACGATCGAAGAAAATGATAAAAGCCAAGCGGCGTCTGCAAGCAGGCCACGTAGAGAAACCGTAAAACCATCATGGTGGAAAGACCATGTGTTTTTTCCTTAAGTCGATATTGATACGCATTAAGAATTCTAGCTTATAATTATCGGCATTACAATGTCAAGTACGTCGAAGCTGTTCGATTTTGTTATCTTAATGCGAATGTGATGATATGTAAGAAAACTATTCTGGTAAATAAAAAAAGGGAGATGTTGTGGGACGTGGCTAAACAGAGGGCGGCACGGAGAGAGAAGCGCTCCGTGGCGACTGGAAGAGCCGGACGCAGACACTTCGTTAGAGACATAGCTAGAAGCAACTTGTATTTAACCTTTCGCTCCCGCTATCGAGTCCCCCCCTAAGATACCCTTAAGACGCTCAAGGGATCGTAAAACACTTTCAATAGTTCACTAGTTATTCCTTCATCTGTTCCTTTTTTACATGGCAAACCCATAACGATTTGTTCCAATTTATATATATCTATCAATTCAAAATTCTCTATTGTATCCCTACTTTTTATAACATAAATAGTTTTCTTAATTTATTAGTATCTACACATATAGACTCAATTATATCATCAATACTTTGTATATAATACAAATTAAACTTGTCTGCAAAATTACATTCACCTGAGTTTTGTAATATCTCAAAATCTACATTATTTATTTCTTTTACCCCCGCTTTTTCTCCTCTTAATACTCCTTTTGAAGTTTTCCATAACATTACAGGGTCATTTTTATTATTGTCTATCATAATTTCATAATATTCTTTCTTTTTGTTCCTAATCAATTTAACAACCATATTTCTTTCAAGTTTAAATTGCAGCCAGTCTTGTTCAATGTCTGTATGCACCACTCTAGTATATGCTTCGTCCCTTTTCTTTGTAGTGTTAGGAATTTCCTAACGGGCGTCGGTCACGTAGGACACGCCAACTACGCCGCACGGCGTGTGCTGAGCTATGCGCACGCAAAGCGCAGGCGCGAGCCCGCGTACCGTCGGGTAACCGCCCGGCAACGACAGTGAAAGCATGGACTTATTGTTAGTCAACGACGGACGTAGCCACGACGAAGCTCAGAAAACAAAGGTGCAACGGCCAACACCACGAGAACGATAACGAACGAACCACGCGACGCGGGCCACGAGGCCGTAGTGAACGTTAAATTACAGTCATTCAGTATTTAATTATTCATTTCAATATCTTACCTTATTACATTGTTATTATTAGTATTCCATTCAACATTTACTTATATTCACTATTAAATGAACGAACCATTAATCTTGTAACCAATACCGAACAATTGATCCTTGTCTTATCTCTCGCGGCACTTTCATCGAGCATCGACACCACGCGGTCTACGAGTGGTAAGTTTCTCGCCTTACGTATAATATAACTCCCCCTGTGTTTCTGCTTTCGGAATCACATCTAACGATACAATAACCGGCACATTCACCTCACTATCTTCGATATCTGGTATCAATCTTGTCTCCGATAGCGCTAACATTGCCAGGTTCATCCTGTTCATAACCTGATGTTGGATTTCTTCCTTGTGTGCCATCATACTTTGAGCGTTTGTGTATACAATTACATCTTTCCGTGATTGCTACTTGCCTACTTCTAATATGAGTGAGAGAGAGAGAGAGAGAGAGAGAGAGAGAGAGAGAGAGAGGGAGAGAATTTGATTGATGTTTATTAGCTTTCTCAGCTATTTTATACACAGTGTTACATATTTTTCTTACATCTACATACATTTTACTTTACTGTTGACACAACATACTCCCTTAACATTCGTTTAAACTGTTCTACTTTTTCGCAACCTTTCAGTTCAGTTGGCAATGCATTATATATTTTCACTCCTTCATAGTACATACTCATTTGCGCACTTCTCGTTCTTCTAAATTGTATTACTATATTTTCCGCTTGCCTTGTTTCCCTACCACTCTTCGTTCCTACTATTTGTAGCCGATTTTTAAATTCTTTTGGCAGTAGATTCTTCACGGCTTTAAAGATAAATGTACAAACGTTATAGTACAATCTTTGCCTTATGGACATAAATTGTACCGCGCTCAGCATATCTTCTACTTTCGTATAGCGGTTGCATTGTAATATAACCCTCATTGCTCTGTTTTGCGCGATCTGCAGTTTCTTCAACTCTGTTTCACCCATAGCTACTAACAGTGTTGCACAATACTCAAAGTGAGATGCTATGATTGCTTTATATATCACACATCGCGTATACGCAGATACATAATTCCCCATTCTGTTTAGAAAGCTCGTTTTTTTCCCTATTTTTTTTAACATATGCTCACAGTGGTCTTTGAATCGTAGCTTGTCATCAATAATGATACCCAAATATTTTATTGACTCTACTTTCTCAAGTTTCGTTCCATCCAAACACTTCAATACAATATTCCTACTCACGACTTTCCTTACACTGCTGACAATCATATATTTTGTTTTTTCTACATTCATTTTTAATTTATTTCTTTCCATCCACTTTTCTACTATACTCAATAACATATTCATCTTTCTCTCCACTTCCGCGCTGCTTTTTCCAGGTACATATATCACTGTGTCATCAGCAAACATTTTTATTGCACATTCCTCTGGACACAAATTAACTATATCATTTATATATATAATAAACAGCAACGACCCTAGTACTGACCCCTGCGGTACCCCATATTCGTTGGGAATAACTTCAGACCATTTATCATTGAATCGAACTTGCTGTGTTCTATTTCTTAAGTACGTTCTGAACCACTCTAATACCCTGTCTCTAATTCCATATTGGTATAATTTGTCTAATAATATATCCCTGTCGATTGTCTCAAACGCTCTTTTTAAATCCATGAATATTACTCCTACCGTTTTTCCTTCACTAATGTACACTTTCCATTCATCTACAACAGTTTGAATCGCCGTTTCACACGAAAATTGCTTTCTAAATCCTGACTGATGCTCCGTTATGATGTCATTGGTTTCTAAATATTTTTCAATTTCATTTTTTACTACTAATTCGAGCACTTTTTCGTATAATGGCAACATGTTAATTGGTCTGTAATGACTTGCTTTTATGGCTTTGTTTATTTTTGGGATCGGTATAATTGTAGAAGTTTTCCAGCTGTCCGGGCAACATCCCTCCCGTAGGGATCCATTTATTATTTCCACAAATTCCTCTTTTATTGCACTGAATGCCATTTTTAGTATATCACTTGATATTCCTTCTTCCGTTCCCTTCTTTTTCGGGAGTCCCATCACTATCTTCTCCAGATCCTTTATTTCAATATGATTGAAGTTTTCCATTATACTTTTATTGTTCATCCTTATCCCTGTTATAATTCTTCTTCGGTTTGGACTTTCAGACGTATCCCTTTGTATTGAATTAACTATATTCTTTACACTTTGCACATAGAACACATTAAATTTATCAGCTATACTACCTCCCATCATGTCTTTCAATATCTCAAAATCTATATTCTCTACTTCTCTAGTACCCATTGATTCTCCTGTAATTACTTCTTTTAACGTTTTCCACATTTTTGTCGGATCCTTCTTATTATCGTCTATCATCTTTTCATAATATTCCTTCTTCTTTTCTCTTATTAATTTAACTACCGCATTCCTTTCTACTTTAAATTGCTGCTAATGCTCCTCCAAACCAGTAGTAATTGCTACTCCGTATGCCTTATCTCTTCTTCTTGCAGCTACTATTATGTCTTCTGAATACCATTTTTTCCCTTCCCATACGCTTGGAATCTTCACTATTTTTCTGGGTGCGAACCTATCTAGAGCACCCACTATGTTATCAACGAGCATCCTTGCTCTTTGGCTTACTTCTACCTCTTGAACTTGTCTTGTGGTAATGCTTAACATCCGTGTAAATTCCTTCACATCAATTTTACTATAGTTCCTTGTTTTATATTCTCTATACTCATTCCTTTCCTTCCTGTTACCTAATATGACTTTTATCCATGCATGATCCGTTATCTTTGGCTCATGTTCCACCTGCACTTGTGCACACCTATTAGCAAATAATAAATCGATAGTAGTTCGACTGTCTTGCGTTATTCTTGTTGGTTACTAACGTATTGCTTCATTCCTAGACTCAGCATTCCTGTTATCAACCTCTTTTTGTAGAACGTTTCTACCGTGACATCCATATTAAAATCACCTATTATCAAACAGTCTCCTTTTATTGTTAGTTCCTCAGTTATGTTTTCTATGTGTGTTATAAATTCAGCATCCGACGCACTTGGCGAATGATACACAATTACTATCACTCGTTTATAATGTTCGTCCTTGACCTCTATTCCAGCACACCAGCAGTTTGATTCTATTTTATTCATTGGTATCATATCATATTTAATATCATCTCTTATGTATAAGATTGCACCACCTGTATTTCTATTCTCCGCATCACATCTGACTGCACTATAGCCCGGCATATACACTTCTCTGTCACCAATTTCAGCTGTCACTCTGGTCTCTGATAACGCTATGAATGCGGGTTTCATTTTATCCACTATTTGGTATCGTATTTCATCCTTATGTGCTATCAGACTTTGTGCATTTGTATACTATAGCATTTCCTCCTTCAGTAATTGCTAATCGTCCCATCCTGCTCTCCTCTTCTCTTCTTGGATTGCTCTTTTGTACGTTGGGCATTCCCGATCTAATGCATCATGTTCCATGTTTATCTCTAAGTTGTATGCTTGGTTTTTAAACATGCAGTTCATGCACTTGTTTTTCGTCGCTGTACATTTACTCGTTTCGTGATTTCCCGCACATTTATGGCATGTTTCCTCTCTTGTGCAGTTCTTGGCTATATGATAGTAGCCCCAACATTTGTAGCATCGCTTCACATTGACGTGGTTGTAAACCGGACATTTTCTCCATCCTACGCTGATCTTACCTTTGTTCAGTATCTCTTGGTGGGTTCCTTCATCCACTATCATTATTACTGATCCATCGTGTCTCTCTTCTTTGTTTATTCTTTTGACAATTTTCATCTCCCTTCCTTCCTTTTCTTCCATTGCATTCTGTTTCTTTATTGTTTCAACCAGCTCATCATCCGCCAGCTCTAGTTCGTCCACTTCCATGGTAACGATCTTAATTTTTGGTTTTTGTTGCTTTGTTTCCATAACTTTAAATCCCTCGCCCATTTTCTCTTGTACTATGGTCTTTAGCTTTTGTATTTCTTCAGTCGTTTCACAGCCCAAAATCACAGTTCCATTACTGCCTTTCTTTAACCTTGTTACTCCCACAGCCATGTTTTTTATGTCTATCTTTTCTTTGATCTTCTTTTTCGTGGCCGCACTTTCTTGTTGTTCGTTAGGCTTAATAATTATAACCGTCTCCTTTTTCTTTTCTTTGACTGCTCCACTATAGGTTCTTTTTACTTCCCTTGTTGTACCTAGAACTCCTCCTTGTATCATCTCTTTTATTTCTTCTATTTCGATCTTCATGCCCTTCAATTCTTCTTGTACGATTTCCTTAATTATCACCCTAATTTCATTCTTGCATGCGACTTCGTCCTTTATTTCTTTCACATTTTTCACCAACCAGTCTATTTTTCCTTCGATATTTGCCGTCATGCTAATACCTCTGCTTCCAGTAAATGATCCAGTCGAACCCGATCGATCTCTGCTGTTACCTGCACCAGGTGTCAACGTCTTTTGGCTTTCGTCAACTACGAATTTATCGAATGGACCATTACATGGCACTAGTTCTCTGTTTTTATCATACACCTTATGTTTACACACACATCCCGGATGATAAAACAGTTTCGGACACGTCTTGGATCGCACGACCTGACTTTTTATAGCTTTTTTGCACGCTGAACAACGATATTCATCGTACTCAGTCGTGCTATCCATTTCGTCCGTGTTCGCACAAATGCCGTGGTATGCGCTATTGTCGTGTCACCGTGGCAGCGCGAATCGTCGCCGTCACCACTTTCACACGAACTTTAATATCTAAAATTGTTCACAATACCACGATCTCGATAGCTATCAGAATCATCTATCGTTCTAAATGCTCATTACACAAAACCGCACATTTCGTAATAGTCTTATCCTTATTATAGACTTATATTTTACAAAAAATTGGCTCAAAGACGGAGCACATTTGACACACGTCTTTACGTCTCTAGAGAAAGAGAGAGAGAGAGAGAATTTACGATTATTTCGTATTACCTTCAATTTACTATAAAGTACAATAAATAATAAAATAATAACATTAAATAAGAAGTTCATAAGAAGAATCAATTTGAATTATAATTGTAAATATATATAATTATAAATTATAATTACTCTAAACCGCAATTCATTTCGAAGTATCATTAAGTTGTACGATCTATATTAAGCCTAGTATTGAATAAGTTAATTAATTAATTAATTAATTAAGATGTAAGGTAACATCAAAAACATAAAATGGCTCATAACCTTTTAAGAGCATTATCGTCAAGCGCAAAAAGATATTCATATAATCTATTCTTTAGTATCGCCAGGGAGGGAGAACTGGTGACAGTAGGCAGCGAGAAATACGCAGCTCTCAGCGCATAGGAGTTTTGATAAGTAGCTGTGTGATCATTAGGAATCTGAAAAATTCTAAGAGCTTGTTGACGTGTAGGACATCGGGATGGTTCGGTATAAGTGAAAATCTCAGAAAGAAACGATGGAGCATTTCTATGAAGGACATTAAAGGTTGAAATCGCCATGAAATATTGTAACGGTTTTTTCCTGTTTTCATTCATTTTTCATCTTCTGGGGGGAAGAATTCGGGTTCGAACACGAAGAAAATTAGTATAGACTTCTTAAGGAGGTAGAAGTGGGGTTTATTCAACAATTAGAAAAATTATGCGATGTTCGGCTTGTTGGCGCCGCTGGCCGTACAATCTATTTCCGACATGATAATATATACAAAGGCTCCACGCTCTTCTTTATCCTCGACGACCTTCCACTCGTACGCTCTAAGGAGTGGCGGCGAACTCCACAACTAGGCGGAATCGAGTTTGTCTGTCTCGATATGCAACCTCCTGGCAGCTAAAGTGCGCCGTCTGCTGTACTCAGAGACCTGTTGCTGGCGCGCCTGTCAGCTGTTGTGGCCACTGAGTCCGTGTTCGCGTCACCTTGGTTTTAGAAAATTGAAATTCTGTCGATTTCCACGTTGTTTTCCGTCCGGGTCTTCTGTCTGTGGAGTTTGTTCTGTCTCCGTGGACCTTTCGCGGGTCTTTTTGTGTCGATCGTACCTTCGAGTCGCGAGTGATCTTTATCTTAGGTCGTGATATGTCCACCCTGGATACCGTTTTAAATTGGTTTTATTTCTTTATTTGTGACTTCTATTTAAATCCATGGTAGGCGAGATGGTTCGACACCCTGGATGGTTCCCGTTGGATTTCTGCCTAGGTGAGTCGTTCTCTTGCTCTTTTTTCGTGTTGTCTTGGGAAGTGGTATCGCTCCGGTCCGATGTCCCAGTTTTACTGGCCACTGGTTCTCTAATTATTTTTTCTGGTATTTTGTTTGACGGTGAGCCTCAAATTTCCCTCACAAACTGATCTTCCTCAACAATTTCCCAAAGTTTACTCGAAAAATTCTCTCTCTCCTTGATGCGAATACTTATTCCGATATTATGGGGCCCACCGTACCATCATTGTTGCTGTAATTCTCCTCGGATGTCGCCGATCTCCATGCCTTCTTTTTCTGCAATCCACTCCTGCTTCCTTTCACCAATTTCTAATACGATCTAGTAGTTAGTCTAATTTCAATGACCGTTTCGTTGCGCACAAAAAACTTCATATTTATTATTATCCTACTTATTTCTAATTCTCTTACTCAATTTTTCCTAGAAGATTTTTTTAGTCATCTTACATTTGATCGAGTCTGTCACTTGATAATTCCCGCTTTCTATCGACTGCTCGGCTTCTTTGTGTCTATTTCCTTATTCTCTTGCGTCCGATTCCTATTTTACTCTAGTACTTAAGTCATCCTAATAATTTCCTAGCATTAACTGGATTTATTTGGTTCTTTGAAAATGTTTAACACGTCTACTTGCTAATTTATACCCTCTGGTACTTTGAGCCCTATTGTTCGGTGAGAGATCCACAATTTTTAAATAAATTACTGCTGCGCACCAGAAAGAACTGTCTTGAATGGTAGTTTCCTAGAGAAGAGACCTCCTCTCTAGTCGCAGCCTCTTTTATATCCCTTGCCCTTCCTTTCCCACTCTGTTTTCTTTTCTCCTCTCATTTCGTATTTTAATACATTTTGGTCTCTTTGCAGGTTTCCGCCACCATGCCCTGGCGTTCCCCTCGCTGCTTGAGTGGGGTCAGCTGGTCGCTAATCCGCCGTTTTTCGACAGCGAGGGAACATTCCGTGGTGGTGATGTCATCCGTGTTCGGACGCGGCTCCAGTTTCGAAAATCTGTTATCAGTGGAAGATTGTTAACCACTAGCTGGTTGATATACGAATTGCAGCCCTGAATCAGTACCTTAGATTTAGAAAGATTGAGTCGAAGACTATTAGTATCTGTATAGAGAGCAATGACATCCACATCATGAGTGATGCAAGCAATTCCTATCTCGAGTTCTGAGGGCAGGCAACTTAAATAAATTTCGGTATCGTCAGCGAATATCATATATTCCGAATATCTCAGTCCATTGGCAAAGTTGTTTATAAAAAGTGAAAGAAGCAAGGGACCAAGAACAGAGCCTTGAGGTACCCAGATGAAGTACTTCGCCAACTAGAGGTGGTTCCGTATTGGTCAATCGTTGCATGGTTTCTTCCCACCACGTATGAGAAAAGCCACTCTAGGACCTTATCAGAAAAACCTAACCTACGTACTTTGGTAAGCAGTAATTTGTACGAGACTAAGTCGAAAACTTTGCTAAAATTGAGTAAAACTAAAATCGTAAGTCGCCTTTCATCAGTATTTTTCCTGATATCGTGATATGCGCAAAAGTGCAATCTGTGTACCAGTTCTGTAACCAGATTGCCGTGGATCAAGAATGTTGTTTGTAGTGATGTAATTTGTAATTTGACGATGTATAATTCTTTCTAAGATTTTTGGCAGCTCGCACAAATTAGCTATGGGTCTGCAATCTGGCAGGGACATTGAAGGATTTACTTTCAAAGGTAGACGTATAAAGGCGCGATTCCAGGAAGATGGGAAAAAAGCCTAATTCAGGCAGTGATTCACTAACAACGTAAATTATTGCGATAAGTTCGGGTGTTCCTTACGAATAGTAGAAGATGAGATACCATCCAATCCTTCAGTATGTGATAATGGCGATAGGTTTGTTACGTATAGAGCTACTTGATCATAAGTCACAGATGAAAACTCAAACAAAGGTTGACCATGCGGCAGTTGAATTACACTATTAAGATCATCTCGCGTGCAAGCAGGAGAAGAATTAGTTACTTCAGAAAAATAATTATTCAGTTTATTATGTGAAAATAAATTAGGAAGCAAATTCTCGGCAGGCTTAACTAGACTAGATACATTTGCCAATTTATTCCATACTTGCTAATGTTGCTTATACCAGACAGTTTTTCGATGTAATATGTATTTTTCGCTTGACTCAAGTCACGACTTAGTTCATCTCGGAAGTGCCTGTGTAATACTAGTGCTAATAAACTACCAGTTCATTTGGCTTTTTTATAGAGCATTGTGTTTCCTGATATGTAATGGAAAATCTTCACAAAACCACGGCGTCCACTGCTTATTTGCATGAAAAGTCTGCCTAGGCGTATGGCAATCTAGAGGTGCGACAAGTTCATGGCTAAGAGACTCGGTGAATACGTTAATATCATTTTGGAAAGAACAATAATCATTAGAAAATATATTGTTTGACTTGAATTTTGTAGCGAGCATGGCCTTGAACCATTGGGCATTGAACCGTTTAAACTTCCGGCGAGAAATAATGCAATCAATGACGGGTACTACATCGAACCGATAGTCTAACTCAGGGGTCTCCAAACTTTCCAGCCTTAGGGCCATACTGATTACTCCAGTAAGTTCCGAGGGCCAAAACCATATTATCATTGTTGCCGGTGGTAAAAAGTGAAATAGTCCAAAATCTGTCCGCGGGCCGAATGTGGCCCGCGGGCCGTAGTTTGGAGACCCCTGGTCTAACTCAATCAAATCGTGTGGAGGAATGAACGGAATATCAGAATTTCTATATCTAAGTTGCTTCGTTTGACAATCTGTTATAAAAACATCAAGCAAGGAATCCACCGTAGGGATATGATGTGTAGCTATGTGTAATGACTCAGTTAGGATGAATTCGCGAAGGAAAGTCGCTTCATAGTTAGAACTAATTAAATTTCAATTTAGATCACCACTTATTATAAAGTTTTTATAGGTAGATGATAGACGAGTAAACGAATCAATGAATTTACCAAATAATAACTTCTTAGGTCTTCTGTGCACTGACGCAAATAACAACGACTCACGATTTGGGCACCGTATTTCTAGCATAATAAATTCTGGAGAGTTAGAGAATTTACTAGGAGAAGCAGCTAGTAGCTTAACCTTGAGTGATTCGTGTACGAAGCATGCTACTCCCCCTCCTCGTTTACACTCTTTATCATTACGAATTATTAAAAATCCATCCAGTACGTTCGGTACTGTATGATAATGAGTGAAAGTGAGTTGGAATTAGCTCGAAAGTCCAAACCATGTATGCAAATGATTGAGAGTGAGTTTGAAATATTTGATAATGGTTCACATAAAATTATTAAGAACTCTAGAATGAAAACTAACTGATGCGGCAGAGCACTATAAGAGAGATTGACAAGTGCGCAGAGTGAGCGCCTAGTCAGCTTGAGTAACACACAATAAATGGCAATGAATATAGTGCTCTGTGCAGTGAACATGTATCGTTTCAGTATTTTTAATCTGTCGACGGGTAGCAGGTCGATGCATTCACACGTAGCATGTCTAGTGACAGATGCGAATAGTAACATTAAGGATCCTGGTGACAAGTATAATTAATTGAATGCACTCTGTAATTAGCAAGAATAGTTAAACGTTTATTTAATTTACAGCGATTGCATAAAAAATACCTGGTGAATACAAAATATGTAATTTGATTTGTCTGGCCTGGGTGATGATGTACTGACGGTGAGTGGGATCTCCGGCCGTTGAGTTGACTTGTTGATCACGTGTGGATGATCGTGGTGATGTGGTCTGATTGTAGAGCTCTATTAAAGCCACACGGCAGGCTGGTGAGTGAGCTATCGCCAACGTGCGATGGGAGGCTGACTGGCGTCTCTGCTGCCAACGATGAACCACGCCGTTGACGTTTATGTGAATGTTGCAATAGTTTTGTTGATTTGTGGTGATTCGCAATGACACTGAGTTGAAACACGGGTGATTTGACCAAGAATGTAATACGCTACAATACTGAGTGCACACAAACGTGAGTGGAACTAATGAATTTCTACGTGAGTTTCTGCCGGAACGTGTAGCACGAACGACTCGAGTGAGAACAATGGCCACATCCGTAGACCACGAGGCAGAGTATCGAGAGGGCGGACGTGTGTCACAGCTTGCTTGAGTTCGCCGCCAGCGATGGAAAGTGAGCCTTGTGAGTGGTCTTGCCGCTGGGGCCACGCTAGCAGCGTTGGCCGGTTGAGTGAGCTTCGATCGAGGATGTGAGCTGATGGACAATGTGCTTGAGTGCGCAGTCTATAAATCGATATAGCATACCTGCGAGCTATACCATATGACGCGAGGCGTCAGATGAATGTGAGTGTAGCGTGTGCATGAGTTGAGTGTGTGCTTGGTAGGTGCGAAAACTGAACAAGTACTGTAGAATGAAACCATGTTTCTGCTTTTGAAATTAAGTGATACGCATGAGAAGAAATATGGGCTCTTATTAATTCTATATGATGCAGTAACGACGTGGCATTAATTTGCGTTATTTTTAGATGAGATAGTGAAGCTCCATGCTCATTGGAATTAGTAGACGTGTTGACCGTATATGACCTTGCGGACACATATGGTACCAGATCTCATCCAGACGTATTTGAGGCCAGACGTGGCGGCCTTTGCTTTCGTAAGACGAAGCTGGTTATAAATTTGAGGTGGTAAGAACTCGCTGATCCTTACGCTTCTACGTTGGTCAATAGCGAAAACCTGGCTGATCGTCAAGTTTATTTTTTCGCATTTCTTGCGAATAATGTGATTCCGGACCATCGAAGACTCAAGCGTGACAGTCAACGATTTAGGGGCACTAGCGGCAGCGAGAGATGTTCCAGGATGCACACCTACGGCGTCAATAGTCTTCCTTAGCAAGTTTCTAATCTCGAGGACGTCATTAATTAACCCAGGGATGCCGAGAGATGCAAAGACCTTTTCAACGATAATAACTGGTGAGCCAGTAATGGTCACAGGAATACCTGTTATTGTGACGTCAGCAGCCACGCGATAGAATTCAGCTTGTTCCAAGCGTCTTGAGATCGGCGAAATTTGCGATTTAAGTGCAAGGATTTGCTCATGAATCCCATTAACTACACTCCTGGAGCTGATATTGGTGGCCTCGAGCAACGTAACCCGGCCTGACAGGGCTTCTTGCGCGGCAGCAAGCTGTAAGACATCGTTGCGAAGTTCTGTGATGTTACTTTCAACGACTAAAATCGAGCTTTGATTATCCTGCAAGATGGTGCTTGTATTGGTAAAGTAATGGTTGGACTCAGCATTTGTCAACTGTAGTTGATGCATCGGATCTTCCAGAGTTATCGATTTTGGAAGCGTTTTTGGAAGCGTTGGAACCGACGCATATTTCAAAGAGTGGATAGCTGATGGTGGAGTATGCACTACGACAGATGACTTATGCATTGAGCAAGGGTCACAGCGAAATTCGTTTCGGTTATCCGTTGAAGGCGTAATTATCAGCAGCACACGCTGTGTAAAAAGTCAGTCCACAATCACCTGTGCATGTGATAGTTTTACAAGCTCGGGTCGTTCAAGAACACAGTTTACAGCAAGATGACTACATTTGAGCCGATAGAAGAGGCCAATGAGAATATGCCGAATTTCTTAACGTATCTTAAATAAATGCTTTAAGTGCCCAATGTCCAGAGTATAACTAGAGTACAATAATTCTTATATACAGCTGATATTATAAAAGTTTGATGATGTTTACATCCACCGGCAGTCATATGATGACGTTGTAAACGAACGGCGATAAGCAAGAGACAGGATGTTCACTGGGTCGGTGAACTTGTGTAATCATAAACACAGCTGGTTAGAACGCACACTCTTGCACTTTCAATACCGTCACTCGAAGACATTGGCGACACTAGGTAAACAAGACTGTTTTGACGATTTTACACCAGCAAAAGTCAGTTTTGCAAGTATATGACGATTAATGTGTCTGTGCATGCAGGATCGTCGCGGTGACAGCCAGTCTTCTCACTGCGATAGTTATCAAAGTTTTATGTGATAGTTAAAAATGTAATAAAACACTGATATTAATGGGTTATACGCAGTTATGATTTTCAAAAAATCGATTTTTTTATTGCATTTTTGTAATGTACATATATTCAAAAGTATACACACAAAATTTCAAGTCGATCCGAGCAATACTTTCGGAGTTATACCTATATATGTAGAGACGCCTCGGCGCGTTTGAAAGTAGGTGGGGCAGAGGCTCAAGCGGCAACTGTTTACCTGGACCGTTGCTCCTTTTATATACCTGTGTATTGTATTCTTATACATTGTGTGAGAGTGTAGTAGTGTTGGTTATTACACTGGAAAAATTATTGACATTGTGGTGAAAAGTGCATACTGCAAACAGTGTGAAGTATGGAGAAAAAATATGAACACTGAAGAATATAATGAGTGGTACGAAAGCCATAAAGAAAGTTGCTGTGCAAATCATTCCGGTTCCTCAGGAAAAATGGAGGTCGATTCAGTCATCGAGATGTTCAAGCGTTCGATAGAAAAATACGGAGTTGTGTACAAAAATTACATCGGCGACGGTGATTCGAAAACTTACTCGGAGATTTTAAAAGCTTTACTGTATGGTAATAATGAAGTTATAAAAAAAGAGTGTATTGGACATGTACAGAAGAGAATGGGCACGCGGCTTCGAGAACTTGTAAAAAAAACTGTTGAAACCGTCAACAAAGCCGGAAAAAAAATTCAAAAAAAAGTTCTCGATGGCAAAGGAAAACTTACGGGCAAAACAATCGACAAACTTAAAGTTTATTACGGTTTAGCAATTCGGAGAAATTGCGAATCTGTTGAAGATATGCGCAATGAAATATGGGCAACGTATTTCCATTACTGTTCCACTGACGAAAATCCACAACACGAGAAGTGCCCGGTTGGGCCGGAGTCATGGTGTTCTTGGCAGCGAGCAGCAGCAGCAGACAAACTGACCGAATTTGAGCACGATTACCAGCCATTACCCACGGATGTTGCTGAAGCTGTGCGTCCAATTTACGAAGACCTCAGCAGCGAGACATTATTGGAACGATGTGTAGGCGGCTTTACACAAAATAATAACGAGAGTTACAACCAAATCATCTGGAAATTTACGCCGAAAATCATTCCGAGTGCCTTAAAAATTGTTGCAATGGCCGCAAATATCGCCGCCGGTATGTTTAATGAAGGTTCAATTTCACTTTTGTACCATATGAATGCAATGGGACTGTCTTTGCGGCCCAATGCGCATGCATATCGTCAAAAGGAGGACAAAGAGCGCGTTACGCTATCCGAGCGCAGAGCGCACGAAGCGACACGAGAGGGAAGGATGGCTCGAAGACAGCACCAAATTGAATTGCTGGAGGCTGCTGAAGGAATGGAGGGCTTATTATATGGCTCTGGAATAGACGACACCATGTAAGTTGAAAAAAAATTTTTTTTTCTATGTGTGAACCGGTTTTGAAACTTTAAACGCGTTTTTCTCAAAACAGCATTTTTCAAGTCGGTGTACACGATATGTCAAAAACGGCTTGTTCGATCGGTCTAAAATTTTAACACAATCTTCTTAGATACATTTTCTAGTAATTAATCGTTCCTTTTGTCAATCCGATACTTATTTTCCATTTTATAAACAATTTAAGGCCAAATTTTACATAAAAAATCGAAACCATTTTTTTAAGAAGCCGCCATTTTGTGAAAATTCAATATTTTGATTAGCCGAACGATTAATTACTAGATAATCTAATATATTAACGAAATTTGTTTGGTTTTTTGATTTCAGATAATCCAATCTTGAGTTACGATGTACACCGTAAATCGTCTTTTTTTAAAGGAGGTTCCGGAAATCGCCTGCAGCGCCCTCTATAATCAACATTTTTATAAATAAAAAATTTGTTTACGTTCTTGAAGGATGCTTTTATACCCACAAAAATTTTCAAATTAATAAATTCAAAAGTCTCTTCAGGATAAATCCTTGAAAAATCGTCTCTTTTTACCTCATAACTGCGTATAACCTCTTAATACTACACTTGAATGATCATATGTTACATGATGCACTAGAACATGCTCCATTGAATAGTACTATTTTTCACAATATTAGGGCATTTATTTTAACTGTATAAACGAAAGAAGACAGCACCGAAATTAAACACGACTTTCCGATATTTGATGAAGGCCGAGAGAGACAGTGAGAGAGAGAGAGAGAGAGAGAGAGAGACCCTCTTCGCCCGACTCCGTTAATCGTATCTTTCGTTTGTACAGAAGACGGTCACATTGCTGCTCAGCGCCTGCGCGAAGTCGTTTTTCGTTGCACGGAGAGTCGGCCAGCGTCGTTTCCTTACAAGAATAAGTTTTATTGAAACTCGTTACAGTTTTATCTCTTTCTTGTTTCGTATACTTTTCGACATTTCACTTTAAAATAGTCTTGATATTTTATTTATACTTTCTATATAGGTATGTTGATATTTTTGCTACAGATTCCAATATTTTACGAGAGAATTATCAATATTATTTTAGAAGAAACGGAGATTAATCCTTTTGTACCGATATTTCTTCTATTACCCTGTTACAAGTAGAAATACTATTAGTTCAATATTGTTTATATTTATATTCAAGTGACAGCTGTGGGTGATCTCCATATGTAAAGCATAATTGTTCTTTTTGCAGCAGATTATCTACATAAACTATTCGTGTGAACATTGTTATGCCGGTACTGCGTAATCGGATTATTACGGTAATCGGTATAATATTAAAAGTTATCTTTTTTTGGGATCGTTTGCGATAAGGAGATACATCTCCAGTAAATGTATACGTAAATTACACGTAAATTTACGAAAAAATAATAGTGGAGTATTTATTAA
Source organism: Cylloceria caligata (assembly GCA_963942595.1). Classification (NCBI taxonomy): domain Eukaryota; kingdom Metazoa; phylum Arthropoda; class Insecta; order Hymenoptera; family Ichneumonidae; genus Cylloceria; species Cylloceria caligata. The sequence continues at coordinate 33,057,608 of OZ012706.1, forward strand.
AGGCAACGGTAACTTTCCTTCATCTATTTAAATGCCAATAAAAGAATGTCACAATAATTTGCTGCTTCGAACCTTTGATGAGGAACCAAAATCTCTTGTTCGAATCTACTAATAGACTGATTTCGGCAAAGGAGTTATTAACTTTTTTTGGCGAAATCGATGAATTGCCAGAATGTTGAATGCAAATTGCTGCAAGTCGTAGCTCGAGCGGTGATTGCTCGCAGCTCGTTGCTTACGTTTGCACATTCTTTCTACTTCGTGAGTGGCCTTACGCGAAGGAGGAATAATAGCGAAATAATTATAATCAAATAATTCGCGGCACAACAACATGTTAGGGGTTGATAAACATTTCATTTAAATCAATAGTTCCTCTACTGTTGTTAATTGTTTCCCTCAGATAATAGTTGTTCATAAAGTCATTATCTTTGTGAAGAGGGAGAGAGAGGGAGACAGAAGATTTCAGAAAGAAGCGGAAGAGAAAGTGTAGCCGCTTGGGCACATGACAGCGTCCATGCTAACCGCTCCCTCTTGACCGACAATGCCCCGGCGGTGATTAGCCGAACCCCTGGTCTAGGCTTGAGGGCAAGGCCGCGTTAGATTCATAAATGGAAGTCGATAACCGGGACTACGTACTAGATCCCATACTTTGAAAATTACCGTTTGATCGTTGCCGCAGAAAAATCTATCTTTTAAAAGATTAATTTTCCTAGGAGACCGTCGGTACAGCTGTACATCGACTTTGTTCCTCCTTCTGTATGTGAAAATACCCGCAACTCCGATGCAGCGGTGTTGCCGATCTCACTCACTCCATCATTAAAATCTCTCTCCTTTCCTCTTGCAAAATTTGAAATAAAGAAAACATGTTAATAATTATTTTTACCGGAGCAAAACAAAAGCAAGGGAATTTTGTCGGGAATGAAATTGAAGAAAAAGTGAGAGGTTACGTCAGGGCTTAATACTACTGGCCGGACATAGACGCCATATCCATTTCAAATGGTGAACCAGTTGTCTTTAAGCCCCCAAGGCATTGAAAGGTAAAATCGTGCGACACTGCGATAGAAGGGGACGATAACGATAGTTAAATGCGATTACCAGTAGAACAACGGTTACTTTAGTGTCAACACGAATGGTCTAAAGTTAATAAAAATTCATTGGTTTTTGTATAAATCCTTGTCACTTTATTTCCTAGGAGGACTATGGTTCTTGTTTTTAGAATACTCCCTGTCATTTTAATGTATAATGTGTGTAAAAAGTCATATACTTATGGCAGTTTTCCTCGTGTCTATTTCTTTCAAAATGGTGTTCTAACGATTTTGAAAACCATTTATCCGATTTACAACATATCTGGTACTGTTTGACCGCGTATCTGGTTCGGTGAGGAAGGAGTAAATATGCGGAAGCGAAACGTAGGTCGAAAGAATGAGTTCGCCTCGTGGCGTCTCTTTATTTTAGTAGTCAAAATAACAGTTCACAATGCCCACTCAAGGCAATACACGGTAATAATAATTGTCGTACTGTGATCAGCAGGTCAATAATAACTAGAAGTCTGATGGTCGAATAATTCTGCGGTGGTCAATGATGAGTTTTGAAGATCGTTAGCTCATTAATAGCCGAAGCTTTTCAAGAACAATGGCGCAGGGGGCCAAGCCGGGCGAGCCTGGAGCACGAACCGGTCATCGAAGAGGGGCAACGCGGTAGTCGCCGTTGAGCGTAGACAATAGCTAATTAAGCCGGTCACCCTCGAGATGTCGCAGGGCGTGGCCGAAACAGGTGCATTTGTTTTCAGTGACGTTGTCTAAAAAGTATCATGGGAATTTGTTAATGCGATAACCTCTTCTTTCGTAATATTATTTTATTTTATGTTTGAGGTAAAAGTTAATGTCAATTTTCATCCTTTAATTATTTGCACAACACGTTTTTTTCTTTATCCCTATGCTGTGTCGAATATATACAGGGTGCGTACGACCACCCGTCCACCCCATTTATTTTGAAAAATACGCATTTTCGAAAAAAGTTTTTCATACTAAAGTTGTAGGGTTTTAAATGACGCATCAGACAGTGGTATTGGTATGACTTTGAATAGCGTTGTCAAGGTCACGTAGAGGTCATCTGCACGCACGCACGCACGCACGCACGCACGCACGCACGCACGCACGCACGCACGCACACACACACACACACACACACACACACACACACACACACACACACACACACACACACCTGGGGCCAGGTGGAGGCTACCAGGCACGTCCTCGGGTTGCGGATAGAGGGATGTCCCATGGTTTAGGGGCATGAGTTGGGATAGCTGCGATATAAGCGGATAAACCCGGCGAATAAGCAGTGGTGGACAGCATATTAGGGGAAGGAACCCCGAATGAAAAACCAAACATGGAGAACACGACGAAGGAGAGTACACTTACGGTGCCGGGGGTCGGATCCCTAGTACCGGCGTCTGTCAGGGGTGAGCAAGCGGGCCTCGGGACGTCGTTATGCAACGACCGCAGTGCTTCAGTGGTGGAGAGCTTGGCCACTGACAGGCTCGGGTTTGACAGGCTCGGGAGGAAAATTACCGAGCTTTTCGAGTTCGTCAGGCCCAAGCACAACGTGCTTGGAGAAATAAAGCGGCTAGTGAACTCCGTTCGCAGCTGCTACGATATACTGGCCGATGAGAGTGAAAGTGCAACACCGACGCTGGAGAAGTGGCCTGAGACTAAGGTGAATGAAACTCAGACCTCACCGGGCCTAGGAATGCAAGCGAGACTGGATAGACGGCCCTCTGTGAAGAGGAAGCCTACCGAGTCGCCGCAAAAAGAAAACACTGCGACGAAAAAAAGGAAAAAGAAGAAGCAGACCAAGGCAGAAATTCGAGAGGTGGCAGTGACACCGGGCACTCCAACGGGAACACTAGGACCGAAAAACGAAAATGAGAACAAATGGCAGAGAGTCGGGGCCAAGAGAACTAGGCTCCCACGCGCCAGATCCACGCGACCGGACGCTCGAGTGGTCAAGGCAAAAGAGGGGACCACTTATGCCGACATCCTGCGCCGCATAAAAGAGGCCCCAGAACTAAAAGAACTGGGCTCAAGGGTAGCGAAGATTAGGAGGAACGCCGCAGGAGACCTCTTACTGCAATTAAGCAGGTCAGCAGACCAAAAGGCCCGGCAGTTCCGCTCATCAGTAGCGGAAAAACTGGGAGAAATGGCTGAGGTCAGGGCATTGATGCACGAGTCCGTGCTAGAGCCGAAATACCTAGACGAACTGGTGACGGAAGAAGACATACGCGAGGCCTTCAAGAGCCAACTTGAGGGCTCTCAAGATGCGAAAATGGAGGTCAAATCTATACGAAAAGCATATGGAGGCATCCAGACGGCAGTAGTCACACTACCAGCCGAACTAGCCAAGAAGGCTATAACGATGAGCAAAATCCGGATTGGTTGGATTATCATCCGTATCCGAGAAAAGAAGACAATCCTCAAGTGCTTTAAGTGCTGGGATTTTGGACACATGGCCAGAAAATGCAAAGGACCGGACAAGTCCAAACAGTGCCTCAGATGTGGGAAATAGGGTCACAATTCTAAAACGTGTTCCAATGACCCAAGCTGCGCCCTCTGCAGGGAAAAACAAGATAGTGGACACCCGACGCGTAGCAATCGTTGTCCGGCCTACCAACAGGCCCTCCAAGATGAGACACGAAGGAAATCATGAGGATATTACAACTAAACCTCAACCATTGTGAACTAGCGCAAGACCTGCTCTCGCAGATGGTTCGGGAGTTGGATATCGACGTTGCTATCCTGTGCGAACAGTACAGGGACTATGAGCGAGCAACGTGGGTATTGGATATCCCAGGTCGCGCTGCTATCTTGATGTGTGGTAAATACCAAGTGCAGGAAACTGCACGAATATCGGCTCCGGGATTTGTCTGGGCCAAGGTGGAGGGCACATACATCTATAGCGTATATGCCCCACCCAATGCTTCTGTCGAAGAATTCGAGGCCTTGCTGGACCGGCTCACAGATGATGTGAGAGGTCGGCGACCAGTCATCGTGGCAGGTGATTTCAACGCCTGAGCCAAGGAATGGGGAAGTAGGAGAACTAACCGGCGAAGGGAGATCCTGCTGGACGCCTTTGCCTCGTTAGATATTACCCTGGTCAACTCAGGAAATAAGCCAACATTCTCCAGAGGGGACACCGGCTCTATTGTTGACTTGACGTTCGCAAGCGAGTGTCTCGTAGACTCGGGTTCTACGTGGGAGGCCTGGGATGGCTATACCCATAGCGATCACCAGGCCATCCTCCTTGTCGTGGCTGAACCCAGTAGAGCTGTGGAACCTGCGAGGAGACAGAGACCGGGAGGCAGTAGATGGAGCACCAGAGCGTTCGACAAAGAGACATTTGTCGTCATGATGCGGGAAGAGGTCGCACCGACTGGCGAACCGGACGACATGACGGAGCAGATGATGGCGTATATCACCAATGCCTGTGACGCATCGATGCCGAGGACTTCAGGAAGGAGGCACCGCCTACCAGTATACTGGTGGAACGATGTCATCGCTGAGCTCCAAAGGAGATGCCACCATAGCCGGAGGCTGTACCAACGAGCCAGGAAACGCAAGAACTGCCACACTCTCCGAGAGCAGTACAAAAGAGACCGCAGGGCCTTGAACAAGGCCATCAAGGAGAGCAAACGCGGATTCTGGCGAACGTTGTGTGGGGAGGTGGACAAGGACACCTGGGGCAGGCCATATAAGACGATTATGGCTAGGCTGAAAGTCCTACCCATGCCGGTGCCGACGTGCCCTGCCCTGCTCCACAGGATTGTGGCTGCACTGTTCCCCAAGTAGCCAGGACTAGGAACCGAGGTGGTTCCGCCTCTGGACGCCGGGAACATAACACCGATTGCGACGGAGGAGCTTCTTGCAGCCTGCCGCAGGGTTTGGGACAACAAGGCCCCTGGCCTGGATGGCATTCCTAACGTTGTTCTCAAGGTCGCAATTAAAACTCGCCCAGAGATGTTCCTCGACACCTACAACGAGTATCTACGAAAAGGTGTCTTCCCCCGCTGCTGGAAGCAACAGCGCCTTGTACTTCTACCGAAGGGTAAGAAAGCGCCGGACGATCCATAGTCCTATCGTCCAATATGCTAACTGGACACGGCAGAGAAGATACTCGAGCGGATCATATGCAATCGATTGGAAACCTTTATTGAGGAAAGCCAGGGCCTCTCCGAGAACCAGTATGGTTTTAGGAGAGAACGATTAACAGTGGATTACATCGATAAGGTGATTGAGATTGCCCTCAGGGCCATCAAGGGCAAAAGATGGAGAAGAGGCACCAAGAAATATTGTGCCGTGGTGACGTTCGATGTCAAGAATGCATTCAACTCGGCGAGGTGGAGTTGCATGATGGATGCACTTCAACTTCTGGCGGTCCCTCGGTACATCAGGTCCATTGTCGCTGACTATTTCAGAGACAGAACCCTGACATACCAAACAGACGACGGTCCCAGAGTCTACAACAGCACGGACGGGGTTCCACAGGGTTCGGTCCTCGCCCCCATGCTGAGGAATATTATGTATGACGCAGTGCTTAGACTTGGATTACCACAGGGAGTGGAAATCATAGGATTCGCGGACGACGTTGCCGTGGTTGCGGTTGCGAAACATTAGGAGGAAGTGATCCAGATCTCCAATGAAGCCGTCGCCACTGTCCGACAGTGGTTATCATCAGTGGGCCTCCAACTAGCGGATCACAAAACAGATGTGGTACTCGTCACAAGTAGGAACAATAGGGAGACCATCACCCTCAGAGTGGGCAACCGGGAGATCCGCTCGCAATCTTCCCTAAAGTATCTGGGTCTCTGGATCGACGCGAGGCTGCGCTTCGATGATCACCTGCGCATCTGTAGCGATAAGGTGGCAGGCGTAACAGTCGCACTGGCGCGTATTATGCCGAACATTGGGGGACCTAGGCAGAGTCGTAGGAGACTTTTGACGAGTGTCATCAACTCGACCCTGCTCTACGCGGCACCCATCTGGGCAGAAGCCATGGAAACGAGGGAATACGGACGCAGGGTGGCCTCGGTGTACCGTAGAAGTGCACTAAGAGTCGCCTGCGCGTTCCGTACGTGTGTCGTCGCAGTATGCCACCAGTGGACCTCTTGGCAGAAGAACGCCGACGGATTTATCGGCGGAGGCGACAAGAGGCGCAGAGCGATCGGAATGCTGTCTCAAATGAGGAGAGGGAGGTGGCTATCAGCTAGTGGCAGAGCCGCTGGGAGACATTCTCCAATGGTAGATCTCTCAGGAGTACTGGGATACAGTAGCAGGTTATGCAGCTTATATTGGGAAGAAACTAAGGCTCGAAGAGCGCGAGCGAAGAAGTCGACCTGGAGAAGGCGAGACCGAGGATAGACGGGTATACTATATAGCCAACATGCCCCCTCCCCTCTCTACGAAGTAATGTCTGACGACGGGTCCGCGAGGGGGGACGGAGTAAGGGAGGTGGTTTCAGTGGGTAAAAATCCCACACACTGTGTGGGTTTCAGTGGGTAAAAATCCCACACGCAGCGCCGTGTCTTTAATTTATTACTATGTCCTCGTCAAAGCCCTCGTCCACAGCATCGATATCGTAGCCGATATCTATTTCATCACCGAGGGCCTCTATAATAATTGCTGCCACATCCGCGCGTTCCCTGTTTGTTAATCGAACCCGCGGAACGTTGTCGCCAGCAAGATAACGCATCATGACAGCGATCAAGGCATCTCTACCGCACGCTTCTTCGACGAGATGCTCAATATCTGCAACATCCACGCGTTCGTGTCCGTATATTGAAAACTCCATGACAAGAGCCGGCAGCAGACTTGCTAGAGGATCCGGATGAAATAGGTGAGACCAGTCGATGTACACCTCGCAGTACCCATCAAAGTCCGGGTAAATCACTTCGCCGCGGACAACGCTATTGAAACGAGGCACAATACAGGACATTCCGATATACAGTTCGCCAAGTTCAACGGGCCTTTCTCGACGTTCCACTAAATACATGCTACGCAGGAGCTCTATCAGCTCGTCGTATGCATCGCACATTTCCTGAGTACGCAGGAACACGCTCATCACACTCTCGACAAACATTACTCGGCACCAAAACGCGTCGCTTCAAATCTCCTTGCCGTATCGCGGATACATATTGCTTTTTATTTTTTGCAAGTAGGATGCCAAAGACAGACTAAATGCTCGAGATGCTGCTGAAGAGTATCACGGGCATAAAGATAACAGCCTCCTATGAATCATAACTAGGTATCCATCACTTTGAATGCAACGAAAGCGGTTTTCGAGCATGCATAGCCCGGCACTGTGCTCCTCGCAAAGCGCTTGCTCTGAAGTAAAAGATATGGAATATGATCTCTTACAGAGAAAGAGAGAGACTTCAATTATAATTCTCTAATCATTACGCTATAAAAATGAGAGATACAGTAAGATCAGATATTTTTTAAAAATTAATCGATATTTCATGGAAAGCACTTTAAACTTTTACCGTCGTATGCCCTGCAAACACGGTAATCCACGCTCGGAGATTCCTCCACCGTTAAATTTATTTTTATCGCTATACGGAATTAATTTGTATTATCACTCGTAATATTGCTTTTAAATTATTTTTCGCTGTGGGTGTTGTCATCACAGTGTACTTCTGAAAAAAAAATAAAACAAGTAAATAATTGAACGCACTGGTCAATAAAAACAACGTGTACAGAATAATCGATACTGTCTTACCTGATATGCCACGACTCATTATACAAAGTTGGCAGCGTTGATGATCTTCTGCCACCGACGACAACTGCCGATGAGGATGGCGGGTGACACTTGTCTCTCCCGAAGTTAGATGTATCTGTACAGTGTATGTCCTGCTCTCGCTCTCCATAACACGAATAACGAACCCTCGGTGTCGGCTCATATGCAGGGGCTGCTCACTCTGCAAGATATTATTTTTTATAATTAAAAATAAATATTACGATTTTAAATCATGTTTTTTAAATTATTTAATATTTTTCACTTACCAAGCTCTGCTGCTCTGCTGCTAATCGACATTGGCACGTATTCCATGATCTGCTGTGTTCACGAAACAAAGACGTGTGCTCCGTCTTCTTTCTATCGCAGACCTTTGCTGATGCTTCGGTTTTAGGACTGTCATAACTCACATTCTCTCTCTCTCTCTCTCTCTCTCTCTCTCTCTCTCTCTCTCTCTCTCTCTCTCTCTCTCTCTCTCTCTCTCTCTCTCTCTCTCTCTCTCTCTCTCTCTCTCTCAGACGAGGCAGACGTGTTTGTCAGACGCTCCGTAATACTGATTATTATATAGTGGAATGAAGTGGTATAATAGTGTGAAAACTATATCAATGTGATCGGTTTTGTGTGGTGAATATTTTGATCTAGCGAATGGCTTGGTAGCTATCGTATTAACGGTGCTAGCAACATATTCGTGCGCCAAAAGTTCTCACTCGACGAATGTGGTGTGGGCGGCCATTATTGCTGCCACGGTGACACTTGATTAGTAATACGTGGAGTGATCAGGCAATCACGGTGATTATGATATAGTTATCGGTTGGTATGTACAGGTGTACGCGTCGGTAACTTATCAGCTACTACAGCAAAACATAGACAATACGGGCGACTACGACGAGTATCGGTGCTCCGCTTGCAAAAAAGCAATTAAAAGCCAGGTAGTACGATGCAAAATTTGTCCGAAACTTTTTTACCACCCAGGGTGTGTGAATAAGCATAAAACAATGGATAGGAATCGTGAACTAGTACAGTGCAAGGGTCCATTTGGTACATTCAAAGCAGAAGATGAACTTCTGAAGACAGTGACGCCGACAACAGGTGGTAGCAGAGATCGATTGGCATCGACTGGAGCGATAGGAGGAACCAGAGGTATGAGTTCATCGATAATGGCTGACGCAAAAATAGACTGGCTGATAAAAACAGTGAAGGCAATGAAGGACGAAATCGCTTGCAAGAATGAAATAAAGAAGATGATCCAAGAGATAATTGGTGCAGAAATGGAAGGTGTGAAACAACAGATAGAGGAACTGAAAATAATGATACAGGAAGAGGGTTCGAGCACCGCAAGGGTAACCTACAGCGATGTAGTGAAAGAAAAGAAAAAGGAAAAGGTGATCATCATCAAACCGAAAGTACAACAGGAAAGCGAAAAAACTAAAAGAGAGATAAAAGAGAAGGTGGATATAAAGAGTATGGCGGTGGGAATAACAAAACTGAAAAAAGGCAGTAATGGAACTGTGATCCTGGGATATGAATCGGGAGAAGAAAGTGAAATCCTGAAAGCTGCAGTACAGGATAGAACGGGTGAGGGTTTTAAAGTTACTGAGTCGACTCAGATGAATCCGAAGATAAAAATAGTAAATGTGGAAGAAGATGAATTTAAATTGACCGATAAAGAACTAGTTGACACAATTAAAAAGCAGAATGGGATAGAGGAAACCGAAGGAAGGGAGATGAAGATCGTGAAAAGATTAATGAAGGGAAGGGAACAGGAGCGAAACAGAAGAGAAATCAACCATGGATCAATAATACTAGAAGTAGATGAAGTAAGTCACGAGGAGCTACTGAGAAAAGGTAAGCTCAGCGTGGGATGGAGAAAATGTCCGGTTTTCAATCACGTCAACGTAAAGCGATGCTTCAAGTGCTGGAGCTATTATCATATAGCGAAGAATTGTACAAGAGAAGAAACCTGCTACAAATGTGCAGGAAAACACAACGCAAGAGAGTGTACAATAAATAAGAGTAAATGTGTAAACTGTACATTTAAAAACCAAACGTACAATCTGAAGATAAATGTAGAACATAGTGCGCTGGATCGGGAATGTCCAACATACAAAAGAGCGCTGCAAGAAGAAAAGAAGAGAACGGGCTGGATAGAGTAGCAAGCACAGAAGGAAGAGACGATATGGTTCACGCATGCGCAAAGTCTTTTAGCACATAACGAAGAGATACGACACCAGGTAGTTGACAGAATGAAACCTGCAATCATAGCGGTATCGGAGACGAGGGTGACTGCTGAAATCGGGGACAGTGAAGTATATATGCCGGGTTATAGTGCAATTAGGTGCGATGCAGAAAATAGAAACACAGGAGGGGCCATAGTATATGTAAGAGATGGTATTAAATATGAATTAGTAAGGAAGAATAAAATTGAGTCAAACTGCTAGAGTGTAGCAATAGAGGTCAATGATAAGATATATATAGGAGTTATAATAGTGGTGTACCATTCACCGAGTGCGTCAGATGCGGAATTTATAAGATTCATAGAGGATATAACTGAAGAGTTAACAATAAAAGGAGATTGTTTAATAATAGGAGATTTTAACATAGATGTCAAGGGAAACTCGTTCTATAAAAAACAACTAATATTAGGAATGTTAAGCTTAGGGATGAAACAGTATGTAAACGAGCCAACGAGAATAACGCAGGATAGTCGAACAATTATTGATCTTGTATTTGCAAATACAGGTTTGCAAGTGCATGTGGAACACGAACCAAAAATAACAGACCATGCGTGGGTAAAAGTAGTATTAGGAACGAGCAATACAGAGAGGAAACAGAGAGAGTATAATACTAGGAACTATAGTAAAATTGACGTGAAAGAGTTTACAACAGTGTTGAAAAACTCCGTGCGACAATGGACAGATGGAGATGTAAATCGAAAGGCAAAGATACTTGTCGAGAGTATAGTAAATACTTTAGACATAGTAGCACCAAAAAAGGTAGTTAGGATTTCAAACGTATGGGAATGTAAAAAATGGTACTCTGATGAGATAAGGAGGGCGGCAGGTAAAAGGGATAATGCTTATAGGGAAGCAATTCATGAGGGAAAGGATGATAACTGGGAACAGTTCAAAGTAGAAAGAAATGCAGTAGTTAAATTGATAAGGAAAGAGAAAAAAAAATATTACGAGAATATGATAGACTGCAATAAGAACGACCCTAAAAAAATGTGGAAAACCTTTAAAGAACTTATTAGAGGGGGACCAGCCAGAAAGAGAGAAATTGGAAATATAAATTTTGAAATATCGGGCGATATGGCGGAGAGAAGGACGGTTGACAAATTTAATGTGTTTTACGTTGAAAGTATTAATAACATAGTAAGTTCAATAGAGAGAGATGCATCTGGAAGGCCAGGTAGCAGAAGAATTTTGATGGGTGGTGGCGTGGGAACGGAAAGAAGCATAGAAAATTTCGAGAATATCGGAATAGAGGAACTCGATAAAATAGTTAAGGGACTCCCGAAGAAGAAAGGTACAGAAGAAGGAATATCAAGCGAAATATTGCAGTTTGCGTTCAGTGCAATTGATCAGGAGTTTGTTGATGTAATTAATGAATCCCTAAGGGAGGGCTGTTGTCCTAATAGTTGGAAAACGTCCACGATCATACCGATACCAAAGATAGAGAAAGCCAATAGCGCGAAGGATTTCCGGCCAATTAATATGTTGCCACTGTACGAGAAGGTCCTAGAGTTGGTAGTAAAGAGTCAAATCGAAAAGTATTTGGAATCAAATGAGGTTATAACAGAGCATCAGTCGGGTTTTAGAAAACAATTTTCATGTGAAACGGCGATTCAAACCGTGATAGACGAATGGAAATTAAACATTAGCGAAGGAAAAATAGTAGGAGTATTAGGGCCTCTGCTGTTCATTATATATATAAATGATATAATTGAAATATGTCCAGAAGACTGTGAAATAAAAATGTTTGCTGATGATACACTAGTATATGTTACTGGAGACAGTAGTGCGGAGGTAGAAAGAAAGATGAATGGGGCATTAAACATAGTGGAAAGATGGATGAATAGGAACAAACTGAAAATGAATGCGGAAAAAACCAAATATATGATTGTGAGGAGTGTAAGAAGAAAATTGAGAGGGAATATTGTATTGAAATGCAGGGATGGAACCGAGTTGGAGCGAGTAGAGGTAATTAAATATTTAGGTGTAATGATAGATGATAAGCTACGATTTAAAGACCACTGTGAGTATATGTTGAAAAAAATAGGTAAAGAAACGAGTTTTCTGAACAGAATAGGACAATATATATCGGCATACACCAGATGTGTCGTATATAAGGCAATCATAGCACCGCACTTTGAGTATTGCGCAATACTGGTAGTGGATATGGGTGAGACAGAGTTGAATAAACTGCAGATAGCGCAGAACAGAGCGATGCGAGTCATATTGCAATGCAGCCGGTATACGAAGGTAGACGATATATTACAAGCGGTTCAGTTTATGAGTGTGAGACAGAGACTGTATTATAATGTGTGTATATTTATTTTCAAGGCTGTTAAGAAATTATTGCCGAAAGAACTGACGAGTAAATTCTAAGTTGTTAAATCTAGAACGAGTCGGGAAACGCGTCAAGCGGAAAATATTGTAATTTAATTTAGAAGAACGAGAAGTGCGCAAAAGAGTATGTTTTACGAAGGAGTGAAAATGTATAATGCATTGCCAGTAGAGGTTAAAGGCTGTGTAAAACTAGTTCAATACAAGAGTATGTTAAAAGCATTTATTATAAGCGAAATTAAATAAGTTCAATAGAAACGTAAGATAAACATGTAAATTATGTACATCAAATAGTTGAGAAAGCTAATAAACATCAGTCAATCTCTCTCTCTCTCTCTCTCTCTAGAGACGTTGAGTCGTGTGTCAAATGTGCTCCGTCTTTGAGCCAATTTTTTGTGAAATATAAGTCTATAATAAGGATAAGACTATTACGAAATGTGCGGTTTTGTGTAATGAGCATTTAGAACGATAGATGATTCTGATAGCTATCGAGATCGCGGTATTGTGAACAATTTTAGATATTGAAGTTCGTGTGAAAGTGGTGACGGCGACCATTCGCGCTGCCACGGTGACACGACAATAGCGCATACCACGGCATTTGTGCGAACACGGACGAAATGGATAGCACGACTGAGTACGATGAATATCGATGTTCAGCGTGCAAAAAAGCTATAAAAAGTCAGGTAGTGCGATGCAAGACGTGCCCGAAACTGTTTTATCATCCGGGATGTGTGTGTAAACATGAGGTGTACGATAAAAACAGAGAACTAGTGCCATGTAACGGTCCATTCGATAAATTCGTAGTTGACGAAAGCCAAAAGACGTTGACACCTGGTGCAGGTAACAGCAGGGATCGATCGGGTTCGACTGGATCATTTACTGGAAGCAGAGGTATTAGCACGACGGCAAATATCGAAGGAAAAATAGACTGGCTGGTGAAAAATGTTAGGTGATAATTACGGAAATAGTACAAGAAGAATTGAAGGGTATGAAGATCGAAATGGAAGAAATAAAAAAGATGATACAAGGAGGAGTTCTAGGTACAACAAGGAAAGTAACAAGAACCTATAGTGGAGCAGTCAAAGAAAAGAAAAAGGAGACGGTTATAATTATTAAGCCTAACGGATAACAAGAAAGTGAGGCCACGAAAAAGAAGATCAAAGAAAAGATAGACATAAAAAACATGGCTGTGGGAGTAACAAGGTTAAAGAAAGGCAGTAATGGAACTGTGATTTTGGGCTGTGAAACGACTGAAAAAATAGAAAAGCTAAAGACCATAGTACAAGAGAAAATGGGCGAGAGATTTAAAGTTATGGAAACAAAGCAACAAAAACCAAAAATTAAGATCGTTAACATGGAAGTGGACGAACTAGAGCTGGCGGATGATGAGCTGGTTGAAACAATAAAGAACCAGAATGCAATGGAAGAAAAGGAAGGAAGGGAGATGAAAATTGTTAAAAGAATAAACAAAGAAGAGAGACACGAAGGATCACCAATAATGATAGTGGATGAAGGAACCCACCAAGAGATACTGAACAAAGGTAAGATCAGCGTGGGTTGGAGAAAATGTCCGGTTTACAACCACGTCAATGTGAAGCGATGCTATAAATGTTGGGGCTACTATCATATAGCCAAGAACTGCACAAGAGAGGAAACATGCCATAATTGTGCGGGAAATCACGAAACGAGTAAATGTACAGCGACGAAAAACAAGTGCATAAACTGCATGTTTAAAAACCAAGCATACAACTTAGAGATAAACATAGAACATGATGCATTAGGTCGGGAATGCCCAACGTACAAAAGAGCAATCCAAGAAGAGAAGAGGAGAGCAGGATGGGACGATTAGCAATTACTGAAGGAGGAAATGGTATGGTATACAAATGCACAAAGTCTGATAGCACATAAGGATGAAATACGATAACAAATAGTGGATAAAATAAAACCCGCATTCATAGCGTTATCAGAGACCAGAGTGACAGCTGAAATTGGTGACAGAGAAGTGTATATGCCGGGCTATAGTGCAGTCAGATGTGATGCGGAGAATAGAATTACAGGTGGTGCAATCTTATACATAAGAGATGATGTTGAATATGATATGATACCAATAAATAAAATAGAATCAAACTGCTGGTGTGCTGGAATAGAGGTCAAGGACGAACATTATAAACGAGTGATAGTAATTGTGTATCATTCGCCAAGTGCGTCGGATGCTGAATTTATAAGACACATAGAAAACATAACTGAGGAACTAACAATAAAAGGAGACTGTTTGATAATAGTTGATTTTAATATGGATGTCACAGTAGAAACGTTCTACAAAAAGAGGTTGATAACAGGAATGCTGAGTCTAGGAATGAAGCAATACATTAGTAACTAACGAGAATAACGCAAGACAGTCGAACTACTATCGATTTATTATTTGCTAATAGGTGTGCACAAGTGCAGGTGGAACATGAGCCAAAGATAACGGATCATGCATGGATAAAAGTCATATTAGGTAACAGGAAGGAAAGGAATGAGTATAGAGAATATAAAACAAGGAACTATAGTAAAATTGATGTGAAGGAATTTACACGGATGTTAAGCATTACCACAAGACAAGTTCAAGAGGTAGAAGTAAGCCAAAGAGCAAGGATGCTCGTTGATAACATAGTGGGTGCTCTAGATAGGTTCGCACCCAGAAAAATAGTGAAGATTCCAAGCGTATGGGAAGGGAAAAAATGGTATTCAGAAGACATAATAGTAGCTGCAAGAAGAAGAAATAAGGCATACGGAGTAGCAATTACTACTGGTTTGGAGGAGCATTGGCAGCAATTTAAAGTAGAAAGAAATGCGGTAGTTAAATTAATAAGAGAAAAGAAGAAGGAATATTATGAAAAGATGATAGACGATAATAAGAAGGATCCGACAGAAATGTGGAAAACGTTAAAAGAAGTAATTACAGGAGAATCAATGGGTACTAGAGAAGTAGAGAATATAGATTTTGAGATATTGAAAGACATGATGGGAGGTAGTATAGCTGATAAATTTAATGTGTTCTATGTGCAAAGTGTAAAGAATATAGTTAATTCAATACAACGGGATACGTCTGGAAGTCCAAACCGAAGAAGAATTATAACAGGGAAAAGGATGAACAATAAAAGTATAATGGAAAACTTCAATCATATTGAAATAAAGGATCTGGAGAAGATAGTGATGGGACTCCCGAAAAAGAAGGAAACGGAAGAAGGAATATCAAGTGATATACTAAAAATGGCATTCAGTGCAATAAAAGAGGAATTTGTGGAAATAATAAATGGATCCCTACGGGAGGGATATTGCCCGGACAGCTGGAAAACTTCTACAATTAGACTGATCCCAAAAATAAACAAAGCCATAAAAGCAAGTAATTACAGACCAATTAATATGTTGCCATTATACGAAAAAGTGCTCGAATTAGTAGTAAAAAATCAAATTGAAAAATATTTAGAAACCAATGACATCATAACGGAGCATCAGTCAGGATTTAGAAAGCAATTTTCGTGTGAAACGGCGATTCAAACTGTTGTAGATGAATGGAAAGTGTACATTAGTGGAGGAAAAATAGTAGGAGTAATATTCATGGATTTAAAAAGAGCGTTTGAGACAATCGACAGGGATATATTATTAGACAAATTATACCAATATGGAATTAGAGACAGGGTATTAGAGTGGTTCAGAACGTACTTAAGAAATAGAACACAGCAAGTTCGATTCAATGATAAATGGTCTGAAGTTATTCCCAACGAATATGGGGTACTGCAGGGGTCAGTACTAGGGCCGTTGCTGTTTATTATATATATAAATGATATAGTTAATTTGTGACCAGAGGAATGTGCAATAAAAATGTTTGCTGATGACACAGTGATATATGTACCTGGAAAAAGCAGCGCGGAAGTGGAGAGAAAGATGAATATGTTATTGAGTATAGTAGAAAAGTGGATGGAAAGAAATAAATAAAAAACGAATGTAGAGAAAACAAAATATATGATTGTCAGCAGTGTAAGGAAAGTCGTGAGTAGGAATATTGTACTGAAGTGTTTGGATGGAACGAAACTTGAGAGAGTAGAGTCAATAAAATATTTGCGTATCATTATTGATGACAAGCTACGATTCAAAGGCCACTGTGAGTATATGTTAAAAAAAATAGGTAAAAAACGAGCTTTCTAAACAGAATGGGGAATTATGTATCTGCGTATACCCGATGTGTGATATACAAAGCAATCGTAGCACCTCACTCTGAGTATTGTGCAACACTGTTAGTAGCTATGGGTGAAACAGAGTTGAAGAAACTGCAGATCGCGCAGAACAGAGCAATGAGGGTTATATTGCAATGCAACCGCTGTACGAAGGTAGAAGATATGCTGAGCGCGGTACAATTTATGTCCATAAGGCAAAGATTGTACTATAACGTCTGTACATTTATCTTTAAAGCCGTGAAGAATCTACTGCCAAAAGAATTAAAAAATCGGCTACAAATAGTGGGAACGAAAAGTGGTAGGGAAACAAGGCAAGCGGAAAATATAGTAATACAATTTAGAAGAACGAGAAGTGCACAAAAGAGTATGTACTATGAAAGAGTGAAAATATATAATGCATTGCCAACTGAACTGAAAGGTTGCGAAAAAGTAGAACAGTTTAAACAAATGTTAAAGGAGTATGTTGTGTGAACAGTAAAGTAAGATGTATATAGATGTAAGAAAAATATGTAACACTGTGTATAAAATAGCTGAGAAAGCTAATGAACATAAATTAATCTCTCTCTCTCTCTCTCTCTCTCTCTCTCTCCATGACTGACCTCAGTGTATATTTTATAATATTTTGAGCAAAATGTACACTATATACAATTATTTACAACTCTGTCTTTATCGCAAAAAGCTGCACATACGGAGAATTATTGCGTTCGCAACACAACACCCGATGCATAATCAGCGATATGACCACGAAACAGCACAATTATTTCGGACAAAATAATTTTCATAAGACCCGTATCCTCCGGCGCTAGCAAGATCGTTATGTGCTCGAGCGCTTCTTCCAAGAATTCCTTGGGACCGATGATCTCATACGCTGCTGCACGAGGCGTTTCACTGACAACTATCTTTTCACGGACATATGATACCACCTCGTTCATACACCGCTGAATCGTTTCACTTTTGCTCTCTAGAGTCTGCATATGAATATCAATTCTTCTACTTATTTCGATGAGCATATCAAATGTAGGCCGCTGAAGAACAATGTTTTGAGAGTATTTTCGGAAGCGTTTCCGTTTCAATTCTCCAGATTCCTCTTGATTCTCGTATTCCTTATTAGCGCTACCGCTTATTTTACCAAATGAGACAGCTCTGTGCTGTTAACACGAGGTTAAAAGTGTGTAATACGTTGTGTGCTTTTTGCGGGTATTACACATTTTCTCGGCATCTACCCCATGAGCTTCGAAATATTGTTGTACGCGAGAAAAATCATTTTTAAACATTCGCCACCTGTCCGCACTGAGTGTAATTCCGGTAAAAGTATTCGACAATATTTTCACCTCTGGTGTAAGAGTACACGTAGAGTTCAACTCGAGCCCGGCGACGATTATTTTACCAAATGATTTGTTTAAACCATGGATAACGGGGTGCACTATATGTAGCGATATCGCGTGAGACGTTGCACCGTTATTTGCCATTTTTATTGCTTTCGTGTAGACTGTAACTTTTCGAATGAATTGTCGGTGGTGTTCATACTCTGATTTATACAGATTTAACCCACGATCTAGCTGCATCGCCTCTTCTTTAGATACTGCAAATCATGCCACTGAAAATTACTCATGTGTCATGAAAACTAAATAATATTCGTCGACGAAATTTGATGGTGTTCCTCATGGCTGAGTGCCTTGAAATTAGATGAAAACAATATGACATTCATCAGCGAAACTGGATAACTTAGTACATCACCATCGCTAAATATTTCTCTAGGTCATGCTTTTCTAAAGTGATCGCGTGCGGCCATCTTCTTGGTTAGTCGTATTCTTTACATCGCTGCAGTATATGCAGAGAGATAAAGAGAGAAAGAGAGAAAGAGCGTGTTAAAGGAATATATATATAAGTGAGCCGCTTTGAGAAATCTCAAGTTAATTGTCTGATTTACTGCGATTACTACTACTACTACTACTACTCTATCAGCACAATCATGGTCAGAGTGGTAAAGCGCTCATTGATAAGAAAATCGATAGAGTTTATATTGAAGCGTAGACCATCGTTGCGTTCACGGTGGGGGAGAAGAAATTTACAGATCACACTATGGGAACTTCCGACACATGTGGTTGCTCGTAAAATTCGCGGTATGCTGTGCGAATGTCATCAGCGCGATTTAGTTGACGCGCATAATACTGGATTGTTTGATAATCAAAGAATTATTGATTCGGTGGTGCGTGTTATTCGTCGAAGCGGTTGGCTAAATGAGCCTGCTCTGCAGCCCATACTCAATGAAAGACGTAAGTAATATACAGCGTTAATTACTTTTATTTTATTTCCTTTATTTCATAACATTTTTATATAGCTCGACGGTATGAAGACGAAGAAATGGGATCCGACACCTATGATTTCGATGAGGAGGGTAGAACCGATCCAGATTATCATAGCGGGACAACGATGGTGACAGCTCTGCAGGGAATCGTTCGATAAATTTTACCTAACCATTCTGCGGTTATAAACCAACAAACGGTCTTTTCATGGCGGGCCCCGCGAGAAAACCAGATGGAGCCGTCGCAGGTCGATCGCGACAATACAGTTCAAACGATGATGCCAATAGCAATACGGACAACGAGGAAGAAGAAGAAGAAGAAGAAGAAGAAGAAAAGGAGGAGGAGCAGCAGGACGAAGACGATGACGAGGAGGAGGAGGAGGTCGAGGAGGAGGAGGAGGAGGACCCGGTAGATTCAGGTAAGCTTTTAATAATACAATTACGCTGATAAAAATAAAAAATACGGGGATATTAATAGTAAAATGAAAAAACAGAGTACGAGTCGGACCCAAACATTTTTCGCTTTGCGTGATTCACTGTGCCGGGACACAGTTAAAAAAGTAAATTAAATGGAATGAAAATTCTAATAAATGGTTTGATTATGCTTGCAGGTGAACAGAATGGCGATGCAAGGACGGCGGTGGACAAATTGCCTCCTGGTGAACGTTTCGGTATCGACAATGAGCAGAGACGATATTTTCCACGCTTTAATATGCAGGGTCGAGAGACAGATTTTTATTTTCGTCAGCCACCGGACGGTATCGATCATCTGACATGGTTCGAGGGCGGTGTACGAGATGATCTCAAACATCTTACAGAATTGTGCGAAGGATATGATTATGTAGGTATGAGTCTGAGCGTACCGTCTTTTGCGCAAGGACCTGTATAGTTATCATTTTGACCAGCTCGTGACATTGTTCCTGTCAATATATGGCGCCTAATTAATAGTGTAGCTCAGAGCGCGCGCGAATTTCAAATAGGCGCTGGTACATGTAGAATGACATCTATAGTACGAGACGTCGAAGGAGCCGGTGTGGGCACCAGGCTTACACACGAGTCTATAGCAAAAAAGTTAATTTTACACATAAGTAATCGCCATTATTTGTGTACAAAGATCCCTTGTCGCAGCGCGAGCGCATGTCGAACGCGGTCAAATACGTATGGGCGAGCTACACAGACGATGGTGTCAAATTCGGAACGGGCTTCGAGGTGCGCAATATACAGCAGCGATAGAGCTCACGCGAATTCATGTGTTACACAATGCGTATGTATGACATGTCTGGATATTACGGATATAGAGACCGATTGTGCTGACTGTGGTAAACGTGAATTCGTTTTTACCGATGATCCTGTTGGGGAGCTCCTGAAATTGGTATTATCGCAAAAATTTAAAAAGACCATCTGTATTGCTCATAATGGTTTCGACGCGCAATTTATTCTACGGTATTTAATCAAAGTGCAAAAAACACAGTTAGCCTCTCTGATTATGAATGGTACGAAGATTGTCTGGATGAAGATTGGCGATGTCGTTTTTCTCGATATTCTAAACTATTTAACCATGGCTCTTAGGAATGGTTAAATAGCGCTTTACCTGAGGCCTTTGGTTTCGCTGATGAGGTGGCAAAATGTACATTTCTCCATTTATTCAACACACCGGAATATCAGAATTACTCAGGGCCTCTGCCGGCTATGCATTTTTACTCACCCGATACTATGTTCTCAGCGGATCGCGAGCGATTTTTAAAATTGTATGAGGAAGAATCGAGTCGCATCGATTATAAATTTGATTTTGCGACGCAATTTGTGCAATATTGTCGTACAGAAGTTACGGTTTTGAGACGAGCGTGTTTAGCTTTTCGAGAGTTCTTTATACGTTGCGGGAGCGTGTGCCCCCTTACAGAAGCATGCACGATACCATCAGCATGTATGAGAGTATTTCGCAAGAATTTTCTACAGAAAGATCGCATTGCTGTGTTACCACCAGGGGGGTATCGCTGTGGCGATAAGCAGTCGCGCAAGGCTGTCGTATGGCTCGTATGGGTCGAGCGTGAGCGCAACTGCGTTATCGCTCATGCTGGACGCACGAGAGAGTATCGCCCTCTGACCGGCCTACCAGCTGTCGACGGATACTACGCGGATGTGTGGGTCCATCACGTTCTTCAATTTCACGGTTGCTTTTGGCATGGTTGTCCGCGATGTTATCGCGTGAATAGAGATGCTCGAACTAAATTCGGCGATACACTGGATGAGCGATACGAGCGTACCGTTCTTATTTCCGGGCGAATCAGAAGGAAAGGGTACACTCTAACCGAAATATGGGAATGCGATTTTGACAGATGACTCGAGAATAACGAGGAAATGTCGTTATACGTGAAAAATCACGCCAGGCGCCTTTCGAACCACGCGATGCATTCTTTGGCGGTCGAACGAAAAATTTTGTAAGCTTGTACGACGTCGCGAATGGGGAGCAGATACGCTATGTGGATGTGTGCTCGCTCTATCCATGGGTGTGTAAGAATGGAAAATATCCCGTTGGGCATCCGAAATTGTACGTAGTTGACGGGTGTTGAGAACTCGTAGGACCTGAAAACGATCTAAGTGTCGTCGAAGGTCGCGTGAAGTGTACCGTGGTAGCACGGCGCGATTTGTATATCCCCGTACTTCCTGTTTGCATGCAAACTACTGTTCCCCCTGTGTAGAACGTGCAGTACAGATATGGACACATCCGCGGGCTGTACAAACGATGACACGACTGAGCGAGCGTTTGACGGCACATAGGTCGTGGACGAACTGAGAAAAGCTGTGTCGCTCGGATGTAAGGTGACGCGTATCTGTGAAAATTTGGCAATACATTGTTACGCAGTATGACTCGACAACGCGATGAGGCGGTCATTTTGCCGAGTACATCGATACATTCCTAAAAATATAATAGGAGGCGAGTGGATCGCTAACAGAGTGTAACGATGACGAGGGAGGAATAGCGCGTTTTATAGAGTTATACAAGGAGTCTGAGGGTGTATATCTCGAGCGAAGTGCTTTGCAGTCAAATCCGGGTTTACGTTCGCTCGCAAAATTGGCTCTTAATTCATTCTGGGGAAAGTTTGGTCAACGTGACAATCTCACGAAAACCGTTATCATTTTCACACGCGCGGAACTAATGAATTTACTAACGAGTCCGGAGATTGAGGTGACGGAAATGCTACCGGTTAATCACAAGATCATGTATGTAAACTATGTGAGCAACCGCAATGCTATCCAACCATCCCCGACATCAAATGCCGTGATTGCAGCATACACGACGGCACAGGCACGCCTAAAACTATACAATTATCTGGAGGGGCTCGGGCAACGAATATTGTACTGCGACACGGACTCCTGTATTTACGTGAGTCGCACCAATGGTAACGAGTATGAGCCACCAATCGGTCAATTTCTAGGAGTTCTCACGGATGAATTAAATGAATGCGGACCTAGTAGTTATATAACTTCGTTCATTTCGGGAGGACCAACATTTTACGCATACCTTGTTCGTAAACCCGACGGTACGATTATTGAAAAATGTAAAGTAAAGGGTATCACGCTAAACTTTGCGGATAGCCGTCACGTAAATTATAACGCATTACGATCTTTCGTGACAGGAGCAAGGAGCGTACCTTTTATTTTTAAATTCGACGCTATTCGACGCACGGAATTTTATCATGTATTAACGCGTAAAGAAACGAAATCATGCGAACCAGTTAACACGAAGCGAAAGCGGCACAGGCTGTACTCTACTGTACCGTTCGGCTATTGGAAAATACGCTAGTTAGTTTAACGCAAAAAAAGTATATAGTTTTACGGTTGAATTCTCGATATTTTGAAATAACCTTTTTGTCTGATTTCATGTATAATATTTACTGTGTACAATACATTTAAAAAAAATTGATTTATTATGTATAAAGCCGTTGTCTGCTTGTTCTTTTTGTGCTGCTATTCGTAGCAGTAGCTGCTATCTCTCTACCGTTCCCTTTTGTTCTGACTTTCTCATCGTTGATTCCTTTTGTCCCGTCTTTCTTATCAAGTGTTTCCTTTTGTTCTGAGTTTCTCGCGCTACCTCCGTCGACATAATATTGCTGTTTAGAAATTGATGATTCGTAAAATTTGCACATAGAGATGTATGCATAGTGAAATAAAAATATTTCTTTATTTGTGAAAAATATAAAAACTATCGTTATTTAATTTCCATACGGTGTAAACATCAGCTCATACCGCGGGCCCGCGCCTCATCAGCTAGTACAGGCGCGCCGCGCCTTATCAGCTCGTCAAGACCGCGAAAATAGGTAATGCCGCAGGGTCGCCGCCGCTGCCGCCGCAGCCGTCACGGTATAAGCTTATTTTAGAGTCAGGTCATTGATTTTGATAGACACTCATCGATATGGATACACGTTGGAAACATCCATGGACAGCGGTCCTACGGTCTTACGAGTTGTGGTAAAACATATATTGTCAAAAAAATCTTTAAATACATGCGCGAAATGACGGATGTCCCGTTCGAGCGCATACTTTTTTAATACTCAGCGTGGCAATCCGGGTATTCAGAGTACGGTGATAAAATCGAATCTCGCGAGGGTTTATCGCAAGCAGTAGACTACTCGAATGATGCAAGACCTAAACTTGTGGTTATTGACGATCTAATGCGCGAGGCATCCAACAATAATGTGGTCGATCTTTTCACCAAGGGTAGCCATCATAAAAATCTTAGTGTCATTTTCATCACGCAAAATCTCTTCCATCAGGGTCACGGGCAGCGCGATATCTCTTTAAACGATAATTATATCGTGGTCTTCAAAAATCTGCAAGATCGCGCGCAAATTCAGCATCTAGCCCGTCAGGTATGTCCCGAGCATCCGCGACTTTTGCAGGAGGTATTAGGTGCGCAACCAAGTTCCCGCTGTTTTTCAAGAGATGGCTCCAGTAGTAAGTGTTGGTCTATTGGAACATAAACAAAACGTCATGAACCAAGGTTAGACATATGGTAAACAAACCGTTTTGACACATAAGTGATTTTGTTTTTGCGTCATATATTTTTGGTTGTGTGAAAATATCTGATTTTGTGCCAAATAATCGTCACTTGCGGGAAGTGTTGCTTTTCTTCTTTCATTCAAAGAAAACGGCAGCTGAAGCGCATCGAGAACTCCAAAAAGGTTACGGAGATGCTGCTCTAAGTGAAACAACATGCCGTGATTGGTTCCGTCGCTTCAAAGACGGTGATTTTAATGTTGACGACCGTTTGCGTCAAGGAAGGCCAAAAACCTTCGAAGACGCTGAATTGGAGGCATTGCTCGATGAGGATCCGTGCCAAACGCAAGGAGAGCTTGCTTCAGCATTAGGAGTTACCCGCCAAGTCATTTCCAAGCGATTGCATGCGTTGGGAATGGTTCAAAAACAAGGAACTTGGGTTCCTTATGATTTGAAGCCAAGAGACGTTGAGCGTCGTTTTTTCGCCTGTGAACAACTGCTCCAGCGGCAAAAAGAAGGGTTTTCTTCATCGCATCGTTACGGGTGATGAAAAATGGATTCATTACAGCAACCCAAAAAGAACAAAATCATGGGGACTGCCCGGTCATGCTTCTACGTCGACGGCTCGGCCAAATATTCACGCTGCGAAGATTTTGCTGTGTATTTGGTGGTGCCAGGGCGGTGTTATTTATTATGAGCTGTTGAAACTGAATGAAACCATCACTAGGGAACAGTATCGAACTCAATTGATGCGATTGAGCCGAGCACTGCACGAAAAGCGGCCACAATACGAGCAGAGGCACGAAAAAGTGATTCTACAGCATGACAACGCTCGGCCTCACGTTGCCAAACCCGTTAAAACCTACTTAGAAACGCTCAAATGGGAAGTCCAACCCCACTTGCCATATTCACCAGATATAGCGCCGTCCGATTATTACTTGTTCCGTTCGATGGCACATGGTCTGGTTAATCAGCAGTTCAGCTCATAGGAAGACATCTAAAAATGGCTTGATTCGTGGATAGCCTCAAAAGACGAACACTTCTACCGTGACGGTATTCGAGCTCGGCCAGAAAGATGGGAAAAAGTTGTCGCTAGTGATGGGCAATATTTTGAATGATTCATTTGTAAACATTTTTTCAGAATAAAGTTGCATTTTCATATCAGGAGTACAAATTGAAAATGCGGGATTTTTTTCTATTTTTAAACGTTTATTCTGAAAAAATGGTAACAAATGAATTATTCAAAGTATTGTCCATCGCTAGCCACAACTTTTTCCCATCTTTCTGGCAATTTACGGATACCGTCGCGAAAAAATTCGGCCGGCTTGGCTGCTATCCAGTCATCGACCCATTTTTGGGCTTCTTCGTAAGAATGGAAGCGCTGGTCAGCTAGGCCATGTGTCATCGATCGGAAAAGGTGGTAATCGGAAGGAGCAATATCTGGGCTATACGGCGGGTGGGGTAAGACTTCCCATTTCAGCGTTTGTAGGTATGTTTTGACCGGCGCTGCAACATGTGGCCGAGCGTTGTCATGTTGCAAAATTACTTTGTCGTGTCTTTGCTCGTATTGTGGCCGTTTTTCTTTGAGTGCGCGGTTCAAACGCATCAATTGAGTTCGGTATAGTGCTCCTGTGATGGTTTCGTTCGATTTCAATAGCTCATAATACACCACACCCAGCTGGTCCCACCAAATACAGAGCATGAGCTTGGCGCCGTGAATATTTGGTTTGGCCGTCGATGATGATGCATGGCCGGGGTAACCATATGATTTTTTGCGCTTCGGGTTATCGTAATGGATCCACTTTTCATCACCAGTGACAATGCGATGCAAAAAACCCTTCCGTTTTTGCCGTTC
>OZ012706.1:33088338-33190348 GCA_963942595.1 Cylloceria caligata
TTTTAATGAACAAAGTTCAATCTCCCCTCAATGACACACTTATTATCGATAGCGTACCAAAAAAATTTTAATCTAAAGCAATATCGTTGCTTCGCAATTTGCATCGCAGCGCCGTTGGTAAGAAAATGACATGGGATCGTAACGGTGTTGTTTCGATAGACGGCAGAAGAACTTCAAATTCCAATATCGTTAATCTCGTTAACGATGCTATGCGATCTGGAAAACGCGAGAAACCCATCGGACGCTCTCACTTTGCCCAACTCCTGCGATCGATACAGCTGCCACGCGAATTTATCGGCAATCCCGAGTTGCTACACGAGCCTACACCTACATCATCCTCGACACCGCAGTGGCGTCTTATTTTACCACGCGATAGCGATATTAGCAGCAGCAGCAGCAGCAACAACAGCAACAACAACAACAACAACGAGGCCGAGACCGCACACTCAAACAGAGATTTAATGCTCACGGCGGAAAACGACATCATCGTGGGGGAGGAAGGGGATGAAGAAGAGATCGATCCCCCACACAGTTAGAAAAGAAAAAGAAAAAGCTCATCGTGGGGGAGGAAGGGGATGAAGAAGAGATCGATCCCCCACAGAGTTAGAATAGAAAAAGAAAAAGAATCCATTTAACGGGTCATTGTTAAAATTATGAAAATTCTTAAAAGAATCTATTATTACACCGCTCATCCTGCCTCCTATTCTCGAGCAAAAAATTTCGCCCAGGTGGATCGAGGAGTAGCGCGAAAAAATGTTTTATCATGGCTCGAGACACAGGATTTATATAACATGCATCGTCTCGTGCGACGACGATTTCCCAGGTTGAAAATTTCACGACTCTTGACATCGCAAAGAAGTATAGCCTTCTCGTGACCGCGTGTACAGATATATCTTGATTTTCGCGAAATTTCACGCAAGTAAGCGTATGCTTGTTTACAGCTCACATCGCCCTCGTACCATTGAAGACCGTGAAAATAATTCGAGAGAAAATTATTCTGGTTGTACGTCCGACGGGGACGTCGTACGTACAACGTGAGTAATATATACGATGTTTGGGAGGCTGATTTAGTTGATATTCGCTCGATAGTCACGTACAACGATGGCTACGCATATCTGCTTGTTGTTATCGACGTGTTGAGCAAATACGCGTGGATCGAGGCTTTGCGTGACAAAACGAGCGCAAACGTGGCCCGCGGTCTCACACGCATACTTGCACGCAGTAACAATCGTCGCCCGCAGAAATTGCAAACTGATCGAGGCCAAGAATTTATCGGCACTCCGTTTCAGCAAATTCTCAAGAAAAAGAATATCGATTTTTGCCCTGCTCGTAACCCTGATATAAAAGCCTCGATTGCCGAACGCTTTAATCGCACAATAAAAAAGCGAATATGGCGTTACTTTCCATACACGCGAAATAAGCGCTATATCGTCGTTTTACGAAATTTTTTAGACACAGTGGAACGCGTATTTCTCCGAGCGAGGTAACCTCCGAAAATGCCTCTATAACCCGAGACAATTTAGCACGGCATTACGAGCCTAACGCGAGAAAAATTAAAAAGCCTAAATACAGCGTCGGTGACCTGGTACGTATCAGTACAGCTAAATCAGCATTCGTGAAAGGATATGAGCGTGGTTGTAGTAACGAATTATTCGAGATTCAACGAATATCAGTGAATTGGGAAACATTCGTGTATATTTTATATGATCTGAATAACGAGACTATTGACGGTATTTTCTACAAGGCAGAATTATCGCGAGTACGAGTGCCACCGTCATTTGAGAAGACGAAAGAGACGAAGAGGACAAAGAGGAAGAACACTCGGAATCACCATCTCTGATAAATATGAGCTCCAAGGATAGCTCTTTCTTTGTCGTACTACCGAGCAACAGTAGTGTGCAGTATTTTCCAAATAATACGACGACCAAATTTATTACGCAACTACCGCGTCAGATACGTTTGCACGGATAATGGTCTGCTTCTCTTGTAGAATTTGCTTATCCGATGACTCTTTTATATGTTCCTACTGTAGGAAATCTCGTAACTTTTGAGGATGGTGATTATGATTTAACGGGTTTTAATCTTTTAAAACGGAGACGCGCTGATAGAGACCAAGTTCCACCTCTTGTATATCGCTCTATAGACGCTCTTTTGGAGAGTATAAATAAGTTACCTCATGTGGCCGGTCATTTGCGCTTTAAATCGCTTCCGAGCGGGCAGGTCGAAGTGGCGCGCGTATGCGACGATCTACGATATCACGACTTTCGCGAATTGCCCGCTATCGCAAGGTTACTAGGATTCTCGGAAGAGGCCTGTAGGTCTATGATGATACAGCCGCATTGCGAATACACAGGGTCGAGGCCTGCATCTCTCACCGGTGCTATACCGGGCAGCATGTTTCTATACACAGATATCTGTGAGAGCTATATTACAGGCGATGTACAAACACCCCTCTTACGAGTTGTTTCCATTGATACTGATGACTGTCAGTATGATTCGATAAAAATTAAATCGTTTTCAACGCCACGACATATGCCTCTCTTGCGCAAGAATTTACACACTATCGAGATCGATATAAGAGACGAATTTGGGGATCCTATACCATTCGAACAGGGAACGTTGACTGTGACACTACATTTCAAAAGGTTCCACGATTGATTACACCACTATGGATGATATTGACAGTGTGCAGCACGGATAGGGTCATCGCGGTACGGTGGTATTAGCCATGTTTATGTCGGAACACCTAATTAACGAGGACACGGTATCGGCAGCTCTCTCGGGGCCTGTTTCGTCGAGTGTTACCACTTTTAAAGAAGGGCGCTAAACCACGACGTATCTCCCGTAAAAATAAAAGTGTAATAAAGAGAAAAGTAATAAAGAAGAAGCAGAATAATAAGAACAATAAGAAGAAGAAGACTCGTCAACGAACGGTTGCAGGTATTTTTGGATAGTTGAAACAAGATGGTTTTTCCACATGCGCACTCGGGCGAGTGTCTTAAATCGGAACTCTAATTATTTTCACTCTTACCGACGCAAACTACTATCGAAGGCTCCAATTGGGTGTATTAAAAGCCAATATCTTCGCTAACAGATGATTCACCTATTGAATTTGTTATTCCTGGACAGGGTGATGAGTATATCGATCTCGCGCATACTATGCTTAGTCTGAGAGTGAAAATTACATCTCCTACTACGGAATTTGCTGCGGCTACAGCGTCGAAATTAAGTACTGGCCCTGTAAGCAATCTCTTACATTGTATATTTAATCAGATGGATGTATACCTGAATAAAAATTAGTTTCACCTCCAAATAATGCCTACGCTTATCGTGCGTACATAGAAACGCTTTTGAATTACGGTCCAGCAGCCAAAAATTCGCATCTCACGAACGTTCTCTGGTACGATGATACCCCTGGAAAAATGGATGATATAACATCGGGAAATACGGGTCTTGTGAAGAGAAAACAATTCTTAAATGTCGGAAAAACTGTAGACTTGCTCGGTCATCTGCATTGCGATATATTCCATCAGGAGCGGTTCCTATTAAACGGTGTCGAGATGCAACTACGGCTGGTGCGGTCTAGAGATTCAGTTTGTGTTGTGGGCGATACAAAGAATGGTCAATGCGGATTAAATATTCTCGAGGCATCGTTTCTCTTTCGTGGAACGAAAATAGTTCCTGGTGTGCTGCTCTCGCATGCTAGAACTCTGACAAAATCAACGGCTAAATATCCTCTTACCAGAGTCGAAGTAAAAGCCGTTTCAATACACTCTGGTGTTCATGGAGAGACTATCGATAATATCGTGCTAGATCAATTGCCGAAGCGTATAATTATCGGTTTTGTCGATAACAAAGCGTTTAACGGCGACTTCAGTATGAATCCATTCAATTTCCAGAATTAGAAGATAAATTATCTCTCGTTGTATGTAGATGGTGCTTAAATACCGTCGAAATTGTTAGAACCTGATTTCACGAAAAATCATCTATATGTGTATGCTTTTCAGTCGTTGTTTTCGGGAACTGGAATACATTTCTTGAACGATGGTAATTCGATCGATCGCGATAATTATCGCGATGGATACTGTCTGTTTGCTTTTGATTTGACACCCGATCTGTCGGCGAACAGCAATTCATATTGAAATTTAATAAAGCACGGTAGTGTGAGAATAGAAGTACGATTTGAGGATGCGCTTGCTTCAACGAAAAATTGTGAAGTCTACGCGGAATATGATAATGTCCTTGAAATCGATTCCTCTCGGCAAGTAATGGTGGATTTTACCGGATAAGCGAAAAATGTGCTCATGTTGGCATAAAATCATTTCGTGGTAAGAGACGTAGAAGCGTCTCTGTGAGTAACTAATCAGTCGAACTCGAGCATCTTTACGGATTAGACGTGAGAATGGATATCGTTGTGGATTTACAGGGAATGCGTGGTAAAGACTCGGAATTTATTCCGAAAGAAATTGCCGTTGTAGCAGTGGATAGACCGTACTCTGCTCATTGTATCGTCGCACCGCCGTGTCACTTTGCCGAATTACCACAGCATTCGAGAAGCCAGAATAATTTTCTCCCGAATTATTTTCACGGTCTTGAATGGTACGAGGACGATGTGAGCTGTTAACAAGCATACGCTAACTTGCGTGAAATTTCGCGAAAATCAAGATGTATCTGTACACGCGGTCACGAGAAGGCTATACTTCTTTGCGATATCACGAGTCATGAAATTTCCAACCTGGAGGATGAGGAGGGTGCCCGATCGTACACATTTATGCCGAAATCTTTGCGAAAATGCTTCAGACACGCTATGATAAATGATACAGCGTCTTCGCATTGTGCAACGCACCAGGCTTTCCAAATAAAAAATTAGCTTCGCGAGCACCCATTTAAAGGAGAATCATACATAGATGTTTGGTCACCAGACGAAGAGGAAGAGAGTAAGAAAGAGGAGATATCTTCATCATGTAGTCGTGACACGATCGACGATGCTGTGAAATAAATTTTGCATATATACGTCTTTCAAAGCGTATCGGTCATCATTTAATCATTAACTATGTGTTTAACATGAACACTAGACAAATCTACGAGAGTCTACAGTATCTACCACTTTCAACCGTTGGCGTATACTCTCTTGACAGAATTCCTCGTGTATGGTCGTTACCGGCTGGACTCGTAGTTAACACGGATAACCACGACGGAACTGGAGAGCATTGGATCGCCATGTACGTTAACCATTATGGAAAAGGAATGTACTTTGATAGCTACGGGCTACCACTGGTTATACCGCAACATCTCGCACGACTACGAAGAAACTGCGAGTTCTATCGGTACGGCCTCAAGCAGCTTCAGAGTAATACGTCGGATGTGTGTGGACAATTTTGTGTTGCATTCATGCATCTTATGTCGTGCGGCTTCACCATGTCGCGATTTAACATATTCCATATTACACGGACGCGTAGCTGTGGATTTTGATGCATGGGTGAGTGAGTGAGTGAGTGAGAGAATATGCGTGCGTGCGTTCGTGCGTGTGTGTGTGCGTTTCTGTATGTATTTGTGAGTGTGCCACGACGTAAATATTGTGCCCCGACACCGTGGAGAGTCGTCGTAGATGCCGCCAACAGAAGGGTGAATTGAAAATTTTATTCCCAGTATGTGTACACCTTTGCTCCATCCTGCTCTTATCTCTACTCTTCCTTGTTCACCAAGGTACCCACACCACCTCACTTTACCATCTCCACATTACCAACACTGGTCAAGCAGAGAGCGTAACGCAGCGGCGGAAAAGTGGGGTAGTGGGGGTAGCCGCGCGGTAAGGGAAGGAGTGGGGATAGGAGTGGTGATATGAGTGGGGATAGGAGTGGGATCGAGCAAAGGTGTACACATACTACTGTTGAGTTTCTACTTTAAAAATTTATTTGACTTATTTTTTTGGGGCCGATTTAAAAAAATGGGAATTCCTATTTTTTAATACGGATTTGTATTCTACACGAAAAAAGAGAAAGTTTCGTTAACGGTCATTTTTCACTAAACGCCTTTCACAAGACTAAAACGTCTTATAAAATTATTGAAAACTAGCATATTACCCGTGCTTCGCCACGGGTATCTTTAAATGTAATTTCTAAATAGGTCAAAACAATGCCGCACATCCGTACTTAACGCTTACTTTTGCCTATAACGACTCTACAACGCGTTCTTGGCTTAAAAAGTAATATGATTTAATGTAATGTAATGAATACATTACATTACATTTGTCATTATAGTATAATACATTACATTACATTAAATCTTATTACTTTTTTTGTTTTTTTTTTTTTTATTCTTCTTTAGTGAGGAAAAATCCTTCATGGACACCCCGGGTCCCTTGTAAGAGGACACCCGGGGTAGTGCCGGACTCCTACCGGCTAAAAAACCTCACTTTAACTTCTGTACCATGTGTTATGGATTATCCCAGGGATGGCTTCCCCTGTTCCCTACTCGGTGTCGTCCTTCCGTGCGCTGCGCACGTTCGATGGCTCGTCGTAGCCTATGAGACTCGGAACATCGTTGCACTTGAACGCGTAGTAGACCGCCCGCGTGGCGTCGTACCTGGCTTCTTTGCTTAATGTCACCGATCGTATCGTTTCGCTACCTGACGCGCACTCGCGCTAATTGTCTTCTCAGCTGTGGGGTTGGGGTTCCTTTCGCTATGGTGTTCCTCCCGCTTGGGTTGTCGTTAAAGGTCGACAATTTCTTGTTGTCGTCGAAGGGCTTTTTGCTTTTCCCCATCGTCGTGTCTTCCTTAGCTTCGCCTTCACTGCTAGTTTCATCTGGCGTTGTTCCTTCTTGCTTCTCGCTTCTTTCTTCTATGATTTCTTCTGCAATTTCTTCTGAATTTTGCTTTTGCTGCTTCTTTCTTCGTTTTTCTGCAATTTCTTTTGAATTTTGCTCTTGCTGCTCCTTTCTTCGTTTTTCCATAATTTCTTCTGAATTTCGTTCTTATTGCTTGAAGGTCAACAATTTCTTGTTGTCGGCGAAGAGCTTTTCGCTTTTCCCCATCGTCGTGTCTTCCTTAGCTTCGCCTTCACTGCTAGTTTCATCTGGCGTTGTTCCTTCTTGCTTCTCGCTTCTTTCTTCTATGATTTCTTCTGAAATTTCTTCTGAATTTTGCTTTTGCTGCTTCTTTCTTCATTTTTCTGTAATTTCTTCTGAATTTTGCTCTTGCTGCTTCTTTCTTCGTTTTTCTGTAATTTCTTCTGAATTTCGTTCTTCAAGCTTCTCGCTTCTTTCTTCGTTTTTCTGCAATTTCTTCTGAATTTTGCTCCTGCTGCTCCTTTCTTCGTTTTTCTGTAATTTCTTCTGAATTTCGTTCTTATTGCTTAAAGGTCGACAATTTCTTGTTGTCGTCGAAGGGCTTTTCGCTTTTCCCCATCGTCGTGTCTTCCTTAGCTTCGCTTTCACTGCTAGTTTCATCTGGCGTTGTTCCTTCTTGCTTCTCGCTTCTTTCTTCTATGATTTCTTCTGCAATTTCTTCTGAATTTTGCTTTTGCTGCTTTTTTCTTCGTTTTTCTGTAATTTCTTTTGAATTTCGTTCTTCTTGCTTCTCGCTTCTTTCTTCGTTTTTCTGTAATTTCTTCTGTAATCGTTTGGGTCTCGTCTTCCACTACGCATAGTGGTAGATCGGGTACGAGTACTCCATCGATACTTACGGCGGCGATCGATTGTCCTGACGATTCGTAAATACCAGATGACTTCCCCCACGCGCTACTATTACTGCCTTTGTCCTTACTTTGTAGTATCACACTTTGTCTTCATTTTACATGTTGTCTTTATTTTAAACTTTGTCTTTATTTTACACTTTGTTTTTATTTTACACTTTGTCTTTATTTTACACTTTGTCTTCAATTTACACTTTGTCTTTATTTTACACTTTGTCTTTATTATACACTTTGTTTTTATTTTACACTTTGTCTTTATTTTACACTTTGTTTTCAATTTACACTTTGTCTTTATTTTACACTTTGTTGCGAAATGTTTTTTCCCGCCTGTTGCACGCACCCGTTGTGCGTCGATGCTCGTCTCCTTTCACGTTGTTGCGAATTCTTTTTCCCGCCTGTTGCACGCGCCCGTTGTGCGTCGATGCTCGTCTCCTTTCACGTTGTTGCGAATTCTTTTTCCCGCCTGTTGCACGCGCCCGTTGTGCGTCGATGCTCGTCTCCTTTTCGCACGATATCACACGCCTCTACTTTATTTGCGATAATCCCACTTCAATAACGCTGGATTGTTATGGATTATCCCAGGGATGGCTTTCCCTATTCCCTACTCGGTGTCGTCCTTAACCGAGGTGGTCCTTAACACATGTCATAACACTGAAGGCCTTCTTTGTAGACCACATTAGTAGTTCTTCCCTGAAGTGGTAGAATCACCAGGCTGCTTGGTGAGCTCACTCTGGAGCAGGCCACATAAAACTGTCCATGTGAGAAACACTCCTCCCTTAAGTCAATCCCTGCCATCTTCAGCGACTGCCCCTGGGACTTGTTGATGGTCATAGCAAAGCAGACCTTGAGGGGGAACTGCAGCCTCTTGAACTCGAAGGGGTACTCTGATGGTATGAGTGGTATGCTCGGTACAAATACCGACTCCCCTCGAGCACAACCAGTGAACACTGTGGCCTCAATAACGTTTCTATAAAGGGCCTTCACTCGTAGCCTGGTGCCGTTGCAAAGTTTGGGCGGGTTGAGATTCCGCAGCAACATCACTGGATCCCCCACTTTGAGGAGAAGCTTGTGGGGTGGGAATCCAGGAGGGTTGAGGGAATTGAGGAACTCCACGGGGTAATGGACCGCGTCATCCATTTGCATTACTGAATCCACAGACCTATATTCTATTTCTGCCTCTTCGAACGAATTAAGTAGAATGTCATTAATGATGGCAGCGTTATCATTCTTGGGGATCAGAATGGCACGCTCGCACAGCCAGTCCATAGACTTTTCCTTGATATCGGCTATATCTGGGTATATTCTGTTTGAAAGGTCTGTTAGGGTCATCACTACTGCGCCCAGGCCTATAGGGATAGTCACCTTTCCCTCGGACTCAGGATATTCTCCATCCCCTATTTTCAGTAGAAGTTCGGAAAATTCCCCAGCGGAGACATCACCTCTCAAGTAGACCCTCATGTTCTTCCTGAGAGAAAGTTTGCAGATAAAGGGCCATAAATATGACGCCTTGATGCACGCCTTAATCTCGTCAGCTCGAGTTCCCCTTGGCACTACTGGCAAAGTCTGCCGAAAGTCTCCAGCAAGCAACACAGTGACTCCCCCCATCACTCCATCGTTGCCTCTGATGTCTTTGAGGGTTATGCTCAGTGCCTCAAGACCCCGCTTGTGCGCCATGGTGCTCTCATCCCAAACAATGAGCTTACAATCTCTCAGCACTTTGGCCATATTGCTTTGTTTTGAGATGTTGCACAGAGGTGTTTCTGCATAAATGAGATTGAGGGGCAGCTTGAAGGCAGCGTGGGCTGTCTTGCCTCCCTCCAATAGCGTAGCAGCGATGCCAGAGGATGCGACAGCCAAAGCGATGCCACGATCACTACTTACCTTCGCCAGGAGCAAGTTGATGAGGAAAGTCTTCCCAGTACCACCAGGAGCATCCAAGAAAGAAACCTGCCCAGCACCTGACTCAACGCTGCTAAGGATCTGCCGATAGACAGCGAGCTGCTCATCCGTTAGTAAACCCTCGTTATTCGATACCACTTGTGCCAAGGCGTTTGTATCGTAGCTGGTCTCCCTCAGATAGTCCTTATTTCCCAAAACTTTTCCAGACCTTGTTGGTTGAGGCAAGCCGTACTGAGGCAAACCCTGTCCTCCCAAAGCTAACACTGCGTCCTCAATCAGCACCAGGCATCTATTGTACACCTGCTCCTTCATCTGCTGCGCACTATCTTGCAACTCTCTTTCCACCTGCCGCGTGATATCTTCTGAAAAACTGTCTTTGTACTTCTCCCAAAGACTAAGAGGATCAGAGAGTTGACAAAAAACCAACATCACTGTGAAGAGCTCTCGGAGCTTAAACGGAGAATCACACAGGGCAGCTTCCCCCAAAGTACTATCCCAGTGATTGTCATCCTCCAGCAAACCTAATGCCTTGCATGTAGACTGGAATGTAGGATGAAGGACACCATTCACAATCTTCAACTCTGAAAAAGACGTTGGGCCTCGAACCTCATGTAGCAACAGACGGAGATAATAACATTCGGTGTTACTTCGGTGGATGGTGTACACCCTTCCCAGCGCATTGCCTCTCTTCACTCCTGACCAGCCACCGACATCGTTCCCTTGCTTCCTTCTCCCAAACTTGTAATTTTCCCATACAAAGTAAGAAGGGACCTTAGAGTACAGGAGGGTTTTTGCAAATTCGTCATTTTTGCATAACTCGAAAAAAGCCAAGAGTGCTGTCTGAGGAGGGTTGCTGAGCTTCTCGGCCAAGTTGTCAGAGTTGAAGTACACACGCTGACCATTCTCGAGGTGAACAGCCAGATGAAAAATAGTGGGATACCTCTCATGAATATGGAACGCTAATATCCTCCAAACCGCCTCCGAGCTACTAATGTACCGCCCACTATCATACATCTTTACTTCATCCTTCTCATTCTCCAGAGCAAAAGACGCCTGGTCACTGCCCTTGTTCACGTACTTGCAAATGTATTTAATGGACTTAACAGAGTTACATAATTCTACATTGATGTGAGCATCGAAAGTGCGTGACAAGACAGGGTTGTAGGGCACCACCCAGCGGTTGTCCAGTTTTATCCTATTGATTTCTACAGTGAAGCCACCGTCAGCTGGAGACCTCCTACGATACTGCGGATATGTATCGTCTCCTGTCTGAGTGTTCTTGAGAAGTGGCCGAGGATACTTCTTGCTGCAACTACCTCCTTTCATGCAAGGCGAATTGTAATTCAAGCTGCCGCAGGGCCCATGAATCATGTTGGCCTTGACAATGTTGTGGAGGAGAGGATCTTTCTCAGGATCAGGTATTTCAGCACAGATGACTTTGTCGATCATGTCAGAGAAGATGCGCTGCTCTAGCCACAGCAATATGTGAATGTGAGGCAGACCCCGCTTTTGCCACTCGACAGAGTACATAAAACACCGTACTCTACCAAACAGACTGCCCTTGTTCAAAAGAGATATCATCTTCTTCACCTTGAGATGGAATACCCTGGCTATGATGTCATGACGATCGTGAGACTTTTGCCCAGGCAGCAGTACATTTGTGATATCCTTCCACCTGGGATTACAGGTGAAAGTGATGAACAGATCAGGACGGCCGTAATGGCGAACATATGTCATGGCGTCTTGAGTCCGCTCATGCATATAGCGAGGTCCCCCAGTGAATGATGAAGGAAGCACCACCATTTGACCCAGCTGAGCAGCGTCAGCATCCTGTCCACTCACAGCGTCCTTTAGGTGAATATAGCTGTCGGCCCTCAGCTGCGCCTGATTGTTCCTGATGTAATTCAACCTCTCAGTCTCTATTTTGGCATACATGTCAACCAGAAATTGACTGAAAAGGGAGCGGAAGTACAAAGTATGGTTGACCTCCCCTTGCCTGACCATAATACGATAAGAGTAAAACCTCGCTGCGGAGACTGTCTTATTGAGGAGCAACTTGGTCTTAGGATCGCGCTGAGGCAAGGCAATAGAGTACCCATCCTCGCCACGGCAAAACAGAAGCGGATACTGCAAGGCGTCGTATGATCGATGAATTTCACTAATGCGCTGCAATGTGTTGTTATGGCTCTGCAGCACAATGTCTCGATGCTTGAATTGCTGACCAACAATCACCAGAGCTACCTCATTTGCTGTTGGTGCATTGAAGCGACCTCCATGAGCGTCAGCTGGCTTTTTATCTGCATGGATAACGACTTCGAACTTCTCGCAGGTTGGAGCTACCTTGTCCATGGCAGTCTTCAGATCCTTTATATAGCTATTGATGTCGTGTAGCATCCTCTGCAGTTGTTTGACCAATCCCTGTTTGACGTCAGAAAATTTGCTGCACCTTAAGCGTACTTCCCTTTCGTCGTCGCCCACAAAATACATTTGCAGAAATTGGGCTTCCTGTTGAGGTGCTGGCAGCAGACATCCTATCAAATGATACACCTGCCCCTGAACTTTAAAAGTCGGTATGAAGCCATCTCGTAGAACCTGCTTAGCCCCAAATGATGTCATGTTGAAGCAGCCATTATACTTCCGAATACGTTCCATGAAGTGGACGTGCTCAGGGTGGATATCCATTACCAGGCTGTAAAGAGGCTCGGGCAGAGGTTCGAAGGGCGGAAGCTGCACCTTGCCAGCGCTGCAGCACATGCCACGGGGCTCTTCCTTCCACTTCAAAGCATTGCAATATATGCATTTGTGGCTCATAGTACTCAGATCTACAGTGCTGTCTGCCTCATAAGCCACGTCAGGATCATATGCTATGCCTGAGTGAGCCTTGACTTTCCATGGAAGTGCTCGCCTTTCTACTCGTCTTCCAGGATTGCTTTGCTCATATCGAAATTCTGCCGCTCTGTGCACTTCAGGGTGATCTTGCTGGTACCTGGCCACCGCATCACGGTGCACTTCAGGATGATCTTGCTGGTACTTGGCCACCGCATCACGGTGCACTTCAGGATGATCTTGCTGGTACTTGGCCACCGCAGCACGGTTCACCGCAGGATGATCTTGCTGGTACTTGGCCACCGCATCACGGTGCACTTCAGGATGATCTTGCTAGTACTTGGCCACCGCAGCACGGTTCACCGCAGGATGATCTTGCTGGTACTTGGCCACCGCAGCACGGTTCACCGCAGGATGATCTTGCTGGTACTTGGCCACCCAAGCACGGTTCACCGCAGGATTATTCTGAGCATATTTCCTCGCCGCATCCTTAAGTTGCTTCCTCCTTTTAACATCGGAATATCTGGCACGACGTTTGCCAGGAGCCTTCTTGAGGATAGGAAGACGTGATGGCTGTGAGAAGTCTGAATAGGAGTCGAGCTGGAAAAGCGGGGAAATAGGTAAAGGCTATGAGAAATGTAAATAGGAGTCGAGCTGGGAAAGAGGTAGTCAGATAAACACTTCTTCAGGTTCACGTGGCAGGTACGCATCGAAATGGCCACTAGAAAGGTCCTGCGAAAAACGTAACCTCCTCACGGAATGACCTTTAGCACCGACACTCGCATACAGCTTGCCATTGCGGTAAACTTCGAAGACGAACTCGAACAATTGGCCAGCCGCCACAAGTTCGCATAAACCACCATAAGTAGAGGGTCGGGACATGTGAGCGAGGTACTCAGCGGAGCTGGTGTGGTTATCCCCCTCGCTGTTGTGGGACATGATGGAGAACTCCTTCCAGGTGTCCACCACGTGCCTGACGATTAGCTCACGCACCTCCCTAGCCAATAACTGATTATAATATATAAGATATTAGAGGGACCGGAACAGGTAAGCTCCGTCTCCCGTGATGGGGATAATAGTGTGAGGCACCATCTCCCCATTAATATTTAAAAATTCAATTGACATACTAAAAAACAATGAAGAGAAAGGACAAAACTTATAGTTAGTGAGTCAGTGAGTCAGTCAGGACTTATCTTTTTATGTAGATAGATTTCTCTCGCGTCTCTTCCGTCTCCCTCTCGCGTCTCTTGCGTTTCTCACGTTCTTGGTGTCTCTCGCGTTACTCTCTCTCTCTCTCGCGCGTCTCTCTCTCACATATCTGACGTTGAAACAAATAATAACCGAAATTTTACAAAGCTTATAGTACCGGAACCGGAACCATACCGTTATGCGTTTCGGATAGTAAACTCAATATACGTAAAATATACGCCATGTATATACATCAAATCCGTGTACATACGACTCACGTAGATGAATATATGATACATTTACGAATATTCTAAGAATATCGTGTGAACATATGTAGTATGCATATGCATTTCGGATAGTAGCCTCAATATATCTATGTAGAATATACGCCCTTGCAACTTACGCGTTTACAATGAAATATTGCGAACGACGAAGTGTCGTATACGATGAAACTATCTATATGTATATGAACATATACATATAATGTTCGGCTAATATACATATGTATATTGTATGAATATCCACTGAACATACAGCGCGTTGCATTCGCATATCCCTACGATATGCAATGTACGTCGTTTGTGTATCACTGTATGTACATAGGATATGTCATATCCGCGGATGTATATATGCAATGTATATACACTGCATGTCAAAATGCTATCTGGGATAGCACAGAGAGAAATACAATATGCAAAAAATTCACAAATTATTTCTCAAATATCGCAAAAATTTTCAATAACATATAATACATTTTGTTAAGGAAAGTCAACAATCATTTATCAAAAATCGTAAAAATAACAGTGTTATTGAAAAAACTTTAAGTCCAATTAACATTCGTAAAAACGACACAAAACGAAATACGATATGATACGATATGATATGATATGATATGATACGATATGAAACGAATTTTTTTCAGAGGATGAAGGGGGTGGTTTTCAGGGGTGAGATATATACAGTCGCCTTCCTTTGGTCTTCAACAATATTTGTGTAAGGTTTGGTTGAAATCAGTTGATTCGCTTGAATATTTTTGAAGAATCTTTTTTTAGGGGGTGAAGAGGGTGGGGTTTAGGGGTGAGATATATCCAGTGACTTTCCTTAGGCTCTTAACAATATTTGTGCTTGGTTCAGTTGTAATCGGTGAAGGCGTGTGGATTTTATTAAGAATTTTTCTTTAGGAGCTGGAGGGGGTGGTTTTCAGGGGTGAGATATATTCAGTGACCTTCCTTAGGCTCTTAGCAATATTTGTGCTTGGTTTGGTTGTAATCGGTAAAGGCGTGTAGATTTTATCAAGAATCTTTTTTTAGGGGATGAAGGGGGTGGTTTTCAGGGGTACGATATATACAGTCGCCTTCCTTTGGTCTTCAACAATATTTGTGTAAGGTTTGGTTGAAATCAGTTGATTCGCGTGAATATTTTTGAAGAATCTTTTTTTAGGGGTTGAAGGGGGTGGTTTTCAAGAGTGAGATATATTCAGTAACCTTCCTTAGGCTCTTAACAATATTTGTGCTTGGTTTAGTTGTAATCGGTGAAGGCGTGTGGATTTTATTAAGAATTTTTTTTTAGGGGATGAAGAGGGCGGTTTTCAGGGGCGAGATATATACAGTCGCCTTCCTTTGGTCTTCAACAATATTTGTGTAAGGTTTGGTTGAAATCAGTTGATTCGCGTGAATATTTTTGAAGAATCTTTTTTTAGGGGGTGAAGAGGGTGGGGTTTAGGGGTGAGATATATCCAGTGACCTTTCTTAGGCTCTTAACAATATTTGTGCTTGGTTCAGTTGTAATCGGTGAAAGCGTGTGGATTTTATTAAGAATTTTTCTTTAGGGGATGGAGGGGGTGGTTTTCAGGGGTGAGATATATTCAGTGACCTTCCTTAGGCTCTTAGCAATATTTGTGCTTGGTTTGGTTGTAATCGGTGAAGGCGTGTAGATTTTACTAAGAATCTTTTTTTAGGGGATGAAGGGGGTGGTTTTCAGGGGTAGGATATATACAGTCGCCTTCCTTTGGTCTTCAACAACATTCGTGTAAGGTTTGGTTGAAATCGGTCAACGCGTTTAGCTT
The DNA here is from genome assembly GCA_963942595.1 of Cylloceria caligata. Lineage (NCBI taxonomy): Eukaryota > Metazoa > Arthropoda > Insecta > Hymenoptera > Ichneumonidae > Cylloceria > Cylloceria caligata. Next base: position 33,104,011 of record OZ012706.1, read on the forward strand.
TGTATGGCTGGACAGACAGACAGACGAACATTCATTTTTTTTATATATAAGATGAATGTTTGTCTGTCTGTCCGGCTATACAAAGCTACACGCGTTGACATTTGTTAATAAATAAAATATTTATCGAAGACGACAGCATTTCGGCTGTATGATAATGAGTGTGAGTACATTACATCCGGCTCGAAGGACCAAAACATGAATGATAATTGAGTATGATAGTGAGTATGAGTAAATTATATCTAATCTATCGACAGGTAGCAAGTCGATACATTCGCACGTAGCATGTCGAGTGACAGATGCGAATATTAAGATTAAGGATCCTGGTGACAAGTATAAATAATTAAATGAACTCAGTAAATTAACAATAATAAAATCAATGTTTATTGAAATTATGTAACATTGGTTGCATGAAAAAATACCTGTTGATTATGATAAATATATTACTGTGATTGGTCTGGCCTGCGTGTTGATGTACTGTTGGTGAGTGGGTCTCAGGCCTCTGAGTTGTCTTGGTGATTCCGTGTGGTTGATCCTGGTGATAAGGTCTGATTGTAGAGCTCGAATAATGCCACACGGCAGGCTGATGAGAGTCCGGACGCCGATGATCGGTGCTAAGCAGAATGGCGTCTGTGCAGCCAACGAGCGAACCACGCCGTTGACGTTTATGTGAATGGTTCTATGGTTCTGGTGATCTGCTATGATTTTCACTAACACTGAGTTGAAACACGGGTGATTTGATCAAGAATGTACTACACTATAGAAATGAATGCGCACTAAAGTGATTAGAACGAGTGAATATCTCTGTGGGTTTTACGCGGGAACGTGTACTGCGAGCGACTCGAGTGAGAACAATGGCCACATCCGTCGACCACGCGGCAGAGTATCAAGAAGACGGACGTGCGTCACAGCTTGCTGGTGATTGGCTGTCAGCGATGGAAGGCGAGACTTGTGAGTGGTCTTGCCGATGGGGCCACGCTAACAGTGTTGGCCGCTTGAGTGAGCTTCGATCGAGGATGTGAGCAGATGGACAATATGCATGAGTGCGCGGTCGATAAATCGATATAGCATACCTGCGAGCTATACCATATGACGCGAGGCGTCAGATGATTGTGACTGTAGCGTGTGCATGAGTTAAGTGTGTACTTGGTAAGCGTGAAAACTGAACATTCCGCCCGCCATCAGCAACGGTGTTGATGATTAAGTGTGATCTGTTCTTCATTCAGTTTGAGCTGGTAAGATGGCGAGCTTGGTGATTGGTCGAACGAGTGTTGTTGTTACAGTTTTGAGTGATACTACCCTGGTCAGTCCATCCTTTCCTGGATGGAGTTGAGTGACTCTGGCGAGAGGCCATTTTGATGGCGGAGACCTCTCATCATTGATCAGTACTAATGAACCGACATTGATAATGTTAGATGGATGATGCTATTTCGATGTAGACAGTTGGTGCTGGAGATATTGAGTTGACCATTTGGACCAAAAATATTGTAGCCTTTGTTGTAGTAGTTGCCATCGCGATAGTCTAGTAACTTTCAGATCCGTGAGTGCTGGCTCTGGGATGGCTGTGAGCGGCTCTCCTATGAGAAAGTGAGCTGGTGTGAGTGCTGAAGTATCTTCAGGGTCTTCTGTGAGTGGTTCCAATGGTCGTGAGTTGAGCGTTGCTTCGATCTGGATAAGCAACGTGGTTAATTCCTCGAACGTGAGTGCGATGTCTCCTACTGTTCGGTTCAGATGATATTTTACTGATTTGACTGCTGCCTCCTATTTTCCTCCCATATGTGGAGCTGCTGGTGGGTTGAACTTCCATGTAGTTCCATCACGGGTGAGTGAGCAATGCAGTGAGAGTGATTCTGTTGTACCTTGAGTGAAGAGTTTGGTGAGTATGGCATCTGCTCCTATGAAGTTTGTGCCGCAATCACTATAGAGAGTGTTGCAGATGCCTCTGCGTCCAGTGAACCGTCTGAATGCAGCGATGAATGAGTCAGTTGAGTAGTCACTCACGGCCTCCAGATGCAAGGCCGAGGTGACGAAGCACACGAAAATGCAGAGCCATCCTTTATGTTGTTTGGCGCCTCTACCTTTCCAGGTTTTGATGGTCAGCGGACCAGCATAGTCCACACCTGAATAGAAGAATGGTCGTGCTGGGGTGACTCTCTTGGTTGGTAATTGACCCATGAGTTGTGCTCTGACGCCACGTTGTCGAGCACATTTCATGCAGCTGAGTATATGCGACCGTACAGGAGCTCTACCACCAATAATCCAGTACGATTGCCTTGTGTAGTTCAAGGTGAGTTGAGTGCCTCCATGTATGGTTTTGTGATGTGCATCTGCTATGATGAGTGTGGTGAAGTGAGAATGTCGTGGGAGTATTGCTGGGTGAATTGCCTCAAGTTCCAGTTGTGAGTTGGTCAATCTTCCTCCAACCCGAATGATGCCTTGAGTGTCGATATAGGCAGTCAGGCGGTTGAAGGGATGAGCTGTTGGTAGTTGAGCTATGGTGATCAATTTGAGCTCTGTTGAGAAATATGCTGCTTGAGTTGCTTTGATCCAAAATACTCTTGCTCTCTCAATATCTTGTGGCGAGAGAGGGTTAAAGAGCGTTGAGTTTGGCAATTTCTTGATGAGTTGACTTACTCGAAAGCATATTGCGGTTACTCTGAGTAGTCTAGTGAGAGACGAGTGTCTGTATATCATCTCCCAATGATATACGGCTTGATTTGTTGCCACTGTGAGTGCGAGCCCCGGTCGCTCTTCCTGATGAGTCTGTGAGTCTTGTTGATAGTGTTGAGTTGGCCATGAACATTGATCGCCTGTGAGCCACTGTGGTCCTGTCCACCACAGGAGGTGTTTCTGGAGCTGAGAGATGCTGATGCCCCTTGAAGCACAATCGGCTGGATTGTCTTTGCCAGGAACAAATTTCCATACGCTGTTTGGAGTTAGTTCTTGAATTGCTGACATTCGGTTCCTGACAAAGTCCTTCCACCGTGATGGGTGTGAGTTAATCCAGGTGAGCGTTACTGAGGAATCAGTCCACAGGAACGTTTGAGTGTTGGTGAGTTCCAAGGTTGTTTGCACATACTTCATGAGCTTTGCTAAGATCAGTGCTGCTGTGAGCTCGAGTCGAGGGATGGAGAGTCGCTTGAGTGGTGTTACTTTTGATTTCGCGCAGATGAGTGTAACTTTGGTTTCTTCCCCTGGAGTTGTTGTTTTGATATAGATAGCAGCCGCCATTGCTATTTGAGATGCGTCGGAGAATCCGTGCAACTCCACAAGTGTTGAGCTTGTGAGTTGAATCCATCGTGGAATTGAGATTTCATCGACTTGAGTGAGCTCTTGTCTGAGCAACGTCCATTTGGTGTGTATCTGATCTGAAACTTGATCGTCCCAGCTGAGTTTCTCCAGCCATAATTCTTGTAATAATGATTTGGCCTTGATGATGAATGGTGAGAGAAACCCGAGTGGATCGTAGAGTTGTGCTGTTTCAGACAAGATGATTCTCTTTGTGAGCTTGGAACTTGAGCATGGAGGCTTTGCGTGGAACTTGAATACGTCTTCACGAGGTATCCATGACAGGCCGAGTAACTTGGTACTGCTATCTTCGAATGAGTGTGAGTTGGATGGTGAGTGGTGGTCGATATACTCGATGAATTGCTCGGTGTTGCTGTGCCATTTTGCTAGAGGCAACCCGCCCGCCATGCAGAGCTGGGTGACTTGATTTGATATTTCAATGAGTGTGTCAAGCTGATTAGCTCCTCCAAATATGTCGTCAACCTATCTGCCTTTCATGAGTGGTTCAATTGCGAGCGGGAACCGATGACCTTCGTCTTCAACTAGTTGAAGCAATGATCTGATTGCTAAGAATGGTGCTGAGCGAGTTCCATACGTCACTGTCGTTAGGTGATATGGCACCATATTGAGTTGGTCATCTCGCCATATGATTCGTTGCAAATCCCAATCGTCCGGATGGACTTTGATTTGTCTGTACATCTTTGTGATGTCTGTTGAAAAGATGAGTTTGTGCTGTCGGATCCATATGAGCACGTCTGAGATGTCACGTTGACATTTTGCTCCAACATGCTGGATGTCGTTGAGTGATACTTGCGACGTCGTTGGGCTGGATCCGTTGAAGACAACTCTCAACTTTGTTGTGATTCGATCTTCTTTCAGTACATGATGAGGAAGATAATATGGAGGATGAGCGTAAGTTTGTTCTGACAATTGATCTTCCGAGACCCTCAGCCCTCCTGATGCTACAGCATCATGTGCCAAGGTCGTCTCGGTTTCACAATAGTCATGAACAGAGTCGCTCATTTGAGTTGACTGGTGGTAGGATGGTACACGTATCATGTGACCACAATCTTCATACTCTTTCATGAATGAGTTGTATAAATTGGTGTATGAATTATTTGTTGAGAGTTTCTTCATGAGTCGTTGTAGACATCGTTGAGCAGTGAGTTTTGAGTCTCCTAGACTCGATGGTGACGATTTGAGCGGGATTCGCACGATGTATCGTCCTTCTTCGTCTCGAGTGTGAGTCGTTTGAAAATGCTTTTCACACGCTTCTTCGTCTGGGGTAAGCTTGTGATCTGTTGTCGATGGTGTTTCTTCTTGAATCCAGAACTGAGTGAGAAGATCTTGAATTTCCTTGTTTGATGATTCTACTGCTATGTGGTATGAGTTGCTTGGTGTAGAATAATTCTCTGGGACTGGACCAAGAATAATCTACCCAATTATTGTTGATTGTGCAATCGGTAAGACGTCCGAGTGTTTCTTGATGCCAGGCTGGATGATGAGCCCGTATGAATCAGCCCCGATGATGATATCTACTGGCCGTGGTGTTAAGAAGTCAGGATCTGCCAATTGCAGTGATGAAATGTGTGGCCACTGCTGTGGTTGTGTGTGTACTGATGGCAATGTAGTCGTCAATTTATTGAGTATGTGAGCTGCGATGGTAACACCACGTGATGAATGAATTGATCGTAATGTTAATGTGGTGGTACCTCTTGTTTGTGTTGATCTCGTGTTTCCAATGCCAATGACTGGAATTGATGAGTGTTGACGAGTAAGTCCATGATCCGATACAAGTTGTTCTGAGACGAAGGTGAGCTCTGATCCTGGATCAATGAGTAATCTGTGGTCTCTTGAGTTTTTGCGATTGCCTTCTTTCGCAGGATAATTGTGAGTGCCTTGAAATAGCTGTCAAAGCCTGATTCGTACACCTTCTCTGTAACATACGGGTGAGAAAAGCACGTTTACATGTTTCTCCCATTTGATCATGCTCATTACAAAAACACTCCCAAGTGCGATTTAAAATCTCTAAATGGCCGTTGAGTTCTTCGAAAACGCAGCCTGGTGAGTTTTGCAGGTGATCGTGTAGCTGGTTGATCATTGCTATCCTCGCATGCTGTGATGCGACCTTATACTCCATGAGGCTAGCTTGATTGGTGCTTGGTGATGGCGATCTGGTGCGTGGTCTCTGTACCGTGGGTGGTACATTGAGTGTCTCGCTAACGACTGTTGCTTCATCGGTTGCTTCCACATCACCATCATGTGAGTCGCCTTCCTGCGAGGATTTACTTTGGTCTGACAGCGCTTTCTTATCGTCAGCCATGATTTGAACTGGTTGAGCCTGTTGATTATGATAAAAAATGATTAGCGCACTTGGGTGAGTATTTTAGTATTATTGAGCATTGTCTTGTATCGATGCATGCTGAGTTGCGCAATCTGTAGTGTATTACATGTGTTGATTGGTGATTTATGTGAGTATCGAGGCATAAAATTTATATACTTGACCAGGATCCGGCTCGAAGGACCAAAAAATGTATGATAATGAGTGTGAGTAACTGAACATCGGCAATAGTGCGCCTTAAGCCCATTTCTACGAAATAAACAGTCATATAATGACTGTTAGATCTCTTGTTTTTCTTTTTCATATATTTATACAGTCTGATGCATATTTATTTGATTTTTTATATTTTTTAACTTAATCTGGATTTGACCCTTTAGGGCCGATTACGGCAAAATGCTGAATTATGCATTCATTTTTTTACATCGAGTTAATTATTGTAAAGAGCCTCCATATTGGTAAAGAGTCTCGGGCATTGATTTATTTTTAAAGCTGTTAGGTTCTAATGTTTAAAAAAATGAATATTATAGCGCAAATTTGTTTATACTCGAGTAAATGTGAGAACAGTGATGGTTTCTTTGCATATGTATGAGTATCACAAGTCAATCAATGCATGCAAATTATATTACATAGAAGGATATGTGATATTATATTCGTCGGAGCATCTAAGCGGAATTACATCCGCACAAAAACGTATATAATTGGTATCAAAATGTACGCTTTATAGCTCTGAGAAACTGTTATAGCGTTAAACCGTCGCCCTTCGACTGTGCCTTTGACTCTCGAACCGGTACAGCAACCGTGTTAGAGCACATATGAAAGAAAAATATAACGAATGAAAAATTAGCTATCGTAACTCGTGGCTGGTTAGCTCCTTCATGCTTACAAAAGGGTTGAAAAGATAGTTTTTTATTTTGCTACGTCCTTAACGTATATTCGAACAATTATTGTTGCTGTTATTATTATTTCAATGCAAAAGCACTGCTAAGAAATAAATAAATAAATAAAGAAGGTTGCCGTCGCTACCGCAGACTTCGAATTATCTTCAGATCAGTGACAAAAAAGACGGCGCTGACAAGGACTACGACTATAAATACGATGACGATGATGGAGTCGATGACGACGACGACGATGTATTGAATTTTGAATTTTATTAAACTCCTTCTGCGACACTACTATACGTCTGTATCATTTAGGTTTGCTGTCTATGGCCAGCGTCATCTTTTTTGTCATCGTCGTCAGCACATAAAAATATTATTTAATTTTTTACTTACAATAACTTCTCTTGAAATATATCCCTTGGAAACACTATTTTCTTCAAAATGATAATGATAATGATATTAGATAATGATCTCGCTTGCTCGCTCTTTTGCTCGTACGCTCCGTTGCTCGTTTGGTCAGAAATTGTCGTTTGACAGATTAATCCTGTCGACACGAATGTAGCCACAACGGACAAAAACATATCACCGTTAAAAAGAGACTTCTGTCGATTCGATACACTCGAAATCGAGATGTCACACACTTGTTAATAAATAAAATATTTATCGAAGACGACAGCATTTCGGCAAAAGTGCGCCTTAAGCCCATTTCTACGAAATGAACAGTCATATAATGACTGTTAGATCTCTTGTTTTTCTTCTTTATATATTTATACAGTCTTATGCATATTTATTTGATTTTTAAAAATATGGATTTGGCCCTTTACGGCCGATGAGGGCAAAATGCTGAATTATGCTTTGCAGAATTCTGTTTGCAAATACGTAAAATCATATTTAACCCTTTTACACCCCCTAAGGGGTAGAATTTCTAAAAATCCTGAAATTTGTTTTTGAACATTTGTATGAGTAACATTTGCAAACAAAAACCAAGGCGATATCTCATCGTGCCTAAGAGATATGGAGAAATACGTAAAAACATATTTAACCCTTTTACACCCCCTCAGGGGTGGAATTTCTAAAAATCCAGAAATTAGTTTCTCAACATTTGTATGAGTAAAATTTGCAAGCAGAAACCAAGGCGATATCTCATCGTGCCTAAGAGATATTGAGAAATACGTAAAAACATATTTCACCCTTTAACACCCCCTTAGGGGTGAAATTTCGAAAATTCCCTTCTTAGTGAGCGTCTACGACACGAAGGGAATATATCCCTAGAATTTCAAATTTCTAGGCCCAGGGGTTTGGGCTGGGCGTTGATGAGTGAGTGAGTGAGTGAGTCAGTGAGTCAGTCAGTCAGGACTTTTCTTTTTATATATATAGATAAGAAATTTGAAGCCTTATAACTCGAAAAATACTTAATAGAAAAATACTTTATTATAGCGTTTTGAAAGGCTCTCGAGATAAGCCACAAGAATATGCAATAAAAAATTGGGGGTTTTATTTAAAAAATTGCAGGTGACCTCCACGTGACCTTGACAACGCTATACAAGGTCATGCTCATACCACTGTCTGATGCGTCATTTGAAACCCTACAACTTTTGTATGAAAGACTTTTTTCGAAAATGCGTATTTTTCTAAATAAAAGGGGTGGACGTGTGGTCGTACGCACCCTGTATTATCAATGAACAAGAAAGTCATCATGGGTTATATTATTCCAGACAAACCATGGTGTCATAACTAACTATACCGTTGTCGCGCGGGAGAGCCTAGTTGCTTCGAAGAACGACTCATACATTTAGCAATTTGTCAACTGTGATTAACCTACAATATGGTTGTGGGGAAGCTTCGGCACTGGACGAAACTCCCCCACACCTATTATCTACACGACCAAAGCACTGCATCAACAAAACCTACAATATGTGCATTGCTTTTCCCAGAGTAACTCCAGCAGTCCAAAGTAATATAACATCACTTTCTCAGATAAATTCAAAAGATCACCATCATGAGCATCAACCCAAGATAATGTATTAAATCCAGAGACAAGATGATGTTAATTGAAAGCATTTACCAGCGACAGTCAAATACTGAAAAATCATTTTTTGTTTGGGAATTAATGATTATGTATCCGGCTCGAAGGACCAAAGAATTTTTGAACATAGCTAGTGAATTTATCTGGTGTGAACGACAACAAAATAGAAATTAAATTAATGACTGTCCATAGTAGTCGACGTAACAGACCGAGTCGAATTAAGTATTGTATCTAAATAATAATACTGTGATTATTTAATAATAATTGATTAATGAGAATATTGAGTGACTATCGTAATCCAGTAACCGGAGAGCAAAATAAATAATACGTAAGCACTGAGTGATTCGAGTTGATTGGTGAGACTGATTGGATGTTTGGACCTGGTGACAAGTGTATGAAATTAAATGCACACGGTTAAACAGTATAAAATCAGTCTTTATTGATATTGTATAACAATAATAAAAATACCTACTGAGTGGTGATAATTCAAATATAATTGTTTCTAGCCTGTACTTGTTGATGCACTGGTGTGTGAGTTGTCTAGCAGGCTGGTGAGTTAACGTGTTGAGTTATGTGGGTGATCCTGCGGATTCGATCTGATGTAGAGCTCGGTATGCTGTCTACAGGACGGGCTGGTGAGTCGACGATCCCTTTTCTCTGGTGCGAGGCTGAGTGGCGTCTACGCTGCCAGCGGTGCGTAAAATCATTAAGAGTTGTGAGAGTTTTGCTGAGTTTGTGGTGAGTGTACGTGGTTTGCACATGCACTGATTTGGACTACACGTAATTAAACACTGAGGTTGATACACTACAGTAATGAGTTGGTCGAAAAGAGTGGGACTAATTCAAATGAAAATTTGAGGTGACGCGAAGTGGTCCCTTGACCCAAAAAGCTGGCCAAATGTCGAAAACGTACTTGATTCGGGTGAAAATCTGTAGTCGGGGGTTTTCAGGGTCGCTGATTACGAATTTAAAGTAAAAATTTAGAAAAACAAAATAGCGGATCCAATATGGCGGAAAATTTCTTCAAAAACGTATTCAATTCAGGTGAGAGTCTGTACTCGGGGGTTTTTGGGGTCGCTAATCACGGTTTTAAAGTAAAAATTTAGAAAAACAAAATGGCGGATCCAATATGGCGGAAAATTTCTTCAAAAACGTATTAAATTTAGGTGAGAGTCTGTACTCGGGGGTTTTCGGGGTCGCTAATTACGAATTTAAAGTCAAAACTGGGAAGAACAAAATGGCGTATCTAATATGGCGGAAAATTTCTTCAAAAAAGTATTCAATTGAGGTGAGAGTCTGTACTCTGGGGTTTTCGGGGTCGCTGATTATGAATTTAAAGTCAAAATTTAAAAAAACAAAATGCCGGATCAAATAAGGCGGAAAATTTCTTCAAAAACGATTGTCATTATTTTATGTAATTATGATACGAATTTTGTGTACTGTTGTTGGCATGAAGTACCATGGATAGAGTTCGACAAATTTTCGTGCAGTATCTTCAGTGTATTGGCGAAATTTGGGTACATTGATTTGGAAACCGCAAGAAATTACCTGCAATACAACATGGAATCGCTTTATCAATTCTTCATCAAATCCGGTTATTGAAGCAGAAATTTCAGAATTTTCGAAAAAACTTCGAGCTGTATTTCCGTCATTTGAACTTCCATAGCCTAGCTTTGGTTGATCAACAAGAAGCTCTAATCTGTCACGGAAGCCTTGTTGTATACTTTTTGTTCTTCTATCAACATTTTCTTTATCCTCTTTGCGCCCTCTCCACTTTTGTGATTCCAATTTGTAAGCTACATGCAAACAACATTAAAAAAAACGTATCCCAGCATGCAGCGATGATATTCCGAATTCAGAGCGATCTAAATTAATCGGTCTTTGCAGCATATTGTCGATATCTTTAAATTCTTTGGACGTAGCACCACAAAGGAAGCAACGCATACTTGACGATGTATTCGTAATAGAATTACAAACTTTACCATCTATCATTGTCAACACAAGTTTGAAATCGATGTTAACTTGTTTGCCGCCCGTTACTGTTTGAAAGGGCACAAGGTTTCTCACTTGCGCTTCGATACAATCAACTTCTGCCCTAGTTGCTTCGGCAGTTTCGTGCAAGAATTGAATTTTAATTGGGCGACAAAATCTTGGCGACGAAGGACGTGGATTTTTCCAAATAATCACGTGTGGATTAACTTTATCAAACACTTGCAAGGGAACAAGTGAAATAAAGAAAATGTTAGCATCCGATTTTTTGCCGTCGCCATCGCTAAAGTTTTGTTTGTATCAGGAGTACAAATTGAAAATGCGGGATTTTTTTCTATTTTTGAACGTTTATTCTGAAAAAATGGTAACAAATGAATTATTCAAAGTATTGTCCATCGCTAGCCACAACTTTTTCCCATCTTTCTGGCAATTTACGGATACCGTCGCGAAAAAATTCGGCCGGCTTGGCTGCTATCCAGTCATCGACCCATTTTTGGGCTTCTTCGTAAGAATGGAAGCGCTGGTCAGCTAGGCCATGTGTCATCGATCGGAAAAGGTGGTAATCGGAAGGAGCAATATCTGGGCTATACGGCGGGTGGGGTAAGACTTCCCATTTCAGCGTTTGTAGGTATGTTTTGACCGGCGCTGCAACATGTGGCCGAGCGTTGTCATGTTGCAAAATTACTTTGTCGTGTCTTTGCTCGTATTGTGGCCGTTTTTCTTTGAGTGCGCGGCTCAAACGCATCAATTGAGTTCGGTATAGTGCTCCTGTGATGGTTTCGTTCGATTTCAATAGCTCATAATACACCACACCCAGCTGGTCCCACCAAATACAGAGCATGAGCTTGGCGCCGTGAATATTTGGTTTGGCCGTCGATGATGATGCATGGCCGGGGTAACCATATGATTTTTTGCGCTTCGGGTTATCGTAATGGATCCACTTTTCATCACCAGTGACAATGCGATGCAAAAAACCCTTCCGTTTTTGCCGTTCGAGCAGCAGTTCGCATGCAAAAAAACGGCGCTCGACGTCTCTCGGCTTCAGCTCATACGGCACCCAATGTCCTTGCTTTTGGATCATTCCGAGGGCTTTTATACGATGGGAAATGGCTTGTTGTGTCACTCCCAATGAATCTGCGAGCTCTTGTTGAGTTTGACACGAGTCTTCATTGAGTATTGCCTCCAATTCAGCATTCTCAAACTTTTTCACTTGGCCCGGCCGCTCTTTGTCCTCAACGTCAAAATCACCACTTCTAAACCGCACAAACCATCTCTCGCACGTTGAAACCGATGGAACATGACTCGGATAAGCCTCGGAGACCAATCGATGTGCTTCAGCAGCACTTTTCTTCAAATTAAAGAAGTAAATTAAAACTTCCCGCAAATGCTGTTTTGTTGGCACGAAACTCGACATATTGAGAGCTCAAAAAAACTATGAATTTGACACTGCGACAAATTGACACATACTGAAAATTAAAGCTATAAGACGTAGCTTTAACATGAACATAGTCACAGTACTGCCTGATGCGTATAGCGTTAGTAACGCCATCTGTTATCAAACCCGCATTTTCAATTTGTACCCCTGATAAGTACTTTGACCAGAAGTGCCATCGCATCCCCACTTGCATATCAATTCTAAATTGCCAACTTTGTTTTCAAGAAAACTTTTGATAACGTCTGGTTGTACAATTAATATTCTTTCAGCTGTATGATTTAGCAATGCTTGGAGTCCAATAGTGGCTCCACTTTTAGTTACAGAAATTTCTGAATTTTCAGGGAAACACTTTTTTTTAGCATCCAATACACACTTATAAGGCGGGTATAACCTACAGTTTTTTTGCACACTTACAGAGCATATTAATTGGTATTGACTTTTGGTCATTTTACCTTCTACTACAAGTGATAATGCTTCGTTGCCTGACAGCACATCTTCTGTTACGCGTTCTATAGATTTCCGGTACTGTGATGCTTTCGATAGGCTGCCTTCTGTGACATCGCTACCTACCTTTGAAGCTTGTAAATTTTCAGACGCCCGGAGACTCATTTGTGTAGCGTAGGCCAATTCCTCGACGGTATGTTCTTTTCGAACCTTTTCTGTCCTCCTCCGTTTTGACCGATCACTCATACCTTCCCAGCTTGTGGAAGGACGTCCCATTGTCTTTTCCGTGGGAGGATGCCCCACAGCGTTTTCCGTGGATGTCATCGACCCTTCATTTTCAATTGTGAAAGACACAGGAACGTTGAGCGACTCGTCGAATTTTTGGAAGAATTTGGTTTCCTTCCTGCAAACTTGTTGCCACTTCTTTTTAAATTCCGATACCAATCTACCCATGGCATCTTTCAGGCTTTTCGGCAAAATGTATCGTTGCTTCAATTTTTTAAATAATAACTTTAATAGAAAATCTTCAGACCCGAAAATTACAAAAAACAGCAGAAAATGCATGCATCATCGCACAAAAATCATCACCGAAAGTAAAGTCGCAGCTAGCCGCAGCTAATTTTTGGATATGTTTTGAAGGAATGTCTAACCAACAATTTCCATTTGGGAAAGAATGTCTAATCAACTATTCCAACCATTGAGAGTCCATAGATTTTTTTTTTCGACTTTTGGCCAGCTTTTTGGGATTTTGGACCACTGTGATGACGCCTGCTTACTTCAGCGAACGACTCGAGCATGAATAATGGATACTTCCGTCGACCACGAGGCTGGGAGCGTCTTAAGGGCGAACGTGCGTCCCAGCTCCTTGAGTGTGGATTCGCTGCCCGATGGATATAAGTCTTGTGAGTGGTAATGCCAATGGGGCCATACTGCGTGACGTTAGCCGCTGGGGTGAGCTCAGATCGAAGAAGCAAGCTGATCGAATACGCGCTTGACTGTGCTGCGTCTACTCGACTGGTCGAGTATATCTATTAGCTGTGCCATATGATGCGATGCATCGTAGTCTCGTGAGTGTAGTGTGTGTATGCGTTAGTTGTATGCGTGAGAGATGCAAAAACTGAATACTTTCACATTTCCAGAAGCAAACAATAGATACCAATTATCTTTTCCAAAATTTTATTTCACCAAATCATTTTAGTTACATTTCTCAGTGTGGTAAATTAATCGTATTATTGTTATTAATAATATTATAAATCATATATTTAGAAAGAAATCAAATATTTATACCGAAGTTTAGACACGACAAGGTGAAAATGAATGAGAAACAGTTGCACAGAAACCAGTGAAGAACTCAGTTGGACCGTATCACAAGATTGATCCACCTTATCTTTACAAATTGTTATGCGGCGTAATATTCGATAAATTCCATTAATATTATTTTAACCATCATTCCTCCTTCGCTCGGTCGCGAGGCCGCTCACCCGCGAAGTACAAAGAATGTGCTAATGTACGAAGCAAGTTGCGAGCAACGACCGCGCTCGATTGCAATTCACACTAACCAGAACGGTTGATACACAATCGGACTCGCCCGAAATATTGAAGTTATATCTTAAAATCAATCTGAACGGTTAATCCCGGGTCGGATTGACCCGAAATATTGAAGTCTTTAAACAGTGTCGAAAAAGATTGGTTGGTGCCTCGTCAGTAACTCGAGAACATATAAATTATACTTAAATCCTTTTCATGACTTGACAGGATATGATCCAGCGAGAAATTAAACACCTGCATACAATAGATCGCATAGGGTACCCAGCGGCTACTGGTACAACAACGAGGCCACTACTAGGTCGGGTGCGATAGCGGTACGGAGCGGTTGACAGGAGTCACCATGAAGTAGAGAGGGCTCAGCACGGGTTTGAGAAGGAGCAGCATCAGCTCGAGTTGGAGCTCAGCATCCAGGGCGACGACGCACCGTTGCCGAGAAGGAATCTGATCGACACACTAAATGAGGTAGGAGAAGATGAGTATGAGCTTATTCGGTCCTCACGGGAGCGAAGCCCAGAGATGGAGCAAGAACTGGAAAGGACGGGGATGGAAGATCACCCGCCACCCTTGCAGCAGCAGAGGCGTACGTGGTTCAAAGAAGCGCGGACGCCTTCTAACATGCTCAGCCTTAGCCTGGATATAAAAAATGGTAAACGCATTTGACGGCATGGAAGCAAAGGCCTTGCCGTTATTTTTGAAGTCCTGCGGAACAATATTCCGCAGGGTACCTGTGGTAGGGCACGACACCCTCTTAGAACTAATCGTGATGAGAAAGTTAGAAGGTGCGGAAGGAAGGCAACTGCATAAAATCATCAGATCGATGGCGCAGCTCAGAAGCGAGTTGAACGCATTGTACAGGCAACGGAAATCGCGGCAACCGGCTTACGCGGTAATAACTGAGCGCATCACGTTAGACATATTCGAGATTCTCCGTGACCCGTTGGTGATGAAGAACCAAAAGATAACCATCGAGAGCGTCACCCGTCGGAACGCGCAGGCGAACTTCGAGAACGGATTTCACGGCCAGGTACAGGTGCTGGTACGTAACATGGTGCAACCAAAAGGAGGTGTAAGTAAAGGATCAAACCACACCAGGAGGTCCCAGGGCGCGCCGACCCGACCGGGAGAGAATGGTTTTACCTGTGGAAAGGCTGAACACATGGGTCGAAATGCACCCGGAGGTCGTGACGAGTGAACCTACCAGTACCCAGCGAGATCAGGTCGATCCACAACGTGGACATCGTCTGCAACTTCTGCCAGAAAAAGGGGCATGTGACCGCCACTGCCAGCGATTTCGATATTGTTGCACCGTTGGCCACGCACGGTGTACTCACCGTGTATTCACTCATCAAGCCGGACACCGGAGCGCAATGCAGCATAACCAGAGAGGGCTGCCTTAAACCGGAGACCAAAGTGACGAAAAGCAAAGTGGAACTGCAAGGGGAAGCGGGGCAGAAATTCACTATCATCGGAAAAGCGAAGATCGTACTCAAGACGCCCGCTCTGAACGTGAAAATCTGATTCTACATAGTCCCAGATAACGTGCCGTTGGGGGTCAACCGACTGCTGGGCATGGATTTTATCAAGCATCATAAAGCGTACATCTTGCAAGGAGAGATGGTCAAATCATACGGGCACTGCATGCCGCTACTGGAGGGCTCAACGAAGATAGCTTTGCCGCCACGCAGCAGAACAGTCACCTACGCTGCTACCACAAGTAGATTCATAACCTTGCTCTCGAAGGTAGAGCTCGAGCACGGGATTATAATGAGTATCTGTGTCACGCCGCCATATGGTAGTAGTTGCGCTATCAGCCTTATGAATACTACCGAGCAGATGGTCGAGGTACAACGCCCCGTTGTGACACTCAAACCGCTCGAGATAGTACCAATAGGTCACGCGGCCGAAATGGCCGCAAATGAAGTATGAGCCGTAAGAGCCGAGAGGGAGGCCGACCACCTCGTGGAACTAGCGAAGGTGCTTGACACGGCGTACCTTAGTGAGGTAGAGCGCAGCGCACTGAAGGCTATTAAGAGTGAATACGAGCACGTAGTCTACCTTCCTGCGAATAAGTTGGCGTGCACACACATGGTAGAGAACCAGATACCATTCAAGGAAGAGTGCACCTCTTGAATCTATTAAGGTACACCCTTACAGACTGCCAGAGACCCACAGGAGAGAGGTGTAGAAGCAGGCGGACCAAATGCTAGGTGAAGGTATAATCCAGCCTAGCAGAAGTCAGTGGAATGCACCGCAGTTGGTCATGGCGCAGAAACCCGATACGGCCGGGGTTTGAAAAATGCGAGTTGTGGTGGATTTTCGAAAGTTAAACGAAGTCTCAATTAGAGACTTTTACTCATTGCCGAACATTACTGAAATATTAGACCAGTTGGGAAGAGCTTAACACTATTAGACTTTGGATCTCGCCTCAGGATTTCTCTAAATTCCGATAGTGGAAGAAGACAAGGAAAAAACAGCATTTTTCACTCTGTTGCGGAATCAGTCCTGATGTTGTATGGAACCGACCTGCGAATATATTGAAAATTATGAGGCTTCACTTCACAACAGGGAATAATAAAACCAGACACAAGAATGGTATATAGAGAAAGCGGTTTATTGCACCATCCGCTCTTTCACTACAAAATATATCCAAAATAGAAAAGTCGTAAAGATATAAAAATAAAATACAAAAAAATAAACTGAATTGAATTTTGGTTTGAGTGACCATCACACAATTATTTAAATTGTGTGCTGTCTTTTAATGAGTGAAGTATACGTGGTGCAGCCAGCGCTGCATTACACGCCACGGAATGAGAATTTGAGAATATGCCGATAAGAAGAAAATATTCATAGTACTTTCCCAGCAAGTTTAGTTGGGGGTAAGTACTGTGAATAATTAACAGCACTTACTCATGTATTACTTGTGTGCTAAATGACACGTTAAAAACCTGTGGTGCAGTCCACGCTGCAGAACACGGCAGAGTGAGAAATTGATGATGCACAAATGAGTTGAAAATATTCACAGTACTTTCCCAGCAAGTTTAGTTGGGGAAAAGTACAGTGAATAATAGGCACACGCGCAATTATATTAATCGAGCAGGCAAAATGTGATGAGGAAAACCGTGGTGCAGCCCGCGCTGCAGAGCACGCCACAGAGTGAGACCTTTATGAGGATGTACCGATGAGATTTACTCGCCTCACCGTAATTGAATTTAGAGAAATTGTAACGATGTACTCTTACCGTGTATTTGAGTCCTGGTGATCACGAAAATGTTGAGAAGATCCTGTGAGATGGAGAAAAGTCGGAGCAAGTGTACCGAGGATGTGTGCGCTGTCCCAGCGGGTTTTCACAGAAGTGCCGAAAATAGCAATATGGCTGCGCTTTACGAAAGCGTCGTTAAGCGCTGAAGTCAAATGAGTGAGATAGCCGGCGAGCGAAGCCGAAGTCAAGCGAGAGAGATAACTTCACGCTTAACGCGGCACGCCTGCGAAGCACAGCCTCGGCTCTGCGAGGCCCTGCCTCGGCCATCTCCGGCATAGCCGAGCGCAGCATGTTACACAGCAGCAACAGGTCGACGGCGATTATCGATCGCCGTGCGCCAGCTGATTATCCAATACACTCCATAGGGGCATTTTAAATACAATGGAATGCCATTCGGGTTGAAGATTGCACCACCAACTTTCTAACGGCTGATGAACTCTGCTCTAGCCGGGGTAGAGGGAGTCAAGTGCTACGTATACCTCGATGATATCGTAATACACGGGCAAAACTCTCAAGGAACACAACGACAGGTTGCGGGAAGTACTGTAGCGGCTGACAGAAACCAAACTGGCAGTGCAACCTAGCAAGTGCCAATTCCTACGGAAGGAAACGTAATACTTCGGTCATGTCGTCTCCGAGGAGGAGGTGCGTGCGGATGCCAAGAAGCTGGAGGCGGTCAAGGAATTCTGAGTAGCAAAGTACGTAAAAGGAGTACAATCCTTCCTTGGATTAGCCGGGTGCTATAGGAAATTCATAAAGGATTTCTCAAAGGCCGCCAAACCACTTACGGATTTAACATGAAAAGGAGTTAAATTCGAGTGGAGAGCAGTAAGGGTCGCCGCCTTCAAGGAACTGAAGACAGCACTAATCATGGCACCGGTATAACAATATCCGGATTTCAAGAAACCGTTTGTCGTTATCACCATCCAACAGAGTCATCGGAGCGATACTGTCACAGAGCAAGGACGGGGACGATCCGGCCATATGTTACGCGAGTTGCACGATGTCGAAGTGTGGGCCCTGGCACAGTTCCGTTCTTATATATGCGGAACATGGTTCAAGGTGGTAACTGATCATTAGCCCTTTACTTCGTTGGTCGGGGTAAAGCATTTCGGATCGAGACTGATGCGATGGAAAATAAAATTATCCAAGCACGAGTTCGACGTTGAATATGAAGCCGAATAAAAAGAAACATAAATGCAGACGCTCTGGGTCGCATATACGAAACCACACGAGCACAAGTGAGACGGAAAGAAAGGCCCTATGAGAGAAGAAAGAGAAGTACACGCGCGCTTGGGTAAAAGACCGACTAAAGGAGCGACTTGGGTATAGGACGTACAAAGAGGAGAGCCGAGGATACCCTGGGTAAGCCTAGCAACGCGGCAGAGCGACAGGCGAAGCCTGCCGATGCAAAAGAAGACGACAGTAAAACTAGCAGCGTGCATGTAAGTCGCTATAGTGATCCCCAAAGCTCCGCCACGAAGCCGTGCGAACGGAGAGATCCAGCTCGCTGCACACCAGTACTAAGGAAGCGAGGGGGAGAGGATAGCAGACCGCGCTTCCCCAGATGCCCAAAGCGAGACAGCAGCACGACTGACGGGAGCGACTGCAACAGTGGCGTAGGCTGCCCTGCTGCTGAAGATAGGCTGAAAGTTATCAAAGAATACCATGTTTCCTCCACAGGAGGGAATTAGGGTATCGGGCGAACGCTGTTACGGATCCAAACTAAGTATACCAATTGGCCAGGCATACGGAAGCTGCCAGAAAATAAAATTAAGGAGAAGGAAAACCGCCCCAATGGCCCTTACGGACACCTTAACACGATCTGTTAATAAGGTGGCGGTGGATATCGTAGGACTCCTACAAGAGACGACGGCTGGAAACAAGTTTATACTCACCTTCCAAGAAGCCCTCACCAAGTACAGTGCTGCTGTGCCAGTGTCAGAAGGCATCAACGGTTGCTAAACCTTTAGTACAAGAAATTATTTGTCGGTACGGAACACCGGAATAACTACTATCCGACCAAGGTACGAATTTCCTCAGCGCGATCTTCAAAGAAGTATGCCGCCTGCTACGCATAAAAAAGATTCAAACCACAGCATACCACCTATAATCGAACAGCGCGCTGGAACGACGCACAGTATCCTCGATGAATACCTAACAAATTTTATAAATGAGAACCACGGGAATTGGGACGAAAGGTTATTGTACGCAATGTTTACGTACAACGCCACACCGCACACAGGGATAGGAATGCCCCGTATACGCTGGTGTTCGGAAACAACGCGGATATACCAAACGCCGTCTGGCAAGAGCCCCGCCGTACATACGGCCTACGACGACTACGCACAAGAGCTAGGCGAGCGATTTCGCGTCGCATAGACCCTCACACATGACAAGCTATATGAAGCAAAGGAACGACCTAAGGCTACATACGACCACCGGACGACTGACAAAGGATAAAGTATTGGCGACCGAGTACTCGTTCACGACAAGACCGTACGTTGCGGCCGGTCAACCCAAGTAGATCGTACCGTATACTACCTCGGAGAAACACTTTCCTGTCATCGATGTAATCCAGAAGCGAGAGAAAGGGCAGCCGGTGCAGGCGAACCGGCTGAAACATTTTATTGAGCACCAATGGCCCAAGCAAAAAGAAAAGAATTGATATACACTCGTACATGTTGTGACGGAGTATTTATGCAACCCGTCACAAAGCTGGACAGAGAGGGGCTGACCGGGGTTCACCTGCTCGTTCGGCCGACAGTCTCTCCGAGGCGATCCAACCAGGCCAAAATATGATATCGTGCGAAACGAAATATTCACTTCGTGTTTCTTTTGTTGTTGTTTTCTTTTGGTATAATCCTTCCGAGCGGGCGACGCCCCGAGCACTCAATGTATCGGCACTGACACTGATGTATTGGCGAGAGGAGAAATCACGAGTCCCCGTCGTCGTCATGCGAGCCGGCCATAGCCCCGTATATGAGCTCAGCGCTCTCGCCGAGAGAACCACGCTGAGGCCATCCCCGCAGCATCACATGGAGACCGGAAGATGCAACGATCTCGGGTAGCATTTGAATTTTTGCTACGCGAATGAGTCTCCTTCGTTCCGTTCATTTCATGCTGCTGCTACATACGAGGCATCGAAGCTCTCGCTAGAGCCATTGCTGGATATTAACCCCAGTCGGAAGTACCGTTACTACGCTTTAAATTTTATTGACGGCTACGATTTGGGAGGAGGGAGCTTATCGGCTCAAATAACGAAAGTCAACGTATTATCGAGGAGTCTTGAGCCGTATTTTGTACAACGAGGACGAGTATACCGGGTCCGCTGCCATGTCTGATCGACGAGAACTGACACCTGCCCCCCCCCCCCCCCCCCTGTGCTGTATACGGTGAAGGTACTTTATCAAAATCTGCTGTACGAAAATGGTTCGCTCGCTTTCGTTCTGGTAATTTTATGTGAAAGATGAGTCACGCTCTGGTCGTCCAATCACTGACAAAGCTGATAAAAAAGTCCAGCAAGATAAGCATATCAGCAGTGTCGATATTGGTATGGAGCTAGGCATTGACCACAAAACTGTTTTGAACCATTTACACAAAGCTAGCTACAAAAAGAAGCTCGATGTATGGGTTCCTCATGGGTTGAGCGCGAAAAACATGATAGACCGAATTAACATCTGCGACGCGCTGCTGAAACGCAATGAAATCGAGACATTTCTGAAACGTGTCATAACCGGTGATGAAAAATGAATCACGTACGATAATCGGAAGCACCAAAGATCGGACAAGGGATGGTGAGCCGTCACAAGCGTTCTCAAAGCCAGGATTGACAGCGAAAAAGGTGATGCTGTGTTTGTGGTGGGACTGGACGAGAATCGTCAACCATGAGCTACTTCCAGTTGGTCAGACGATTGATTCTCAACTCTACTGTGGACAACTACAGAGATTATGCCAAGCAATTGAAAGAAAACGGCCCGAATTGATTAATAGGAAAGGTGTTGTCTTCCATCATGACAACGCCCGACCACATACTTCTTTGATGACCCGTCAAAAATTGCGAGAGCTTGGTAGGGAAGTTTTGATGCATTCACCGTATAGTCCAGACATAGCACCCTCTGATTATCACTTATTCCGATCTCTGCAGAACTCTCTCAATGGAATTAAGCTGTTTTCAAAAGAAACCTGTGAAAACCACTTGATTCAGTCTTTCAACCAGAAACCACAGAAGTTCTTCACCGATGGCATCATGGCTCTACCCGAAAAATGGCAAAACATTGTCGATAATAATAAAGGATATTTGGTTTAAATAGATTCATTTTCACGTTATAAGAAAACCAGTTGAATTTTTCTGAAAAAATGCCACGAACTTTTTCCTAGACCCAATATATAGGAAAAAAAGAGAGAATTTATATGCCTATTTGATTTACTGTTGTTACGTCCTGACGTAACCATGCTCCAATATCTATCTTTCTTTTAAAGAAGATCATAAACCTGCATCGTTGTCGAGTCCTATAGCTACCAGAGATTATACAGGTATAATGACGGCGGGAGGGGTGAGGCCTGCAGGTACGCCGAGGCAAGGCAGTGGGGACACATGGTGCGCGCCAGGAATGGACGGCCAGGTTCATCACTGTACTTGACAACGAAAAACCAAGAGATGGTAGGGCACTGCCCCACTCTAAACGGCCAGCGTAGAGGGACTTGAATCTCGTATCAAGAGTTTTCCCTCTACGGCCGGTGGATATCATTGGCGGCGCGTGTCATCGAAATCTTTAATTGATTCATGTCCGCGTGTTCTATTGGTGACTGTCGGGTGGTCGCTTCCTTCCCCCGCCATATACCGTACCTGGCTCACGAAGATAAACTAACTGCCGGGGCAACCTTTTCGTTGCTTTAGAAGTCCCTAGATGCTATGACGAATGATGCAATAAACAAAAATATTACACAAAGATAGACTAACTGCCGTGGCAACGTTTTCGTTGCTTTGAGAGTCCCTAGATGCTACAACGAATGATGCAATAAACAGGAGTATTACACGAGGATAGACTAACTGACGTAGCAGCGTTTTCGTTGCTTCGGAAGTTCTTATATCCGATGACGAATAATGCAATGAACAAAAATATTACACGAAGACCTATGTCTCATTAATGGTATTGATAGGAAATTGGAATTTGTTTTTGATTACAGAACACCAAAAGCCCAAAAGGCATTTCTTCAGAATCTCTGAACGTGTAATATAAATTTAAACACAATCGTAGCAAAGATTTGGACTTCTTATGAAGTAAATATTTAAACTATGTTATATATATATATATATTTAATAAGTAAATCAATAATTTAAAAGGAACAAACCATTTAAACGGGAGTTCGATATAAGAGCTAAACAATAATATCATACAGATAATCAGCGTTAAAATAGGATAGAATAAGAAAAAAAACGATTCATATTGTAGATGGTAAAGATGACTCGAAGCTCGGGTCGCACCCGAGACGATGCCGTCTTTCCCGTCTCTCTCTGTGTTAACACTATAAGACGAGGAGTGTTCCCTCGCAACAATACATATTTATAGAACACCTACTTTGTGACCCAGTGTGACAGTAAGCAGCCTTTTGATATAAAATCATTTATACTAATGAACAATTTTGAGCTAAAATTATGATAGGAACTCAGAAGAGAAATGCTTACTTAAAAGGATACAAGAAATAATTGCCAATATGAAAATTTAACATTATAGGAAATTGAAAAGCCAATATATTGTTTTAACTAAACAATTAGGATCATGAGAGGATATGAAAACCATAGACAGTTTGTTACTATAGTAGTTATATATGCCCATTTACGGTACACATTATTAAGAATTAAAATAAGTTTAACATTATCGAAGAACTATATTCGGTATTAGTCATAAAAGGGACAGCGGAAGCGACTCGGATCTACAGCGCAGCGTGGCCCGAAACCCTCGACACCTAGCTGCCTGACCGAGGCGCTTTTCTCTCTCTCTCTCTCTCTTTCTTTCGTTTTCTCTCTCTCTCTATCTTTACGCGTGCCACAGAAGCAAGGAATAATCCTTCAACCACTTCGCGACATGTGGTATCGCCTCGCATGCAACTCAAGAAAATAATCGAACGACGACGACGTCACAGCTAGAAGGAAAAAATTGGATCTTCGACAAAGTCCAAAGTCCGAGCTCTATTGTAACCCCCTCCGCATAGAAAATTAAGCCCTCCAGGACCTATATAAGGACGGGAAAATGCCCGAAACGGGGAGTATCAAATCGACATTTCAATTTTGTAGTTCATAGTACAGTTAGTCGCCGAGCAGTCAGTAGACAGCCCGTTGGCGATAATTACCGCGGAGGAACCCCACCCTGTAGAGTCAGCCAAAATCCAGAGTGAGTACTGAAAATAAAAACGGTCGAACGGTCTAAGTTCGGTTCGAATGTACTTTTTCTCAGTTTTAATCATACAGAATTTATCTAAAGTTTAGAAGAAATTGAATTTAATTGTTTTCTGCCGTTTTTGTACAAGTCCACACTGTTTATTTCGTTTTACCGTTTGATCGAACAACAAGTATCGCGTTAAGTATATTGTATCGAGAAATAACGATCGCTCGCGCACGGTAATAGCGAACGTACGTGTATCAATTTTTCGGTTATTTGAATAAAATCTAACAGCTTCACGATTCATCGAGTATAACGATTTCTTTTACAAACGATTACCATTAATTTTCCCTTCCACACATCGGTTACCGGCGAAACAACTTCACCAGGAAAACCAAACGTAAGTATCAACCCAATTTTTCTAATTTATTTTATCTGACATTTCTGTAAATTTTTCCCCAAGTGAAAGTAACCTACCACTTCCCTTCCCACCTAAAATCCCTTCCTCCGCGGGGTAATTTATCAATTTAGTTTATCGAGACGAGTGACGGGTTAACGCGAATAATCAACGAGCATTCTCAGCCCTGTCCCGAGTAATTTTCCGAAAGGTTAGACTCAAAAGGGGGCTTGCGTCTTCGGTGTTTCTCGTCAGGTGTGGTAAAGGGAGAATTTATTCTCCTTGACCAGAGTACGGAAAACTCACGCCGAAACGCCTCACACGTCTTAAATTTGTCGGTTTTTGTAAAAACACCGCGCGGATTTGACGTAACAAAAATTGGGGGCTCGTCCGGGATCCTCTCTCAAAAGAATATATTTACGACATCCCACCACCGGGACGGCCCAAGGCTGTAACCACGACAATAACGCAAAACCCCTACTCTAACTTCATCGAGCAGACCTCAGACTCGATAACACAAACTCTAGTATAATACTACCCGTTTTCTCCCCCCCCCCTCATTCGACAAGAACACCTGGTAAACCCCCGCCTGGAAGAAGTGATAATAGTTTTGGCTATCAACCAAGCATTTGTACAAGCTTCCTCACTTCCAAACGGACCAAGGTAAACCCAAGCCGGCCAAAGTTATTTCAAAAAAAAAAAAAAAAAAAAAAAAAAAAAAAAAAAAAAAAAAAAAAAAAGAGAAGAGGAGAGATAATTAGATATATATATATGTATATCTGAATTCAATAATTCAAATTAATTATTTAACCATCCGTTTATTCTTTATTTCCTCTTAGTAGGTATAATACATACGAGTAAGAATGAAATTTGTCATATTATCAAATAAGGAAAGTTGTCTTGATAACGCGTTGATCTGCAAATAATAATAATAATAATGATAATGACAATAATAATAATAATAATAATAATAATAATAATAATAATAATAATAATAATAATAATAATAATAATAATAATAATAATAATAATAATAATAATAATAATAATAATAATAATAATAATAATAATAATAATAATAATAATAATAATAATAATAATAATAATAATAATAATAATAATAATAATAATAATAATAATAATAATAATAATAATAATAATAATAATAATAATAATAATAATAATAATAATAATAATAATAATAATAATAATAATAATAATAATAATAATAATAATAATAATAATAATAATAATAATAATAATAATAATAATAATAATAATAATAATAATAATAATAATAATAATAATAATAATAATAATAATAATAATAATAATAATAATAATAATAATAATAATAATAATAATAATAATAATAATAATAATAATAATAATAATAATAATAATAATAATAATAATAATAATAATAATAATAATAATAATAATAATAATAATAATAATAATAATAATAATAATAATAATAATAATAATAATAATAATAATAATAATAATAATAATAATAATAATAATAATAATAATAATAATAATAATAATAATAATAATAATAATAATAATAATAATAATAATAATAATAATAATAATAATAATAATAATAATAATAATAATAATAATAATAATAATAATAATAATAATAATAATAATAATAATAATAATAATAATAATAATAATAATAATAATAATAATAATAATAATAATAATAATAATAATAATAATAATAATAATAATAATAATAATAATAATAATAATAATAATAATAATAATAATAATAATAATAATAATAATAATAATAATAATAATAATAATAATAATAATAATAATAATAATAATAATAATAATAATAATAATAATAATAATAATAATAATAATAATAATAATAATAATAATAATAATAATAATAATAATAATAATAATAATAATAATAATAATAATAATAATAATAATAATAATAATAATAATAATAATAATAACAATAATAATAATAATAATAATAATAATAATAATAATAATAATAATAATAATAATAATAATTTTTTTTTTTTTTTTTTTTTTTTTTTTTTTTTTTTTATACAGCAGGTGGAAATGCTTTACGCACAAGGATAGATCCCAGTGTCGGGCTCCCACACGTGGTTTACCGACTAAAACCACCTACTGTGCCTAGCTTGGAACTGTTTGTCACATTACTTCAAAGGTCTAGGTCTTTTCATTTTCTCCTTTGTCTCCGGTTCAGCTCACCTCCGTTTGCTGACCTCATTTTCTTCGGCCGTCCCTCTATCCAGGTCCCGTTTTTTGGTGCAGAGGACGCTGCGTATCCATTGGGATATGGCGTTCCAGTTGGTTCTGCTGGCCAGCATTGCGTCCACGATGTTTGACAGCGTGAGCTCTCCTAGGTCTCTCTCCAGTATATGCCTGCTCTGCGCCCATTGGTTGCATCCGAAAAACGTGTGCTCTGCGTCGTCTCCTGTTTCGGGGCAGTATAAGCATTCGGGCCTGACTGCCTTTCCGATCCTAAACAAGTATTGTTTGAAATACCCATGCCCGCTCAGGAACTGCGTGATGTAGTAGTCCACCTCGCCGTGCTTTCTCTCTATCCATGGCCTTATCTGCGGAATAAGTTTTGCAGTCCAGCGCCCTCTGGGGTCCTGATCCCATGTCGCTTGCCAGCTGTCGATACTATGGTTCCGCTCTTCCTTGCTTGCTTTCTCTTTTCCTATTTCTGCTTTTTTGGAGTACACGGCTTTACGTTCCCTCGCGAGGAGTGCGACCGGGATGATTCCGGCAATAACGAGAACCGCTGGTTCTGAAACCGTGCGATACGATGATGCGACTCTAAGGGCTGCTCTTCTCTGGACTTGACCCAGCCGCTTTCGGTATATTTCTTTGTTGAGTGAGTCTGCCCATATTTCGGCTCCGTACAGGAGGACCGCCTGTACTGCGTTCATTAATAACCGACGTTTGGTCGATTTTGGCCCGGTGGTATTGGCCATCAGCCTGCTCAGGGCGTTCATCCCCCTCGCAGCTTTGTTCGCAGTTTGCCGGATCTGTTCCCCGAAGCTGAGCTTACTGTCAATCATGATCCCGAGGTATTTAGCAGCTGGTTTGGTCTGCACGATTTGTTCTCCTACCCACATGGGGAGTATGGTGTTTATTCGTTTTTTTGTAAGGACAACAATCTCTGTTTTGCCTAGGGCCAGGGAAAGTCCATGTGTGTCCATCCACCAGTTGATTCTGCGCATTACTTGGTTCAGTTGGAGCTGGGCTAGCTCGACGTCTCTGGCCGCAATGAGTGCTACGACGTCATCCGCATATCCCACCAGGACCGTTTCTTCGGGCATTTCCATCCTCAGGAGGCTGTCGTACGAGGCGTTCCAGAGATCTGGGCCAAGGATTGACCCCTGGGCTGCGCCGGCTGTGACCTTCTTTTTTCTTGTCCCTGTGCTGGTTTCGTAGGACAGTGTGCGGTCTCGCAAGTAGTCGTCCATCATGCGAAGGAGGTAGCCGGGTACCTTGAAGGTATGCTCTAGGGCCGAAAGCATGTCCGTCCATTTCGCCGAGTTAAAAGCGTTTCTCACGTCTAGCGTTACCAGAAGCACTACTCGGCGTGAGTGATGATTGTGGTTTTCTGCTCTTCTTACAGCCTCAGTGACTTCCTGGACCGCGTCCACCGTTGAGCGCCCTGTTCGGAAGCCATACTGCTTTGGTGACAGATCTCCAGCCACAGCGATCGCCTGGTGTAGTCTCGCTTTCAGCAGTTTCTCGAGTCCCTTGCCTGCTGTGTCCAGCATGCAAAGCGGTCTGTAAGACGAGGGTGTTTCTGGATCGCCTTTACCTTTGTTGATCAACACCAGGCGCGAGGTTTTCCACCGGTGGCAGAACGTCCCGGTTCTTAGGCACGTGTTATAAAGTCTTAGTAGCAAGTGTGGGTTATGCTGCATAGCTATCTTTAGGACCTCGCTTGATATGCCGTCGGGTCCGGGCGCCTTTTTGTTTTTCAGCGATTTTATCGCTTTCTCCACTTCTTCGAGGCTAAAGAGGGGAAAGTCCTCGATTTGCGCAGGATTAGTGTTTGCTCTCTCAGGGTGAGCCGGGAAGAGGGTGTCGACAATGCGGTCCATAGTGGCCGCGTCCATGGCACTGGTCGCGCACAGGGCTCCCAACTTCTGTGTGACGATTTTATATCCTAGTCCCCATGGGTCTAGGATAATAATAATAATAATAATAATAATAATAATAATAATAATAATAATAATAATAATAATAATAATAATAATAATAATAATAATAATAATAATAATAATAATAATAATAATAATAATAATAATAATAATAATAATAATAATAATAATAATAATAATAATAATAATAATAATAATAATAATAATAATAATAATAATAATAATAATAATAATAATAATAATAATAATAGATTGAAAATAATCACTTTTTTTTTAACCACGGCGGAGCCTCATCATGTAACCCCATGTAATAGCCTTACGAATAGATTCCGGCTCCGACCGGTTAAGCGCTAATCCCCCGATCAGGATAACTAACATCTCATCCGTCCAGGGTTCTCGAGAGATGGACGCAAACGTGGTTCCGAGCGATCTCGACCAAATCGACGGTGGAATCTCCGAGTCCTCTAAATCCAAAAGACGAGTGAGAACAAGGTCGTCGTCGGGAAATTCATATAAACCCTCCGCGCGCTCCCCCGTTCCAGGCAGAACGGCCCACCTGAAAAACACATAAAGTGTCAATGCATAACACGCACCCGCGATCCGGAAGAATACACACACATCACACAAATACGAATTACTTACCCCATGTCCACGTAATATTTCAATGAGGAGAACAAGAAACTAATCAGATTCCATCGAACCCTTGTAAGGTTTGTCACGAATTCGCAATTTAGCCATTGCAAACTTTCTTCTCGCAAACCACGGAGCACGAAGGTATATTCCGACAGTCCCGCTGCCTTGCAACGAAAAATAAAACACTCCCGATTAAAATTGCTCATGATCAACGAGTTCCGTACAGGCTGACAAGCGACGCTAGAATACCCCACCGGACCAACGCGGTGAAGAATCAAAAACTCTTCGCAACTCCCCACTCCGCAACCCTTTCCAGTTTCCAAAAAAATTTTCTACCATTAACGGCGAGGAACAAATTGCCTTAGCAAATATTCCCCGCATTCTCCAGTATATAAAAAAATTTATGATCGGAAGCTTTTCCGCAGCAATTCCAACACCTATAAATTTACAGATGAACCCTACGTATCCACTACTATGGAGCTTGTGTTTTCTCTGCCGCCTGTCCACTGTGTTGGGGGTGATCGGGTACGATTGTGGAGGAGCTGCTACCAACATCACTACCTTATCATTATTAGAGGTAGGAGAATGCGATATTCCCCAATCCGAAGTTAACGTTACAAAAAAATTTATACAACTACTACAGATTAATCAATATAGCTCTATCCAAGTAATTCAATGTAAAGTCGAAATCTATCGAGAAATCCATAAATGTGGGATGTTCTCACATACGATGGAAGTACTTAACGGGGAATACGCTTACGTAGATACAGTATCACATGAAAATTGTCGACAAATGCATCATGATGGTTCTTTGAAAGTCGGAAAAACTGAGATTACAGGGATTCCTCGTAATTACACCACTACTAGACCAGTGACATTAGCCGGTCAAATAGATCCTGATGGAAGTTGCCAGGGAGTGTATTACTCTGACCCTTATGGTAACTGGGACGAAGTAATCGTCCAAGGAACAGTAAAAATAACTTTAAGGGATTACACAGCTGAAGTGAGTGTAGAATCCAATAAAATACATTTAAAATCAGGAGTAAGATGCGACTTAAATGAGGGCCAATGCATCGATATTGACGGCGGCGATACATACTGGAATCCCCTACCCGAAGACTCTTGTAAATCCAATAGGTACGGACTTCTCTATGAAGGACTCGCTGACGAAACGGTAGACGTCCACACTCATTTTCGGCAAACTATCTATTCTATGTCTGAAGGAGAAGTTGTATTCGCCCTCACCGCCAAAGGAAGAACTTCAATTTGTGGATACACGCTAATACGTACCGAGCATCCCAAACTGCTTATTGTAGAAATTGAAAAAAATAATCCTTTTATAAAAAAAGAGGTAGTCAACGTAAATAACCTAGACATTTTTTCTTACGTAAATTCCAAATTCGTATACGTGGAAAAACACATTCGCAAAGAAATGAAACAAATGTACCACGATATATTAATACAACGCTGTAATATAGAAAGACAAGTACTACAGAATGCCCTTACTATTGCTAAGCGGTCTCCCGACGAATTTGCCTTCAATGTGATGAAAGCACCAGGCTACATGGCCCTACTAGCCGGAGAAGTCGCGCACATCATTAAATGCATCCCAATAGACGTAAAAATACTTAGGACAAAAGAGTGTTACGATCAATTACCCGTACAAATTGGAAACAATACCCTCTATTTGTCACCCCGCACTCACATATTAACGAAGCTAGGAATGCAAATTACCTGTAACAAGCTAGTCGCCCCAATGTACATGCTGGATGGATCCTGGTATAGCATTAATCCCGATCCTATACAAGCAATGCCTCCAACAGTCGTAAAACCCCTTACTGCACCAACTTGGCAATACCGCAACCCCCACAGTTTGGCCACCAGTGGCATATACACTCAAAGGGACCTTGATGAATTGAGAGATCATATAATGTTTCCTGCCGAAAGACCTGCTATTTTAAATTCTGTAGCCCGAGGTATAGCCGGACAACCCACTATTACACAGGGTGGTTCAATTTCTAATTTACTCGACGAAGTCTCTTTGAAGAAAATTATCGAAAACACTTGGAATAAGACATGGGGCTACTTATCGATATTTGGAAACATTAGTGCTGGTTTAATTGGAATGCTTCTAATAAGTCGTATAATAAAATTTATTTTTGACACCATCATCCATGGATACGCACTACACACTATTTACGGGTGGTCTATATACCTTCTTGGATCCATTTGGGATTCCGTCACCTATCTATTGCTACACTTAAGTCGACACCCCGAAAATAAGGGAACAAAGAAGGGGCAGAGAGCCAGAACTCCGACCTCACCTGACGAAGACAAAAAAATTCCCATTCCCACTTACCAGAATTTGACCCCCCCTAACGCTGGGAATCCAGAATATCCTTTCGAAAATGTAACTTTTGAATTTGATCCTCGAATACACACACTGAAGGAAAATCGTTATCCGAAACCCGTTCCTGTTGGCCAGAATCAAAACCAACAAGTATTTCCAGATGATCGTCCACTACCCCCTAACAAACAACGCAACCATCCAAGTCGTCCTCTATCATTCATTTGGGCAACAAAAAATTCATGTATACCACCCAAGATGCCGTCCGTTCCTCCTGCGTTCCTCGATCTACGACCATCTACGTCTGATTTACCTCCAAATATCTACCCAGATTTGAAAAATCATTCCACATCATCATGTGAAATCCCCACAGGAAAGGAAGATATGAATAAAAGAACGAATAACGACAACCAGCAATAATAACGACAATGTTAATAATAATAACAATAACAATAATAACGCTATCGCTAACAATAGTCAATTATACTCACTAACCACGATAACAATACTAATAAAAGGGTTGGATATAGCAAACAAGAACCATCAATAATACCTAATTGTTGTTACCTGATTCAGCACCAACATGCCACCAATTTCCAATGGAAGAAGTAAGGGAGAACTATGGGATCTCAACAAGTACAAGTTACCCATTCGACAACACTCCTCTCAATCCAATCCCCCGGTACCCGGTACTGAGACTATATTTTGCTATTGGAAAATCATAATCCGACTAGATACGGCGGGAAGAAATTTTGAACTCTACGTCCCTCCGGAATGGAAAGCTGTTAAACTAGCGATTTTGGACCACTGGATAACTCAATTACGCCGTCGGCCATTCGAAAGAATTGTCATCGGACAGATACCATACCAATGGACCAATAACATCTTGGCTCCCACATGGCAAGATGTGGCTTTTATACCAATACCTGGCCAGCATGGTTGGCCGGATTCTATTAGGCCGATATGTTCATGGACCCGGAAACTACCTATTGAGCAATTACATATTCGTATCAATCAAGAGCCGCTGAACGAAACACTGAACTTACAAAAATTGACGCATTATTGGAAACTATTCATAAAAACCCCCAAGAAAGGATTGACGACCGCATGGGTCCCCCCTGAGTGGAGATTATTACCGAAGGAACGATTGCGAATATGGGCACACGCAGCTGCACTACGAAAGCCCAGGGCCATCGAGATAGAAGAAATTAAGTACGTTTGGAGAAGTAATACCCTAACCCCCGCAAGCCAAGACCTGTCCAAAATCCAATACGATACAACAAAGAAATCCAAAGAGGGCGAATTCATATTTATTAGAAACCGAAAAAAAGGAATTTCCAAACCCATAAAAATTCAAAAATCCAATATTGACTCCGGCGAACTCCCTGGTCCAAGCACTCCACTCCCACTCAATAAAGAACTCCCCAACCATTCTCTATTGTCCAAAGAACCCGCAGACCTAGAACCAGACTCGAAATGTCGTCACGGAAATCAAGAGGAAAAAAAGGAAACACCCACGCTCACACCTTCGTTTTCCACATTTGAGTTTCAAGAGGTATTGGACTCTATAAAAAAATCGCCAAACCAAAATCCACCGGAAGATCTATACGAAAACCCAGATAAAATTACGGAAATAAGTACACTCGAACCTTTGCTCACCACGTCTGAGTTCCAAGAATTAGTGAAGGCTTTGAAGAACCCTCCAATGGCGACTTTACCGGAATACCTAGACAAAATTCTTGAAGAATGCAAAGAGCCTCGTCAAATCCAAGAAAATTTAGAATTTTCAAAGAATTCGCCAAGTCAAGACCCACTGGAAAAAGTTATAAATTTTAACATAGGAAACATTAAGCAAGAAGTTAACGACGAAGGCCAAGAGGACGATCCCCTCTTTTGCCCAGAAGTCCTCTCTCCCTCATGTTTGAGCTTCCTAGCTGCACTTACGGAGTAACGAAGAAACTGTCATATTCAAACGAACCGCACTTACACACTCCTGCGGCATCAGAAGAAAGAAGTTTGCACCTATCCCGGACCACATAAAACATATTACACATGACTAAACCACTGAAGACCATCGAAACTTTCAAGAATTCTAAAACTTCAATCATCCGAAGAAATTCAACAACTTCATGAACTTCAGAGCTTCAACATCGCAAATAACTTCAACAAATTTCAAAACTTCAAGAACTTCGAGAATTTCCGAGTTTTAATAACCTAAAAGAACTTCAGGAACCACTAGAACTTCAAACGTTCTAATAACTTCAAGAACTGCAAGAACTTCAAGAACTTCAAGAACCTCAAGAACTTCAAGAGCTTCTTCGCTAACAACGATGCATCAAAAGCGTATGATAAAAATTATATATATATATATTTAGCAATACATCGGCACCATTAGAATTCAATTAATCACATTAAGTGCCTGAGAAAGAACAATATTATATCAAGTAATTAAAAAATGTAATCGCACTATCACTAGAGGAAGTAGGTAAATTTAGGAAAAGACGTATAACACAAAAGTATCTTATTAAGAAATAATTAAGCAAAAAAGAAATCTGAAACAGAACCAAGTAGTCTAATAATGGAAATAATCCATTAATTTAATATAAAAGCAAATTAACCCGGGAAATAGATCCCTACGAGTGTATAATTAATCAGTAATTGTATTCAGGGCAAGTTACGCATATTAATATTAGAAAGAAATAAGATAAAATAAATGCGTATATATGTGTCCACCATGTCTTTGCTACAAGTAAATTCAAAAGAGAGACAACGAAAGCTGTCACCAATCATAGATTCCAATTTAGTACATTGAAAAACATAATAATATTTACTAATTGCAAAAACAAAAAGAAGTAATTGCACGTTCGTTATTTCGATTATTAGGTTTCTCCTAATAATCGTTTTAAGGGGGGAGGTGTTACGTCCTGACGTAACCATGCTCCAATATCTATCTTTCTTTTAAAGAAGATCATAAACCTGCATCGTTGTCGAGTCCTATAGCTACCAGAGATTATACAGGTATAATGACGGCGGGAGGGGTGAGGCCTGCAGGTACGCCGAGGCAAGGCAGTGGGGACACATGGTGCGCGCCAGGAATGGACGGCCAGGTTCATCACTGTACTTGACAACGAAAAACCAAGAGATGGTAGGGCACTGCCCCACTCTAAACGGCCAGCGTAGAGGGACTTGAATCTCGTATCAAGAGTTTTCCCTCTACGGCCGGTGGATATCATTGGCGGCGCGTGTCATCGAAATCTTTAATTGATTCATGTCCGCGTGTTCTATTGGTGACTGTCGGGTGGTCGCTTCCTTCCCCCGCCATATACCGTACCTGGCTCACGAAGATAAACTAACTGCCGGGGCAACCTTTTCGTTGCTTTAGAAGTCCCTAGATGCTATGACGAATGATGCAATAAACAAAAATATTACACAAAGATAGACTAACTGCCGTGGCAACGTTTTCGTTGCTTTGAGAGTCCCTAGATGCTACAACGAATGATGCAATAAACAGGAGTATTACACGAGGATAGACTAACTGACGTAGCAGCGTTTTCGTTGCTTCGGAAGTTCTTATATCCGATGACGAATAATGCAATGAACAAAAATATTACACGAAGACCTATGTCTCATTAATGGTATTGATAGGAAATTGGAATTTGTTTTTGATTACAGAACACCAAAAGCCCAAAAGGCATTTCTTCAGAATCTCTGAACGTGTAATATAAATTTAAACACAATCGTAGCAAAGATTTGGACTTCTTATGAAGTAAATATTTAAACTATGTTATATATATATATATATTTAATAAGTAAATCAATAATTTAAAAGGAACAAACCATTTAAACGGGAGTTCGATATAAGAGCTAAACAATAATATCATACAGATAATCAGCGTTAAAATAGGATAGAATAAGAAAAAAAACGATTCATATTGTAGATGGTAAAGATGACTCGAAGCTCGGGTCGCACCCGAGACGATGCCGTCTTTCCCGTCTCTCTCTGTGTTAACACTATAAGACGAGGAGTGTTCCCTCGCAACAATACATATTTATAGAACACCTACTTTGTGACCCAGTGTGACAGTAAGCAGCCTTTTGATATAAAATCATTTATACTAATGAACAATTTTGAGCTAAAATTATGATAGGAACTCAGAAGAGAAATGCTTACTTAAAAGGATACAAGAAATAATTGCCAATATGAAAATTTAACATTATAGGAAATTGAAAAGCCAATATATTGTTTTAACTAAACAATTAGGATCATGAGAGGATATGAAAACCATAGACAGTTTGTTACTATAGTAGTTATATATGCCCATTTACGGTACACATTATTAAGAATTAAAATAAGTTTAACATTATCGAAGAACTATATTCGGTATTAGTCATAAAAGGGACAGCGGAAGCGACTCGGATCTACAGCGCAGCGTGGCCCGAAACCCTCGACACCTAGCTGCCTGACCGAGGCGCTTTTCTCTCTCTCTCTCTCTCTTTCTTTCGTTTTCTCTCTCTCTCTATCTTTACGCGTGCCACAGAAGCAAGGAATAATCCTTCAACCACTTCGCGACATGTGGTATCGCCTCGCATGCAACTCAAGAAAATAATCGAACGACGACGACGTCACAGCTAGAAGGAAAAAATTGGATCTTCGACAAAGTCCAAAGTCCGAGCTCTATTGTAACCCCCTCCGCATAGAAAATTAAGCCCTCCAGGACCTATATAAGGACGGGAAAATGCCCGAAACGGGGAGTATCAAATCGACATTTCAATTTTGTAGTTCATAGTACAGTTAGTCGCCGAGCAGTCAGTAGACAGCCCGTTGGCGATAATTACCGCGGAGGAACCCCACCCTGTAGAGTCAGCCAAAATCCAGAGTGAGTACTGAAAATAAAAACGGTCGAATGGTCTAAGTTCGGTTCGAATGTACTTTTTCTCAGTTTTAATCATACAGAATTTATCTAA
The DNA here is from genome assembly GCA_963942595.1 of Cylloceria caligata. Classification (NCBI taxonomy): domain Eukaryota; kingdom Metazoa; phylum Arthropoda; class Insecta; order Hymenoptera; family Ichneumonidae; genus Cylloceria; species Cylloceria caligata. Next base: position 33,140,131 of record OZ012706.1, read on the forward strand.
AGTTTAGAAGAAATTGAATTTAATTGTTTTCTGCCGTTTTTGTACAAGTCCACACTGTTTATTTCGTTTTACCGTTTGATCGAACAACAAGTATCGCGTTAAGTATATTGTATCGAGAAATAACGATCGCTCGCGCACGGTAATAGCGAACGTACGTGTATCAATTTTTCGGTTATTTGAATAAAATCTAACAGCTTCACGATTCATCGAGTATAACGATTTCTTTTACAAACGATTACCATTAATTTTCCCTTCCACACATCGGTTACCGGCGAAACAACTTCACCAGGAAAACCAAACGTAAGTATCAACCCAATTTTTCTAATTTATTTTATCTGACATTTCTGTAAATTTTTCCCCAAGTGAAAGTAACCTACCACTTCCCTTCCCACCTAAAATCCCTTCCTCCGCGGGGTAATTTATCAATTTAGTTTATCGAGACGAGTGACGGGTTAACGCGAATAATCAACGAGCATTCTCAGCCCTGTCCCGAGTAATTTTCCGAAAGGTTAGACTCAAAAGGGGGCTTGCGTCTTCGGTGTTTCTCGTCAGGTGTGGTAAAGGGAGAATTTATTCTCCTTGACCAGAGTACGGAAAACTCACGCCGAAACGCCTCACACGTCTTAAATTTGTCGGTTTTTGTAAAAACACCGCGCGGATTTGACGTAACACTGTTGAGGATATTGGATCGTGGGAGCAAGAAATAAACGTGATGTTAAAGCACAAAGAATAAACTGTATTTCGTAAAAGTGTAATGAGTACAAATTTAATTTCGAAGCGATTCGACAATCTTCGTCCTAATTGTTCGATGTTCTTTGGATTCTTTGACGCCATGAGGATGTCATCCACGTAAATGGCAATCAAGACCATATTTTCTCCACATCCGATTCGATGGACGCAGGGATCCGATTGAGTTGGGTTTGCCTCACAATCTTTTAAGACTTTTTCAAGTTTTTCATGCCAATTTCTTCCAGCTTGCTTTAAGCCATAAAGTGACTTGTTTAAGGAACAAACCTTATTCCCTTTTTTCAGTTCTAATAGCATCTTTTTCGCTTGAGTTTTGGTCACGCTGTCTTGTTCACTTTCGATGATTCTGATTAAACTTTCTTGTAAATTTTTCGGGACTTCCATGTATATGTTTTCGTTTAGTTCGCTATTCAAGTATGCAGTAGTAACGTCGAAGTGTTTCACTTGCATCTTATATCTTGCAGCTAAGGATATCATCAATCTGATCGATCCGAAACGAGCAACCGGCGCAAAAGTATCAGAGAAGTGAATACCTGGTTGTTGGCTAAATCCTTGAGCGACTAATCGCGCCTTTCGGCGTTCGAGAGTTCCGTCGGATTTGAATTTGTTCCGGAGAACCATTCGACTACCGATGACCTTTTCTTTTTCAGGACGTTCAACTAGAGTCCAAGTCTTGTTTCTTATGATTGACTTTATTTCGTCGTCCATCGCTGTACACCAATCTTCGGCGTCAGGACTCGACATGGCTTGACTCATAGGTATTTCCGCGAGATTAGCTACATCATTTTCGTATTCGATAAAAACAGCCTCTTCATTAGTGGGTTGATACACTTTTCGTGGTCTCCCCCTTTGTCCGGTTTTGATAAACGTTGGCCTGCCTCGTCCTCTTTTTGGTGGGATCGAAGCGGCTTCGTCATTCTCTTCATTACGTTCGTCTTCCTGTTCGGTGTATTCTTCGGGCCAATTCTGCCGATCTTCTTCGTTTTCAGTTGGATTCAATGGGATATCTGCCCAACGTCGATCTTCCATAGTCTCGTGTACGCTCAGCTCAACTTCGTTAATATTCGTCTGCTGAAGGCCCTCAAAAATGTCAGCGTTATCGTTTGAACGTTGTTTATCTTCGCTGACAAATTTCACGTCTCTACTTATTATGACCTTCTTATCGTCTATTGACCAAATTCGGAGACCTTTGTTTTCGTCGGAATATCCTAGGAAGGTTCCTCTTCGGCCGCGGGGATCGAATTTTCCCTTCCCAGGCGTTCGATCGAGGTAGAAAAGTTGACTGCCAAATACTTTGAATGAACTCACGTCTGGCACGCTTCCTGTCCACATTTCATATGGAGTTTTTCCGTTCAGGCTTTTCGAAGGTGCTCTATTTCGGATAAAATTTGCCGTATTTATCACTTCTGCCCAAAAAGAATCCGACAATCCTGATTCCATCAAAAGGCATCTGGCCATCTCGATTAGAGTCCTATTTTTTCTTTCTGATATGCCGTTTTGCTCTGGGTTATATGGGATCGTCAGTCTTCGTGTGATTCCACGGCTCTTCAGATAGTCACTTAATTCTTGACATGTATACTCTTTTCCGTTGTCGGATTGTAGACATTTTACGTTCTTCCCTTTTTGATTCTCTACCAGCGCGATGTATTCAATGGTTGCTTTACATACGTCTGCTTTAGATTTCAGAAAACGGACTTCACACCATTTCGACTTGTCGTCTATAAATTCGACGTAATATCGCGCCCGCCCGATAGACTCGACACGCATTGGTCCGCACACGTCCGAGTGTATTATATCGAGAATGTTTGTTTCTCTTTTAGACTTTTTCGGAAATGACGTCCGGGTCATTTTTCCTTTCAAACAAGTGTCGCAGTTAAATTCGGTCGAGAGATGTTCACACTTTATTCCTTTTACGGTTACGTTTTGCTTTGCGCATAACATGTCTCTCACATTTATATGACCCATACGCCTGTGCCATAATTCGAAGGTTGCTTCTTCACCGATTGACGTTGTCTTTGCGGTGCGTGCTTTTTCCTTGTGTTCGCGTACATAGTACAGGTCGCCGATTCGTTTCGCATGTAACATTACGTCACCGTTCGCATCTACAATTACGGCCTCTTTTGGTTTAAAGTGAATTTCGTAACCGCGATCAGTTATTTTTCCGACCGATATTAAATTTGTACGGAGATCCGGAACATGCAGTGCGTGATTTATTACGACATTTCGTCGTTCTCCAAATAATTTGGTTTCGAATCGCGCGGTTCCTTTTCCGGCTATGTTCGTCGATGTGTCGTTCGCGAGATTCACTGAACTATTTTCCGCGTGACTAATTGTCTGAAAATCATCAGCCGTGTAACACATGTGCGATGTTGCGCCGCTGTCGAGACACCACTTCTGGTTAAGGTCGACATGAGGAGCTACCCATGTGTTCAGACACACATCGCCAACACATTTTGCCGTCTGCTTGTCGATTTTGCTATAACAATCCGCCGCCTTGTGACCGATACGCTTGCATTTATGACAACGAAACTTGAAGCCTTCACTGCCTTTTGTTTTTCCCGAGCTGTGAAATTTAGACGATTCCTGTTTGTTTTTCGAATCGCGCCATCCAATATTCTTGCTTGTAAACATTGCGTCCGTATTCGTGCCACTCGCATCTTTTATTCGTGCGTTACTCTCTTCAATGATTTTAATGCGTAACGCTTCGGGTGTCGGTAACGTGTCGCGAGATTCGATAGCACAACGGAAGTTTTCGAATGTTGTGGGCAAACTATACAATAACATTATCGCTAACAGATCCGGATTTATTTCTATATCCATTTCCGATAATTTGTCGACGGTATCAAAAAAGTCATTTACATGCTCACGAACGCTGCCGCTATCCGCCATTTTTTGTAGCATTAGTTTCTTCAGGAGCGTTGCTTTCCTCGCGGGTCCCGTTGACTGAAATATTGTTTGAAGTCGTACCCATGTGTCGTTTGCCGTGATGCAATTCTTCACTTGTTTCAATTCGCTCGTACTTATTGACAAAATTATGTCCGAAGTGGCTTTGCTGTCGTTTCTCGTCCATGCCTGGGTTTCTCCTGTCACTGGTTTCACTATTGTTCCGTTCACGTATTCCCACAAATCATTTTTCACTAGAATCGCCTTCATTTGAAGCTTCCATGTGTCGTAGTTGTTTTTGTTCAGAAGCTCAATTCTCGAAGTATTCCCGGAAGTATTCATTATCGATTTTTCGTGGTTTTCACAACACTCACGTTCTGCTGAACTTCTCGAACTTTCTTATGTTCAGAATATTATCGGTACTCAATTTTCGCTTTCCATCACTTTCTCTCCGCTTGGGTTCCTGGGCCCATAACCTGTTAAGGATATTGGATCGTGGGAGCAAGAAATAAACGTGATGTCAAAGCACAAAGAATAAACTGTATTTCGTAAAAGTGTAATGAGTACAAAGTCGGAGAACCTTAGGCGGTGACGAACAGTCGCTGACTGGCCAAACAACCGTCACTACGGTTGACGCGAATGTTGCATGGCAACGCAGTAACACTCAGACACATGCGTTCCTTTGATACGAGGCTCAATAAAATATATATGTTCTAACATTTACGTATAGCTAATTAAAATAAAATGAAAGCTAAAACATAAATGTGAGACGGGAGCTCCATAAAGCGTAAGGTGGAGAGCTGCAATAAAATAAGAGAAATTTAAGAAAAGTCGAATTATAATTGCCGGAAGAAATTACGGGACACAAAATGAATGACGGCACAAAAGGGAGAGCCTAGATGACAGAGCGCGCAACCAAGAGAGAATGCTACAGCGCGTTAGAGAAAGGGCAGCGAGAAGCGGGACCGTGAGGCCCGCCGCTTGTCAGACAAACGCTCTACTGATTCGCAACGCCCCGCTGTGAAGCTGTGCGGACGGGCTAGGGACAAGCCGATGCATCGCACTAAGCATGGTTGCAGGAGGAAAGCAATCGCGGCTAAAGTGCAGAGCGACAGAGAAACAAGCCGAGAAGTATAAGAAGCCCCGGGCAATGTGAGGCTAGAGACCCCGGCCAAACATAGACACTCCATTCGGTAGACACACACATGTCTATTGGTAATTCGATTTCCGCAAATTACAGCGAAATATGCGCAAACATAATATCTATATTGTGACGTAGTCACAATCTGAAAAGGATACAAGAAAAACAGAATAAAATAAAAAAAAAGAAAAAAAAACAAATCGCTGAAAATAAAACCATTTATTACATTTATTTATTTATTACATACAAAGAGTAAGAAGAATGAAGTAAGAATAAGAAAAGATTAAATTGGCAGTAGAGTCTAGGCGAGACCACGAACAAGCTGGATCCTGTCACATTCCTTCGCTGCCGAAAAACAGCGGGTCAGCGACCGGCTGGCCTCGCTCGGGCAGTGAGGGGATGTAGGGGCAGGATGGAGGGGCTAGCTGAAACAAAAGAAATTACATGAGATAATAGAAAAAGAAGAGTTAAAATAAGAGAGTGGGAAAGGAGAGAAAGGTATAAAAGCGAGCTTCAAACCAAGGAGGCTCTCTTATTCGATTCAAACTACCAACCAAGCTGGATCCGCTGGTGAAAAGTAATAAAAAATTGAAACAAAATTCAAGAATTTGATTTTTGAATTCAGAAATCAATTAGAAAGGGTGTGAGTGGGGCCCTATAAATTAATTCAAATATTGCAAAATAGAAAAACAACACAAGTGAGTGCAAGGAATCATATAAAGATTAAGAGCGGACAGATCAAACCGTGTGAGGAAAATAGAAAATATTCTGAAGAAAACAGAATAAGAAAAGAAAGTTGGTGACGTTCAAATAAATAATTAAGGTCTATTTTAGGAAAATTAAGAAAATAGAATAAGACGGTTTGGGTAGCATAATTAGAAATAAATCCAGATAAGTTATAAGAAATATTGTGAACGTTGCGCACCGTTATATTGAAAAGACTTGTTTACGGTACCTAGAAGTTCTCAATTTGGAAACTTGGAGAAAATTAAGAGTGGAACAACATTGAGAAAGAAAAGGGAATGACAAAACAATAGTTAGAAAAATTATAACATAGAGACTTGATACGGTAAATTTGAGACTCTCGGTAAATCAGTTACCGCATCAAGAAGCAACAGGGCTTTGGAGTCAAAAGTTGCAAGGAAGTTAGGAAAAATATTTAATAGATAGAATTAGGAGGGCATTAGTCAGCGCGACCAATAGAAACTAGATTAAGAATTTTTAGATAATTAGAAAAATAATTAGGAGGGAAACAATTTTTGTCAGCATTGTCAAGCGCGTCGCATTAGGAGGATACCACTCAATAAACATACAGGAGAAGAGAACGATAAATTGAAAGATCAACTCACCAAGAGAGAAGAACAACAGGAACGTCCACGTCCAACATCGAAGATCCCTTGATAGATCCGATAACTAATTGATAAACAATTAAGGGACACTGAAAAATCGCGAGACGGAAACTGTCATCGTTAGACACACAAAGTAGATTATTCGCGAACTGGAATCACTATCACAACTATAAAAACACACTGAAATCACGTGGGGACGCCACGACTATAATAAACGAAGAGCCCGAACGCAGAACAACACAAAAAACAACGTTTTTTGATGATTAAATAAAACAACGCGGACGCGGACATAGATTCAGCGTCCATACCGGCTGACCGACGCGCCAGCAACAACGCATTAAGCCCAGCAGACCGCCCGTCAGCAGCCAGGCGGGAAGAAGATCAAGACGGCTGAGCTCGATACTGCGTGGTTGAGATATCCACCGCTCAGCGCAGAAATCGGGAATCCGAGAACCTCACGGGTAAAGAAGAGCGTGAAACCAGCAGAGCAAATGAAACACTACTGACAGATTGTACGGTTAAAGGCGCAAAAAAGCCTCACAACACAGAAATTCTATGCTAGTTATTGAATAAATCCTAATTTTACCTCCTATAGAAGTCTGAAATTAATTATCTTCGTGTTCGAGCCCGAACTCTTCCCATCAGAAGAATAAAATTTAATGTTAACGTAAAAATACCGTTACAATATATTTCAAGACAATATAAGTATTCATGCACGAATATACTATTTCATTCATTACCGATGCGATGACATACGAAGCCTGTGAATGAGGAAGAAGGTATGCGCAGACAAACTAACCCCAAAGCTGAACTGAAAGCAAATCAGGGGCCTAGAATTACAACAAATGTTTTGGAGAATGACCATCTCCGATTTGGAAACCAGCTACGCACGCTATAGGTATAGTGGGGCCTTCCTCAGTAACGTGAATAAGCAAGTGTGACTCATCCTGGATGTCATGACCTACAGCGAAGGCGATGCAGTAGTGCTCGTGCTCGACATACTGCTGATTGGACCACATTAGTACAACATACAGAAGGTATACGCTGTCACGTGGCGGAATAGTTGGGCTGCGTCCCTCTCGCTCAACGGATGCCTACACGATCACGCAGGGTTGTAGGGTGGATTTCCAGGATTTATTCACTCTTTATTTTTATTTTTTTTGTTGTTTTATTATTTTTTACATATCTATATAATGCGAGCGACACGACCGAGCAAGGGTCGGGGAGAGAGGAGGAGGAGGATCACGCCGTATCCATCGATGGCGGACTTTGGGATCCGATATTTTACGAAAACCGATATTTTACACCTTTCTCGGTTGGGAGATATAGCTGGCCCGCTCGACGTACATCTACCAACGGTACGCGGCTATCCATCGTCAGCTATCAGCTACTTGCAGCAGTCCATCCAGATCATGGGATCCATCTGCCGGACGAAGCTACTTTCTAACGTACTTGACTACTTTCATTCAGTGATGCCAGACGAGGGAATTTTGATCCCTTTGGGGTACCCTCTCCACTGGGTCTGTTTTAGGCAGCATGTGACGTCACACACTACGTCGTGCGCAGACTCGACTCACCGACCAATCAACAGTCAGGCAGCGTGTGACGTCACACACTACGCAGCCTGGGACGTGAGTAGAGCATTACAATTCCTTTTTATTCAATAAATTGTAATGAACCTTTCGTGTAAAGGACTACAATTTGATGTTGGATATTGTAATGCACTATTCATTTGCTGACGGCTGCAAAATTAGTAAGCGTTTTATATATTTCTTTACTTTTATCATTTGTTTATTTATATATATAATATTGATATATATTCATTAAAAAATCTTCCATAACTCATTTCATAAAAGCCCGCGCAGTGGCTGTTGTGAAGTGGGTGGGGCGAGACAACGTAAAGCGCAATCGAGACGATATTTGTTACGAGCGGCGCAAGCCTTCCCCTGACGCGCCTCGCACGAGCAGCGTGGTGAGGGCAGTGAGATAGGGGCAAAATTCCCTCGTCTGGCATCACTGCTTTCATTATCGGTGGCTAATTTATGCGTTGTCCAGCTAAGGCGCTAGTCGCGGTCATCGTGCGAGGAAGGTTCCCGCAATTAACCGAGTCTAGCGGGTTAAGTGGGGGTCATAGTTGACGGGCACGCGTGCCGAACGGACCTCGAGGCTTTTTCCCGGTGATCCTTGAGCGAGGCAGACGTAGCGTTACTAGTACCGGTGTCCTGCGCTATTCTAAGTTACCGCACGTATTGGTGTATTACCGTCTACGGTCTTACCGGAGGGAAGAAACTGAGGAAACACGATCTCTACGTCCTCTAGAGAATTCCCGGATCACGAAAACATCGCTTCGTCATCGTTCCGGTGAGCTCTTGTCCCTTCTACGGTCTTTTGTTAATATTTATAGTTCTTTCCATTTATTATTCTATTCATGGACTTACGTATTCTGAATTTAACTGAATTTGGTCACCCCTGCGACTCTCGTACACTACGTGCAGAGTATTAATTTGTATCGGGAACTGCGGCGTCTGAGGCATGTGACCTCGAGATCGTGTAACGGATAAAAACCGGGGAAAAGTCAATGTATTAATCCGTTTTGTTAACGGTTAAACCGTGCGCGCGTTAGGCCGTTATCCCGGAGTGTTTGGAACTTGTGAATTGGGACGTGTGGGATTTGAACGGAATAGACGATGTCACAGGTTTTGACCAGATTATAGACTTTGATTCGGATGAGTTAATTTGAGTTTTCTTGCGCCTCGATTTGGAAGATCGTGCGCGTGTTAGCACGTCGTCCCGTTGGGAATTTGATATTGAAGAGACTGGTACGTTATAGACCGCGTCGCGTGGCGTTCGCATTAATCGGCGTTTCTCTGTTTCATTTATTTATTTACTACTTATTATTTATTTTTTATTATTTATTATTTATTGGTCATATTTTATTCAACCCCGAGGTACGGATCGAGAGTATTAGTCTCATATTAATTATGTTATTATTGTAATTATTCTTTATTGAATTACTGACCATTATTTACTCGGTATCTGATATCCTACGTACCGCAGAAAATCCAGGCGGTTTGACTTTTACACGGTATATTTTATTCGGAATTGTAATAACCAGCCGTGGGTCGCTTCGCGTACGCGACCTCTCGACGTCCCGTTGTTTTGGTTTTGTTTGAAAGTATGTGGGATTAGCTCGCAGTAGGCCGTATCGCGGACGGTGAACAAGGACTACCAGACCTTGAGAATGTATCGATGAATATTATGGGAAATTAGAAGCAGGCGAGATCGGCTATACGACATATGCCGTGTATGGGAGTGAGTGAGAGCGTGGGAGAACTGCTACCGCCGAATTAAAGATTAAAATCAAGAGAGCAAACTAAATTTGGAAAATTGTTAATAAGGAAAGACTACTTTTACGGGATATTTTATTTGAATTGATGTTTATTGGAAATTGATATCTATTCGCCAGGAATAAAGAAGCTTGTGAGTCCCGTACCTGCTGTTGTTGCTGAACTTATTTACTGTTATTATTTTATTTATTTATTTATTGTTTGTTTAGTTAAACCTCGTTCATTGCTCGTGGTTGGTATATTTATTAACCATATTTTATTATTGGACTTTGTTCAGTAATACTAATGACTTCTTTGAATTAATTGGTCTTATTCGTATTTTGTTTTTTTTTCCTTGACTAATTAGTAGCTTGACAGTCCGAACCACCCACTCTGCCTTGAACAGCTGTAGCTAGCCTGGGTTGAGTCTGGCCGGACATCTCGTTATTTTTCCTTCCGGCGCGTAAGCGCCTGGCGCCCATCTCGTAAGAGAAAATAAAAAGGAAGGAAAAATAGCTTGGGCCAGCTATAGGTGACGTGGTGCGTTGAGGAGACAAATTTACGTTACAACGCTATACCAAATCGAGCACGCAATGGCGGATACTACTACATAGACACAACGGAGAGTTACGTAGTAATCGACAAAGAGAACCGGAAATTCCTCAGGATGATTAACGATGACCTACGAAATTGCAGAATAATGAGCAAATTATATATTTGTCCGCCTACACATACTTCAAACTCGCTTACGAACAACGCTGTTTGCGAAGCTCAGACATACGCGAAAATCGATACGTATATCGGCGAACGATGAGCGGAACGAGTTATCCCTTTACCTAACTCACACTCTCATCGTCCCAAAGTAGCTCTAAGGGCGATAGATATACGTCGCACCGACCCCAGAACCCATCGAAATAAACAGTGGGAAAAAACCGACTTAACCTTTCGACACCCGCCATTTGACTTAAAACTAACGGAGATAGAAGCTCATGTACCCCCATCGTGGACCGAGGAGAAAATCCAACTATTAAGCGTGCTGCGAGATGCAGAGGAGCTTCGAAAGCTCGGAGCTCGAGCAGACCAAATAATAGAAATCCTCGACACCACTGGGGACGGGAAACAGCACATTCATAATCTCAGCTTCTACTCACTTGGTGCTATAGCACCAAATAGCCTTGGTCGGTTTCGCTATGTTTAAATGTTTCATGTATTGACGAAAATTGTAAGAAAGTTCTACGCACGAGAAACCAACGAAGGAAAAAAGTTTTGGATAAAAATTCTTCCTTTTTAAGGCGGGAAGGATTTAGTTGAACCGAATCTAGTTTAACGGAAGTTTAACATCAACCGAAATGGTTCATACCGGGTCGGACTCGCCTATAATATAATATTAAAGTCTTTAAACAGATTCGAACAAGATTAATTGGCTCTTCGTCGGTAATTCGAAAACATATCAATTGTACTTAAATCCGTTTGATGACTTGTAATAAATAACGGAAAGTTGCCGTTATTTATCATAAGCGACCAATCTACTCTTTTATCGTAAATTCACGCGTTTATCGCATTCACTCGAGATTCATCTCTTTATCAGCGAACGATTCCAAATAATACCTTTTTAAATATTATACCGTCGACAGTAATATGCTATTTACGTGTTACTGGCATAACAAAATTGAATATAGTAAGTAATAAGTTTATAAATATACTTAAGAAGTACTCTCAACGACAGAATTTGAAACGACAAGAAGGTTTTCAATGTCAGTTCTATAATTATCAGAATTCTGATGTCTTAAAATTTGGTCAGATTGAGATTTTACATGAAGAACAAAATTTATATATACGTCTTATTCTAGAAATAATTCAAATTAAAAAAAAACATCAAAATTCTTAACTTTTTGTTAATTTAAGAAATCGCTTATATAAATGTACTTGTTCCAAGATTTTTATACATTGTATTTTCTGACATGGTTGTCGGTTTACCGCAAAATTTATATTGCATAGGTTAATATTGGTTTCACGTGGCGCGTACTTGATCCATCTTGTTACGTGCGACATCAGTCACAAAACTATAATGTTGTTCTATTAATTACCGAAAAACTAACGAGGATATGCGATTGGCTGGCGCAAGTTATGCGATACGTACAGTTCGCGTTATGTGACAGCAGCCTAATCCATTGATTGCCTACCTACCGGTGACGGCTATACGGCTATGTAAAGTTTTTTAAAAGATAATTCGTATTGCCATTCCCATAGAGAACATCACGGGATCACAAAGTATTGCCATACATCCTTAACAAAATGTAGTAAGTATAATTTGAAAGCACAATATGTTTTCAATGAATGTCGAAAGAATTGACAACTCGACGATTTTCTACTTCTGTTATTTATCTCAAATAGTAAAAACTCTTTAGTCAGTGGTTTTTAATCTTGCCAATCAATTTCTCATCTGAGTTCTATTTCGGTTTTATATCCAAGCTACGAGGGTGGATCCAAATCTCAGTGACTTTTTGAATTTCGCGTGCACATCAATCACTATTTTTAGCGGAAAAACCATCACTCAAACTAAGGATAATCTTGTTAAATACAATGGGGACTCTGCGCCATTAATTTCAATGGTAAACAAGTGGTTTATTGAACTTCGTTGTGGTAGCACCAGCACGAGTGACGCCAAACATTCTCGACACCCAATTGAGGTCACTACACCCAAACCAAAAAAATATCCACGACATGTTGTTGGCCGATCGGAGATGAAAAGTGCGCGAGATTGTAGAAGACATAGGCATATCACATGACTCAGTCGTTTCTATTTTAAAAGATCATTTGAGTATGAGAAAGCTATCCGCAAGATGGGTGCCGCGTTTGCTCACACTTGACCACAAACGCAATCGTGTGACAATTTCGAAGGAGTATTTGGCGTTATTCCACGGCAATTCGAATGTATTTTTGCGCCGTTCCATAATCGTGGACGAAACATGGATGAAACCACAATACACCGGAGACCAAACAGCAGTCGAAACATTGGGTTTCAGGCGAATTGGCGCTAAAGAAAGCCAAGGTGTGTATATCGGCCAAGATCATGGCGACGGATTTTGGGATGCATGTGGCATAATCCACACCGATTACCTTCAAAAGGGAAAAACAATCAACAGCCAATATTATGCTAACTTATTGGACCGGTGCAACGTCGATGTCAACAAAACACGACCGCCTTGGGTAAAAAAGAAACTGCTCTTCCACCAAAACAATACGTGAGGTACATACGTGCGTAGTCCCCATAACAAAATTCCATGGATTAGGATATGAATCTCTTGCTCATTTCCAAGCCTGAAGAAATGGCTCGGCGGAAAGAGACTTGGCTCCAACGAGGAAATCATCACACAAACAAATGCCTATTTTGAGGACCTCGACAAGTCTTATTATTTGGAAGGGATAAAAAAATTGGAAAAACGTTGGACAATGTATATTGAGTTCAAAGCAGAGTATGTTGAGAAATAGAACGTTTTTTTGTCGAAACAACTATCTTTCGTTCAAAAAATCACTGAGATATTCATCCACCTTTGTTTAAGAATGCTTGTGCATTCTGCTATGCGTAGCTAGACTGCGCACTGCAGGCTAGCATGGGTGACTGCTTGCTGTTGCCACTTAGCGGCAACACCACTCAGAAGAAGTAAATCTCGCACTAGATCAGCGTGCCAAGCAACAGGTCGCTGCGCGCAAGCGCTCAACGACTGCGTGGCTAGACAACGGCTGCTTTGTATAACGCAGCCATCTTGCGTTTTCCTCTTTGCGGTTTACACCGTCACCGTGTTGTCGTGCGCTCTCACAATTATTAAGTGCATCGAAATCAGACTCACCGATCTACTCAGCCGACTTATAGTCTCCACAATACAGCCATCATATCAGCAGTGATATATCGACGTCGGCACACCGGTACATCATCACTGGACTCATCTTGTCACGCACAATACAATCGTGTGCGGTAATTAGCCGAATATCAGTACCACCAGCATCGTGCTCTAACGTCAAGTGCGTAGACGCATACTTAGACAGCGCACCCATTAGGAACACGTTCCACCAGCTCACCTCGTCGAAGGACGATCCGACAGCTCAACGAGTACTAGCACTCACTGTGGAGCCTACTAGCCTAGCTCCGCAGTATCGACTCTGCACATAGACTGGCTCGTAGCAGCTCGACATCAGCATCAGTTTGGGTATCGTACAGCTCTGCGGAGTTTTTATTTACTTTCTCCTCTCTATTATACTTGTTGGTGCTTAAAGCGTATCACCTATTGCCAAAAGTGTTAAGTTTGCTCAAATCTAATTAGTACCTCTCTCGTAGTATCATGGCAGATAAATCAAAGCCAAGTCAAAGCGGTGATGGAATCGAGCAGGCTTCCACAAAGAAATTGCTGGTGCCACCACCTACTATCGACCAAACATTCGACGCAATCCTACGCATTCAAAAGGCGCAATGTCAGCATAGCTGCATTGAAGCTATCAGAAAATTGTCAGAGATTCGTGCCTGAATCAAATATTTCTGGAGAGTTTAGCGCGAATTAAATACGTAAGCACTCGCAGCCAGGCCATCACAGCTCCGCACCACCAGCTCTGTGCATCTGACAGCTCGATGCAGTCCAACATCTTCTTCATAAGGCACCATACTGCTTTGTGGAGTATTTATTTATTTAATTCATTTCATTTCAATTCAATTAGTTCAAATCAATCAATTCAATTCAATTAATTCAATTCAATTCAATTCAATTAATTCAATTTAATGCAATTCGATTAATTCAATTAAATTTAATTCAATTCAATTAGTTAAAGTACTCGGAAATAAATCAGGTCCGAATATCAACATTTCTGTTCGGAAGAACTCTTAATAGGATTTTTATGCAGTAGTCAACCTTTTTCTTTCTCGGTAAAGTTTAATAACTGAAGACCAGCAAATCCAGGTTTTCCTAGTGGTTGTTAAACGGTGAAACTCTGCTACCGTTGTTTGAGGAATTAAATGCAAGCGATTCATTCTAAATATCTATTTTTATTTAATCTAGTTCCGAGATTGAGAATCCAATTGAAAGAAACGTATTTAAGTCAACATACATGAATGAGTGTTGTTCACCAATCATTTTCTTATTCACAATGAACATGTGTTCTTCGTCAACCTTTTGTAACAAGAGGAAGCATAGCTCACCTGGAGCACAAGGCTCGCACTTGGTCAATTCAACCAAGGATTTGAATAGCGCTTCAACATCTAGAAATTGCATTAGAAATAGCAACTTCTTTCAGCAGTCGAAACATCAGCTTCTGCCTCAGCAGCTAAAAACGCTTAGAGTTAATCAAGTGAATGGTCATCTGGTTGAAGTATCGCTGCAATTGTCGGTACAACTGTCAATTCATCAAACAAACTCAAGGCGATTAACATCTGGTACGTCTGCTGAACCGGGAACTCATTGAGAGGGAGGCGCAGTCGTCCACAATTCAGAACTGCTCAACAAAGTCAGCTCATCACTTCTCGCAACTGCTTTAGCACTAATTAAAACTACCCATCAAGTTCGGCTGCTCATAGATCCAGGATCGGAACTATCTTTCGAGGCAGAAAGCCTCTGTACTTAGCTCAAACTAACACGTCAGCGCGCATCCATTCCGATCTTTGGTATTGGTGGCAAGAGATCAGCTCAAACACGCGGCTTGACAACAACTTTATTATCAATTCATGGTAGAATACGAGAAGCTTGATCATATAGAGAAGGTGCTAGCCTTACCATCAAGTGCAGTGCATCATTATCTGCCGCATCATGGAGTTCTCAGGCCAGCGAGTACCACTACAAAATTGAGAGTGGTGTTTAACGGCTTAAGTGCAGCATATTCTGGGTTCTGCTTACACGACATCATGCATACTGTTGCCAACCTGCTGCTCAACAGCTAAAGGAGTTATGCATGGCAGGCAGATTCTCGCTTGCCAAGTGGCACGCAACAGACTCGGATATACTGGCCAGCATCGCTGCTACCGAATCATCTTGCGCAGAAATTATATTGGATGACTGCTCAATCAAAATAATCGGACTTACGTGGTTTCCGCACAAAGATCAGCTCGTGTTCTCAAGCCAGCTCAGCTCAGCACCTGCAAACTTCAACAATCGTCTCATTCTATCTGAAGCTGCTCAGATATTTGATCCACTCGAGTTCATCTCACCAATCATGATACGTGCCAAAATGCTTTTGCAGGAGCTTTGGCTACTCCAGCTCACAGGGAATGATCCACTGCTATCCCAGATTTTATCACGGTGGCTAGCAATCAGGGAGGATCACACTTGTCTGGCCAGGATTTCGATCTCTCGTTGATTCAACTCTTAGAGCAGCTCAACAGTGGAAGTACATGGTTTCACAGACACCTCTTAGCTAGCAATGTCGGCAGTGACGTACATCACTGCCATCTCACCGTCCGCAACAAAAGTGACGTCACTCGTATGCTCAAAAACTAAGGTTGCACCGCTCAAAAAGCTCACCATATCCCGGTTGGAGCTCACAGCAGCTCTGCTCTTAGCCAAGCTCATCTCAAGTATTCAAGCCACACTCAAATTGAACATTGCATCTGCTCGTCTGTGGACGGATTCATCAGTCACGCTCATGTGGATCAAATTTCATCCGTTGCGCTAGAAAGATTACGTTAGGAACCGAGTCACTTTAATGTAAGATTTTACAGAGCGCGCTCAATGGCGACATATTCCTGGCATTTCCAATCTGGTGGACTGTGCCTCTAGAGGCACAACTACAGAACAGCGCAGAGCTCAATCATTATGGTGGACGGGGCCACCATGGCTCAATCGATCGATCTGGTGCACAGGTATTCGCCAGCTCAACAAATTGTATCGGCCCACAGCTCTCTGCTCAAGGGTGCTAGCACGGCTCAAGAGGATACCTGGCTCAACACCAGTCATACTCATCTCAGCACGTGAGATCGACGAAGCGAAGATTTTTTGGGTCAAGGCAACCCAAACAGCTTACTTCTCGCACGAGCTTAAAGTCATGTCATCTGGAATGCTGCTGCCAACCTCCTATCCTTTCAGTAGGCTCACAGCCTACCTCGATCAACAAGGCGTAATCAGGGTGGGAGGACGGCTCAAACAATCAGCACTCAACTTTGAAGCGTGTCATCCAGCAATTTTGCCTCGTCAGTCTCGTCTCACATCACTTATCATAAACCAAAATCATGAGGGCACGTTTCACGGCGGTACTCAGCTCACTTTACGCAAGTTCGACAAGCTCACTGTATCATTGGGGGTAGAGCTCCAGTCAAGGCTCACATCTTGCGCTGTGTAGTGTGTGCTCGGCAAAGAGGGATCCGTGCTCAACAACTAATGGGCCAACTACCTCTCTCTCGAGTCACACCTGCACAGCCATTTACTGAGACTGAAATTGACTACGCAGGTCCGCTGACACTCAAGACATGGAGAGGGCGAGGGGCTAAAACACACAAGGGCTGGATTTGTCTCTTTGTGTGCATAGCCACGACGGCGTTACATCTAGAGGTCGTCACTGACTGCTCAACCGACGCAATCCTCGCTGCTTTTCGGCGCTTCTCGGCTCGACGAGGAATACCTCGCGCTCTCAGCTCAGATTGCTCAATACAAATTTCGTCGGAGCCATCAAAGAGCTTCGACAACTATTCTCATCATGCTCATCTCAGTATCTCATCGTTGCAAATGCTCTCTCGCAGGATCGTGTACAATGGCGGATCAACCCTCCAGCAGCGCCACACATGGGTGGCAAATGGGAAGCAGCAGTGAAGTCGGTGAAGCATCACCTCCGTCGGACGGTGGGTTAACAGTCCTTACCTGCGAGGAGTTGACGACACTGGTGACTCAAATTGAGGCTGTTCTCAATTCAAGGCCTCTAGAACCTCTCAACGACGATCCTGAAGATGTGTCAGCTCTAACACCAGGGCATTTTCTCATTGGCAGCACACTTACCAATATCCCAGAACCACCTCTGAAGGATCTGGCGATCCCAAAGCTCTCTCGATGGCATTTCATACAGCAGAAATTTCAAAGTTTCTGGGCTCAGTGGTCTGCTTATTATCTCCAGCATAACAGGCAATTTCGAAATGGCACCACCCTAACAACACATCCAGATCGGCTCACTTGTTTTGCTTATGGATGAGCGCTTTCCACCATGCAAGTGGCCACTTGCACGAGTGATTGCACTGCATCCTAGCAGTGACGGGCTCACAAGAGTGGTGACCATTAAGACAGCTACGGCGACGCTCACACGGCCCATTGCCAAGCTTGCAGTGCTGCCAGTTCCCTCAGTAGAACATCACGTTGAGGAGAATCAGCAACCACATTGCTGATGGCGGGCGGAATGTTTAAGAATGCTTGAGCGTTCTGCTATGCGTAGTTAGACTGCGCACTGCAGGCTAGCATGGGCGACTGCTTGCTGTTGCCACTTAGCGGCAACACCACTCAGAAGCAGTAAATCTCGCACTAGATCAGCGTGCCAAGCAACAGGTCGCTGCGCGCAAGCGCTCAACGACTGCGTGGCTAGACAACGGCTGCTTTGTATAACGCAGCCATCTTGCGTTTTGCTCTTGCACGGTTTTCATCGTCACCGTGTTTCGTGCGAGCTCAAAATAGTTCAGTGCATCTAAATAAGTCTCAACAATCACCTCAGCCGACCTACAGTCTTTACAAAATCAGCTATCATATCGGCATTGATATATTGACGTCGGCAACCAGTACATCAACGTTTGGCTCATCGTGCCATGCACCCGGCATCAGCCTCACCGCGAGGCCCGATCGTGACAGCACATCTCATCAATTACACACGATTAATATAATCGTGTGTGGTAATTAGCTCACCGACATTTACTCACTCCTCTATACGCTTATCTTTATATATTATTTTCTATATTTTATTTGATTTATTTCTGTAATTACGTCCACTGCATTTGACAGGTGGAGCAATAAATGTTATTGTAATTAACACCTGTGTACTGATTATTAATTCACCTGCGAATTCTTTACAGTCCACTTTACTCCACCATCTGAATTCTTGAACAACCTTCGTATATACCACACGGATAAATTCAATCAACTAACTTGCTTGTCTTAATATAGACTGTCGCGGAGAGTAAAGTCAGAGAACTGCATTGACACATGTCTAATATTGGAAAATATTTCTAGTGATAAAATACTAAAATGGAAATTTAAAGCATATTCGGCAGTGAAACTTTGTGTCAGTTGATAACAAACAGAAAGGGTAGTTTCGATAGTTCATAGAAATCTCTATAATATGGTAAAAATTATGTTCAATCCAAGATTTTAATGCGGTTATTAATGATTCTGAAATTAAATATTGTTCCCTAATGACTCAAATATTGGGTCTGGGAAAAAGTTCGTGGCGTTTTTTAGTAAAATTCAACTGGTTTTCTTATAGTATGAAAATGAATTTATTTAAACCAAATATGCTCCATTATTATCGACAGTGTTTCGCCATTTTTCGGGTAGAGCCGTGATGCCGTCGGTGAAGAACTTCTGTGGCTTCTGGTTGAAAAACTGAATCAAGTGGTTTTCGCGGATTCTCGCGCTCTCTCGCGAATATCATTTTCACAGCTATACTTCTATTGAGCATATCACCTGTTACGCTTACACTAGCATGCAATCCCTTTTTCCAGCTGCTTTAGCGCCCTTCTTTAAAAGTGGCAATATTCGACGAAACAGGCCCCTGAGAAAGCTGCCGTTACCGTGTCCTCGTTCATCAGGCGGCCCGTCCGTGCTGCACACCGTCAATATCATCCGTAGTAGCGTAATCAATCATGGGACCTTTTCAAATGTAGTGTCGGAGTCAACGTTTCTTGTTCGATTGGTATAGGATTTTTGGCGAATATTGTGGCGCCGAAAGCGATTTAATTGTTATCGAATCGTACTGAAAGTCGGCAGTATCAATGGGAACAACTCCTTAGAGGGGTGTTTGTACATCGCCTATAATATAGCTCTCGCAGATATCGCTGTATACATACACGCTGCCTGGTATAGCACCGACGAGAGATGCAGGCCTCGACCCCGTGTATTCGCTACGCGGTTTTACCATTACTGACCTATATGCCTCTTCCACGAATCCGAGTAGCCTTGCGATAGCGGGCAATTTTTATACTCTGCAAAAGAGCGTCTATAGAGCGATATACACCAGATGGAACTTCATCCCTATCGCCGTGTCTCCGTGTTAAAAGATTAAAACGCGATAAATATCAGGGGTACAAATTGAAAATGCGGGTTTGATAACAGATGGCGTTACTAACGCTATACGCATCAGGCAGTACTGTGACTATGTTCATGTCAAAGCTACGTCTTATAGCTTTAATTTTCAGTATGTGTCAATTTGTCGCAGTGTCAAATTCATAGTTTTTTTGAGCTCTCAATATGTCGAGTTTCGTGCCAACAAAACAGCATTTGCGGGAAGTTTTAATTTACTTCTTTAATTTGAAGAAAAGTGCTGCTGAAGCACATCGATTGGTCTCCGAGGCTTATCCGAGTCATGTTCCATCGGTTTCAACGTGCGAGAGATGGTTTGTGCGGTTTAGAAGTGGTGATTTTGACGTTGAGGACAAAGAGCGGCCGGGCCAAGTGAAAAAGTTTGAGAATGCTGAATTGGAGGCAATACTCAATGAAGACTCGTGTCAAACTCAACAAGAGCTCGCAGATTCATTGGGAGTGACACAACAAGCCATTTCCCATCGTATAAAAGCCCTCGGAATGATCCAAAAGCAAGGACATTGGGTGCCGTATGAGCTGAAGCCGAGAGACGTCGAGCGCCGTTTTTTTGCATGCGAACTGCTGCTCGAACGGCAAAAACGGAAGGGTTTTTTGCATCGCATTGTCACTGGTGATGAAAAGTGGATCCATTACGATAACCCGAAGCGCAAAAAATCATATGGTTACCCCGGCCATGCATCATCATCGACGGCCAAACCAAATATTCACGGCGCCAAGCTCATGCTCTGTATTTGGTGGGACCAGCTGGGTGTGGTGTATTATGAGCTATTGAAATCGAACGAAACCATCACAGGAGCACTATACCGAACTCAATTGATGCGTTTGAGCCGCGCACTCAAAGAAAAACGGCCACAATACGAGCAAAGACACGACAAAGTAATTTTGCAACATGACAACGCTCGGCCACATGTTGCAGCGCCGGTCAAAACATACCTACAAACGCTGAAATGGGAAGTCTTACCCCACCCGCCGTATAGCCCAGATATTGCTCCTTCCGATTACCACCTTTTCCGATCGATGACACATGGCCTAGCTGACCAGCGCTTCCATTCTTACGAAGAAGCCCAAAAATGGGTCGATGACTGGATAGCAGCCAAGCCGGCCGAATTTTTTCGCGACGGTATCCGTAAATTGCCAGAAAGATGGGAAAAAGTTGTGGCTAGCGATGGACAATACTTTGAATAATTCATTTGTTACCATTTTTTCAGAATAAACGTTCAAAAATAGAAAAAAATCCCGCATTTTCAATTTGTACTCCTGATAGTTATCACCATCCTCAAAATATACGAGATTTCCTACAGTGGGAACATGTAAAGGAGTCATCGGCTAAGCAATTTCCACAAGAGAAATAGACCATTCTCCGAGAAAACGCATCTCACGCGGTAGTTTTGTGATAAATTTCATCGTCGTATTATTCGGAAAATATTGCATACTACTGTTGTTCGGTAGTACGACGAAGAACGAACTATCCTTGGAGCTCAGATTTATCAGGGGCGGTGATTTTGTGCGTTATTTCTCTTCGTACTCTTCTTTTCTTTCAGGCTATCGTGGTTACGAGCAGCCCGAAAAACGATATTATTTTTCTTGAGAATTTGCTGAAATGGAGCGCCAATAAATTCTTTGCCTCGATCAGTTTGAAATTGCTGCGGGCGACGATTCTTATCGCGTGCGAGTATGCGTGTGAGATCACGTGTCACGTTTGCTCTCGTTTTGTCACGCAAAGCCTCGACCCACGTGTATTTGCTCAACACGTCGATGACAACAAGCAGATATGCGTACTCATCGTTGTATGTAGCTATCAAGCGAAGATCAGTTAAATGAGCCTCCCATACATCGTGTATATTACTCACGTTGTACATTCGACGGGGAAATCTTCATCGCCCGAGACGATGCATGTTATATGAATCCGGGGTCACAAGCCACGGTCAAATATTTTTGTCGCCACTCTTCCTTCCACTTGCGCTGTATTTTTTACTCCAAAATGGGATGCAGGATGAGCGGTGTCATAATAATTTTTTTCAAGCATTTTCATAATTTGAACGATGACCAGTTAAATGGATTATTCTTCTTTTCCTTTACTAACTGTGCGGGGGACTGATATTCGCTGGGGTGTCGTTGGTTCTCAACCTGTGCGATCTATTGCAATTGTTCGTCCTCTTCTTCCTCCTCCTCTTTCCCTCGATGTTATCGTTGTCCGACGTGGGTATTAAATCTCTGTTTGAGTGTGCGGTCTCGGCCTCGTTGTCGATACTGTTGCTGCTGCTGCTATCACTATTCCGTGGTAAGGTGAAACGCCGCTGCGGTGTCGACGATGATGTAGGTGTAGGCTCGAGTATTAAATTGGCATTACCGATAAATTCACATAGCATCTATATCGTTCGCAAAAGTTTGACAAAGTAAGATCTGCCGACGGGATTCTCGCGTTTTGTAGCTTGCATAGCATCATTAACGAGATCAGCGATGGTAGAATTTGAAATTCTTCTGCCGTCTATGGAAATAACACCGTCACGACCCCATGTCATTTTTTATCGACTGCACTGCGATGCAAATTGCGAAGGAACGATCCTGCTGTAGATTATATTTTTTTTAGTATGCTATCGATAATAAGTGTGTCATTGAGCCGAGATTTTACTTCGTTCATCAAAACGTCATCGATTTTATTCTCGCGGCTATCGCCTACCGCTATTTTTCGTTTTGGCAGAATATTATTGGCGGTACTGTATTATCGTACTCGACGAAGTCAAGATAACGCTGTAGAACCTGCTAGTACGTTGTCCATTTCTCTCTCTCACTCTTGTACGAGTGAGAGTTTAGAATTTCATTGAGCTCAGAGTCGAGGTGCGATAACGGTGTTAAGGTGGTCCCTACGCGGGACGACGGCTCTGTATTAGAAATAGTAGTACGAGTAGTAGCAGTAGTAGCAAGACCTGCAAGACAATGTATGTTATCATGAGGAATGAGCACCATCTTTCTAGCATATTCCATGGCTCGTCAGGCCAAGACAGGTACAAGAAGAAAACTGGAGAGATCCGACCCAGTGCTTGACCATAATATTCCTCTTACTACTTCAATTTCCCCTGTTGGCGGCTAGTCGTCGAAAAATGGTCGCGTGCCTCTGGAGATGATTCTTTTGCACGTTGTTCAGACTCACGTTTCCAAGTAAACATTTAGAACACACTCGCATTTACATCTTACGAGCGCTACATCTGATTTGCGTAAAATTGCACGTCGTTGCTCTTGCTCCAGATAACACAGTGCCTGCAATATCATTATTTGCTTTATATAACAACAAGGCTCTGTTATGAGTGAATTCTTGGTTTATAAACTGCAATAAATTGTACATTATATTTTTGATTCCCTAACTGCCGTGTTGAGATTTTCTTCGCGAGACACCTCTGACTTACCAATCCCCTTTACCAATCACCAAGGCTGCAGCGAAGCCGAGCTGGCCCCGTGTATTTCGCGTGCGAATTAAAATTGTCTTGGGAAATAATTTATTTCTCGGAATTGGCGCCCAGTACGCGGGAGCACGGACTTTTGTAACCATCCGAAAGAGGTGAAAGTGGTTGAGTTGGGAATGTTGGTTACAGTATTTAACGAATTCTTCGACGAAATATGTTTTACTATAGCCAGTAGTACCGCGAATCATGGCTGTCCATGGATGTTTCTAACGTGTATCCATATCGATCGGGGGGGGGGGGGGGGGGGGGGGGGGGGGGGGGGGATTTCGAAATCGTAAATGGGAACCCCTATTTTTTATTGCAGATTCGGATTCCCCATAAAAAATAAGTAACTTTTATTTGAAACATTTTTTTTCGATTCGTGATAGATGGCGCTGTAATCGCAAGAAACCTGATTTTTGCGAATATCTCGAGAAATTACACATCGGATCGAAAAAAGAAAAAAGACATGTTTCATTTTTCAAAAAGCTATTCAGCGATACGAAACTCGATCCACCCTCCCCCCATCCCTACCCCATTGTGGTGAAAATGGAAGTTGCTTCAAAACCGTGATTGGAAAACCCTATTTTTTTCCTGGTTTTCCATAACAAAATCCATTGATTTGACTTTATTGTTGATATTTTTTCACACATAGCGCTGCAATCGAAAGCATGTATTCGTTTATCCATAAGTTAACAACTACTTTTAGCGTTACCCAGGAACAACGACGTAGTAGTTTTTGTTCCCATCGGGGTGCTTGTTTTAGGTGAGTTCCTTTGCTTCTCACCATCGGGCTGCTTGTTTTAGATGAGTCCCCATGCCTCTCACGTTCTTCGATCGAATTTTCCAATGGTATGGTATTGTTGTCTGCACTGCATTCGAGAGATGGAAAAGGGACAGCTCTACCAGAAACCGTTGCGTACAATAATTAAGGTTTCTAATAAAATGTCGAAAGGAGGGTTTGATACCAAAACACATCTATCACCGTAACCTCGGAAACATATGTTTTCACAATGAGAAATTGTAATAAAAATTTATGAAGAGGGTCTGCATTCTTGACCGAAACGTAAAAATGTGAATTTCATTCTCCCAAATTTATGGCAATTAGCTGATGCATAGCCACATATCTCCAAAAAATTACTGATTTATTTAAACGGCCGCCTACACAACATACAATGGTTAAATCTTTTAACATGGAGACACGTAGACAGAGACCAAGTTCCATCTGGTGTATATCGCTCTGTAGACACTCTTTTGGAAAGTATAAATAAGTTATCTCGTGTGGCTGGTCATCTGCGCTTTAACCCTTTGCGGACGGAGCCACCCGACGGGCGAGCGTCGCTGTGGACGACAGGTGTTGGAGCGCGCAGTAAGGAAAATGTTCACGTCACACGTTTGCGTTATAAAAACTAAAGCTTTATTTAAATAACTTTTTCATAAGGTCCAACAAAATCAGAAACAAACAAATTTAGTCCTGGTTACATATGAGACGTTTTATATTCGACCTTTGTATGGTATAATTCGAAGCAATCACCTATATGCAAGGCCGGCTTAGCCGAACAAGTAGCACAATAGTATCTGGATTCTCTCCTTCTATGTTTTACTTTTCGATTGGAACATACGACGCAGTCTTTACTTCTTCCTGTCTCGTCCCGCCGAATTATATGTAGAAGGCCGTTGAGTCTTTCTGCTGTTCCAGATGTCGAAGGAGGATTGGGATTAGCGTTTCGAAAATCTCCAATCAATTGATCTACCGAAAGACGCACGAATTCTATATGTTTGAGCTTTTTTATATTGTATTTCTTCTGATGTTCCTGATATAATATATAGGAATTTATGACTGAAACTTCCAATCCCCAAAAAAATAATTTTCGCCACCATTTTTGAGACTTTCGCATGAAACAGTACGTGCCTGTATACTGGTCTGCTTTATCTACCCCGCCCATATATTTATTATAGTTTATAATCACATCTGGCTTTACAATATCAGTTCTTCCTTCTTTGCGTGACCTTTTAGTGACGGTTTTTGAAGACGAGGTAGCACAGGTGCTGAGCATGGTTACAATACGCTTGTCTCTCCAAGCCAATAATACTAAATCTTTCCGTCTGTAGGCAATGATTTCATTTTTGGCAATCTTTGGATTTTTTATTTGAGGTGTAATAAATTTCCTATTTGTCTGGATAGTTCCAGTTAGATAACATTTGATTTTCAGTAGTGCATCTGCCAAGGGAATGCTTGTGAAGTATCGGTCGTTGAAGATGTGGTATCCTACAGCGCCAGGATTGGATTGCAATAAATTGTGATATAGTTGTAGAACTATTCTTGTGCTTATTGGAAGTTCTGGTCTGAGTAATTTCTCTGTACTAAAACTGCCATAATACGGTAAAAACGTCTGTATATAACCAATATTGGCGTCTGCAAGGACGTAAACACGGATACCCCACTTGGTCGGTTTCTGTGGGTTGTACGTAAGAAAACTTATTCACCCTTTGAATTTGATGATTGATTTATCTACGGATAACTCCACCGCGGGCACAAAATTTTCACGACACTTACCGTCAATGTAGTCTAAAAAATTGGTAATTTTTTTCGTTCTTATTGTCATGTTTTGCGTACCTTCAATATTTTCGTTTGTATGGAGCATCCAAAATATTTGTAGGAATCGATCTCTTCTAAATATTTCAGCAAAGTATGGGATCCTACTTTTCTTGTCTGTGATCCAATAATCTTTCAGGCTCGGAACTGGTATTGTCCCCATAAGCAATATTATGCCGAGAAATGCTCGCATTTCCTTTGGTGTAACATTAGTCCATGTATGCCATACGGACCGCTTTTTTAGATCTTTCCCTTGTATCGTATGATTTGCGTACCGATTAGTCTCTTTAACTATTTTCCTGATCAACTCATCGGTAAAGAAGGAGTTGAAGAAATCTAATGGTTCTGTATGAGTTGAATTTAGTTGTGAACCAGACATTCGTGATCCAGATCTAAATTGTATTTTTCGTGGAATGATATCGAGGTTTGTAACATTCCTCCATTCATTATCACTACTGCTATCACTTTCCTGAATATTCGTTTCTTCATTACTGCTACTATCACTGCCCACATTGAAACGCCTGAGTGCGTTCCTTGTTGCAAGGATTTCACTTCCACTGGATGAAGCAATGTCGTAATCTTCTGTGTTGTCAGATTCAAACTGGAACTCATCAGTACTGTCACTATTGAACGTATCATCTCTGGATCTTTTAGCCATCGATAGGATATATGTTACAAGATATAAAATATCTGGAAAACTTTGATGGTTTCTCTGGTAATGACAGTGAAAGACTGACTCGAAAACTCAAAATCGTTCTGATCCTACCATGGTCTCGCATCGTAAGGACTTCATCACTACAAAGCCTCTAATTTCATTGAAAGGCAACAATATACGAAAGATAAGACTTCATCACTACAAAGTCTCTAATTTTATTCAGAGGCAACACTATACGAAAGATAAGACTTCATCACTACAAAGTTTCTAATTTCATTGAGAGGCAACTTGACTTCTTAGACAGGTATACCCATGCGTATCTTACTGTTTAGAACGACAGACGTACGCCAGACGCAGCGCGAGAATTGGGCGGCTATATGCCGACACGCGTCCGCAACGGTAAAGAGGCTTGGGCGTCTATTTGCCGACACTCGTCCGCAAAGGGTTAAACTGCTTCCGAGCGGTCAGGTCGAAATGGTGCGCGTATGCGACAATCTACGATACCACGTCTTTCGCGTATCGCTCGGAAGAGGCCTTTAGGTCTTTAATGATAGAACCGCATTGCAAATACACGGGGTCGAGGCCTGCATCTCTTAACACTGCTATACCATGCAGCATGTTTCCATACAGCGATATCTGCGAGAGTTATATTACAGGCGGTGTACAGACACCCATCTCACGAGTTGTTCCCATTGATGATTTCAGTATGATTCAGTATATTTTCACGGTCTTCAATGGTACGAGTGCGATGTGAGCTGTAAACAAGCATACGCTAACTTGCGTGAAATTTCGTGAAAATCAAGACGTATCTATACACGCGGTCACGAGAAGGCTTGTTTGCGATATCACGAGTCGTAAAATTTCAAACCTGGAGGATGAGGAGGGCGTTCCATCAATGCCGAAATCTTTGCGAAAATGCTTCAGACACGCTATGATAAACGATACAGCGTCTTCGCATTGTGCAATGCGCCAAGCTATCCGAGTAAAAAATTTAAAAAAAGTTATCTGAGCACCCGCTTAATACGTTGAACGCCCAGCGTAAATCGATGGAGTTTCTCCCGGGGCCCAAATCCGGGAGTGTAAACAGCGCGATATGGAAGAGCGGTACAATGCAATGCGTCGTTTAAATGTAACCACAGTTTATTTTGTAATTTATGAAAGGATTTTTTTTTTGGAAGATAGGTTTTAGGTTTGGTATTTTTATTTTTAGAAGATATTTTTTTTTGAAGAGTATTAGAAGATAATTTTGTGGAAGGCGCTTACAAAGTATAAAGAACCTCGAAATGGGGAATGTGATAAGCGTTCCAAAAACATTCATTATGACAGATCTTACTACATTTACACCAGAACTTTCAGTTGTCTCAGAACTTTCAAACCATTCCGTCAAGCAGTATTTTTTTTGCATATTTTTAACTTTTTTATTTTCTTTTTTATTTTCTAATATTAAAAAAAAAATTAAATATAAGTATATTTTTAATGTTTATTTTTGTTTATTTTATAGTTTATTGTGACTTTCTGTTGTTTATACTGATCATAATTGTGTTCCGAATAAAATTATTATAAATTACCTCAAAAATCCTGTTTTAATTGGACAAGAATAGTGTCACCCGTAAACGGGTGACGGGGCCCCTGTGGAAACATAGCCGTCACCCATATCTGGGTGACGCGGCGTTCAACGTGTTAAAGGAGAATCGTACATGGATGTCTGATCGGCAGACGAAGAGGAAGAGAGTTAGAAAGAGGAGAAATCTTCCCCATGTAGTCGTGACACGATCGACGATACCGTGACATAAATTTTGCATATATCTGTTTTGATCTTATTGAAAACAAATAAACTATTGCCGGTATTGGATATAAATGGTCTTAATATAAATAATTTGAATATTGAATTTTCAATGTAGCATATTGTAACGGAACGCTGTCACGGCGCTCCGCTACTATAACCTTAAAAGCACCCACACCTTCAACCTACACAAAACAGATGAACATCTAGCTAGACTAGGACAACATAACAGAAAAATAGGTACACACGGCCAACCGCAAGTACCCACCCTAAATCAGCATGGCGTCCTACACAGGCCCCACCTAGACACAAAAACCACTATCAAAACAAACATAGCTCGCAAGAAGCTCGCACAAGAAGAAGAGGGGCCGGCCAAATCAGCACGCTACAGACCAAACCTCAGCGTAGTACCCCCCGCCCAGTAGGAAGCAGGCGGAACGACACGTAACAACAAACGCCTTACCCAGCTAGGAAGACATAGCCCGCTTCAACCGTTCAAGCCAACCACACCACACCTACACGATGCGCGGAGAACGCCACGATACGGCGAGATTACAAAAGAATTTGTGGAACTCTAGAGATTCCACAAACTTTCAAGAGTAAAACGACAAGGGGATTCCACATGAAACCTCACCACATACCTCCACTCAATGATCAAACATTAATAACAAAATAAAGGCACAAAACGAACCTAAACATTACAACAAACAATTAACAAATCAAGACTAGGGCAAGCCCTAACGGGATAAAATACTCTATAGCAAAAATAACACAAAAACCAGGAAAGACAGCTAGAAAACACCTGGTAAAACACCAAACTCACAATTATTAAACAAGTCTAGCGCAAACCAAATCAGAACGTAAACCAGGAAATACATACGAAGCATCAGCAAAACCACACATGAAAATAAGTAGTAAAAACATGCATTAAACAATAAAAAGCTCTCAGGAAAAGTTTGAACCTCCTGCAGGTAGAAATTTAACACAGGCCAACAAATTCGACCTCGCTAGAACCGCGGTTCAAACCCAGAGAAGACAAAGCCCGGCTAAATATAGAAATAACGGTACACCAATACACCACCCCGCACCTCCTTCACCTAGTGATTGAAGGGCGACAAACATCACGTGACATACCCAAAAACACCCCCTCGGGGCCCATCCACTAAACTATATAAACCACGACCGGACAAGCCTCGAGGCTCTTGTTGAAAATCTGTTCTTCAAGACGAAGCGCTGCCTGACAGCCACAATAAATTCATTTTTAATTCAGAATGTAACACAAAAAGCAGGCTTTCGATCAAACGATTCCCCTGCATCGCGCCTTGGCCATCGTTTGACCGAACGCAGCTATCTCGATAAAGACTAACAGTTTGGGAAAAATCTTGTCAGAAACAGTATTCATTCTCTTAACCGATTCCCTGGCATCGCGTCCTGGCCGTCGGTTGAGTGAACGAATTATCTAGGATACCCTGCGAGGAAAGGGCTCCCCTGCATTGCGCCTTGGCCGCCCCCAATCGCAGCGTTAGGGCACTCTGCATTAACGTGTCCCCACGCATAGCGCCGTGGCTACACGTCTTCTGCAGAGTGGAGAAGCACGTGTGTCTCCAGGTTTAGGGAGTGGCATCCCGGCTTGTTGCACCACGCGCAACCGATTCATAGGGTGTACCTGCGTAGGTGGCACTACATCAGGGCCAGCACCAACTATCTCCTGTGACGAACGAATACCCAGGCCAATTGCACCAATTAAAAAACCTAATTGTAAAGCCCCTAAGGCGCAATAAGGTGGCTTAATTGAAAGCAACTGAAGGCTCCAGTATCCGGGGTATAGGGAGAGCTAGTTGGTCAAGCTGCGAACTCGGTATCGGTTGCGAACAGCGAGCTATAGAGAGGGACCCAAACAATAACAAAGACGAGTAGAGATAGGTAGGTAAATTCACACTCCTTCCCCCCTCGCACTACACTCGCGTCCCTACTATACACTCACCGCGCAACCATCAGAAAGGCGTAGCCTTACACGGCAGATCACGCGTACGGGCATCTACAAAACAATAACACCCTCTAGCATGACAACTAGCTAGATGTCCAATGATTAAAAACAAGGCCGACCAGTACTTCTAACGAAGGTACCAAGGAACGCCCCGTATGAGGACTAAGCCGGCAGCAAATAAAGATAGGCCACACACCGTACGCCTCACATAGAGACACGCGAAGCCCCTGATTCGATCAACCATATCCTAGAACTTCAAGAATTCAAAATCACAACAGCATAAATTCTTTAGATAATTTGAGTGTTGAGCTCCGTAGAAGCGACACTACGTCACTTCACGAATACTAAATTCACTACCGGAAGAGACTGGAAATTATTCTATTTACATAGTTTAGGAAAAGTGCGTTTTAGCAAACGCGACAACCCATTTAAAAAATAAATTGAGTGTTAAGCTCCGTGCAAGTGATATCTAATCACTTCACGAATGGTAGAATCGAAACCCGAATTGAGACTGGAAATAATTCCACTTACGTAGTTTTAGAAAAGTGCGTTTTAGCAAACGCGACAACCCATTTAAAAAATAAATTGAGTGTTAAGCTCCGTGCAAGTGATATATAATCACTTCACGAATGGTAGAATCGAAACCCGAGTCGAGACTGGAAACTATTCCATTTACGTAGTCTTAGAAGAGTGCGTTCTAGCAAACGCGACAACCAATTAAAAGATGAATTGAGTGTTGAGCTCCGTAAAATGATATCTCATTATTTCACGAATTATAGCGTCAAAAAACCCAGACACACCGGAAGCAATTCCACATGCGTAGCCTGTAGGAAAAATTCTGTAAGCGAACGTGAAGATCGTACAAACAACGAGATCATCCCACAAACATCCTTCCTACCTTGTCTGAACTAACAATCAATCAAAATATCAAATAATTCCGTGCCTTCAGCACCATAAAGAAAAGAAAGAATTACCCAATCAGTCAAAGGACCAATGATGAGAGGGTAACAAAATCGCCGGTCTCACAAGGACTAATGCGACACGATAAAAACCTAAACTGAGGTCTCACAAATAACAACAATAAAAACAACAACCAAATAGATTGATCGCATATCCATAAAAACACAGACATTTCTCACTCCATCCAGCCCAGAGCACGAACCGGTTTCGAGCTAACTCCCTCTTCCACACGATCTCGAAAGAAACCGCTCGAAACAAAATTAAAAACTACGCGATTTCACGCCACCTCCTGATAAGACGCGCGTAACAGCGGAAGCTGAAAAGTGTGTAAAAATCGCGAAACGTTTCAATATGTCAAGTATATTATAACATGTATGAGGCGAACCTGTACAAGTGTGTGCGAAATTGTAATGATATTACACAGAATAAATGTGAAATACAGTTTGCAATGAATTGAGTTGAATGAATTACAATGTAACGGGTATTGAAGTTGAATTAACAATGTGATGTCGAATGACTGAGTTAAATGTGACACTGAATGATGAGTTGTGTGCAAATTATTCTCGCAATTGAATTGAAGAATATAAATTTGTTCGATAATCAGCTGGCGCACGGCGATCGATATTCGTCGTGCGCCTACCTGTTGCTGTGCCTGGGCACACGACTCTCGGTTGAGCCGAGGATGGCCGAAGCAGGGCCTCGCGGAGCCGAGGCTGTGCCTCGTTGGCACGCCGCGTCGAGCGAGAGGATGTCTCTCTCGCTTGACTTCGGTTTCGCTCACTGGCTATCTCGCTCAACTGACTTCAGCGCCCAACGACGCTTTCATACTGGCAGCCATGTTGAAAATTTAGACACTTTCGCAACAGCATCGAGGAACAGCACACACAGCGCTCTTTTTGGACCTTTCTCGTTGGCTTTTATCTCTGGATTTACTCATCACTAGCTCTCAACAGGACTCAACATCAGGTATGAGTACATTGTTATAATTTACCGTGAATTCAATGGCAATGAGGAGTTGGATGCTCATCGGTACATCAACATTTGTGGTCTCACTTTTTGGCGGCATTGCAGCACATGTCACGCCACGGTTTCTCTCAACATAATTTGCCGGTATAATTAATATAATTATGCAGGTGTACTATATTCGCTGTACTTTTCCCCAGGACATCTGCTGGAAGAGTACTGCGACTATACACTGCTCATTTTGTGCATCCTCATTATGTGTTGTATTGTGCTACGCAGTGCTGCCTGCGTAGCTAGTCTCATGCGTGTAGAGCACTCAAGCAATTTCAATTGCAAGTGCTCTCATTTATTCACTGCAACCTCTCTTCATTAAGTTGCTGAGAGCTTGCTGTGAATTGTTATATCGCCTTACGCACTCATTTATCTCATCACGTGGCATGCTCCGCAGCACTGGCTGCGGTGCGTACACTGCACTCAGCACATGCAGCACAATTAATATAATTGTATGCTGCAACAGCTCAAATTAAATTCAGATTCAGTAATTAAATTCAAGTGTTAATTCTCAGATTTTTGGTGCATTTATTTATATTATTTTGTATTCTTTCTAAATTTGGTTTTTCTTGTATTTATTCTCACTTTTAGTGTTTCTTTCAAAATTATGTGATCTATTGTACTTATGCGAAAGGTGTAATAAACCACTTTCTCTAATTTAACATCTATGTGTCTGGTTTATTTATCTACCTGTCTCGAGTGAAGTTTCATAATTTCCAATACATTCACAGATCTGTCAAAGAACATCAACGGACGGATTCTCAAACAAAATTAAACTGAATTTAATTTCTGGCATCAAATGAATGATAATCACGGTGTATATGAATATTGTTGCCACGTAGTGATGGTTACGCAATATTTGAGATATTACAAGTGTATCTTATAATATATGTTTGAATCAATCATGAATTATGTTAACTACGTTAACCGACAGTGTATGAGATTTATAAATTATAAACAATGAGTTGAACAAAAACAATAACTTGAATAAGCAACGTAGAATATAGCACTATACTGAACCTTTGGACTCACAATGGCTGACGCCACGTGGTGAATTACACACTGCAATTAATTGAGCGCAATTAATTGCTTGATCACACGAATTAATGATTTTAATGTCTCTTGGAATTGTCTGTTTCTTTTGAGAGCAAAAACATGTGAACCGTCCAATACACTCAATGCATACAATTAGTGCTACACTGAATTTAGGGTGATTTGGTTTACTGAATTAGTACTAAACTTTGCGATGCGGATCGAGAGCACGAGTGCTTGGTATGAATGTCCAGTCTAGAGTGATCAAAGATGGATGGAGAGATAGCGTCGTGGTGATCACGTTGTCGGCGGAAATCACTGCAACACTAATCTGCCACATGTTGATTGATGATTGGTCGAGCACGTGGTGTATGCGCGAGCGTATGATCAGAAAGACATAAAGGTGTCCAGCTGATAGATGACTGGATGGTCAATTCACTACGTGGATTTACTGACCATCTCACTAATGATCATAAACGATTCCGAGGTCAAATTGACCAATTAGTCCATGAGGTGCTGTCACCTCATGACCCCACAGTCCAAACACACACAAATGATAAAAGGATCGAGTGAGATTTCCGTACCACGGGTCGATCAACAATGTCCGGACGCCGAAGGTAAACAATCGATCGAACGGTACAGGAGAGACCGACTGTATACCTTCTTCATGATCACAAAGTCCAAACAATATCCGTCTATCATAGCGTATAGTTCATCATGTAATCATTGACTATGTGTTCAGCATGAACATTGGACAAATCTACGAGAGTTTGCAGAATCTACCGCATTGAACCGTTGGAATATATCCAGCTGAACGAATTCCTTGTGTATGGTCATTACCGGCTGAATTCGTAGTTAACACGGAAAACTACGACGGACCTGAAGAGCACTGGATCGCCATGTACGTTAACTATCATGGAAACGGAATGTACTTTGATTGCTACGGGCCACCACCGATTATACCGCAACCATTGAGGCTGAACGGAAGGCCTCAAGCAGCTACAGAGTAATACGTCGGATGTGTGTAGACAATTTTGTATCGTATTCCTGAAAAGGATGTCATGCGGATTCACCCTGTCGCGATTTAATAATCTTTTTAGCGATAATGTAATGAAAAACGATAGAAGAGTACGTGAATATTACAATACTTTTACCTGTCGACGATCGGACAGTGATAAAAATAAAATTAGCAGTGGGAGAATTTGCGAGCCGAGATTACCGTGTTTGCAGGGATGTTGCATGCGACGATAAATGTGTGTAAAGTGATTTGAATAATATAATGATTAATTAAAAACGAATACCTCGTCTCTCTGTGTCTCTTATATTATAATTATATATAAATTATTACCATAATTATAATCGAGGTCTCTCTTGGTACGGTATCATATTCTGCACTTTTTACTGCCGAGTAAGCGCTTCGCGAGGAGCAGACCGCATAGCGGTACGCACGGGCAAAACCGCTGTCGTTGCATTCAAAGCGCTGGACACCTAGTCATGATTCAGAGAGGTTTGTTATCCTCAAGCCCCGTGACGCTCGCCAGCAGCATCCTGAGTATTAGGTCTGTAAATCGATCTGGATATGGTGGTTCACATGCGTACGCCGGATATGTGGGACGCATATGAGGAAATGGAGAAAATTCTCCATCGTACTTTTTATGACTCGGACGGTGAGGGTTTTCTCATCGTCCTGCAGGATGTTGTGCATCATGGGCGTGCGGATCGCTGTGAGCTGATCCATCCAGACGCTGACGGATACTCAGAGGTACTGCTGATAAACCAAGGGAACTCGATATTCGTACACTGGGATCGTCTTTATTATCGTGACACCCTCAGCGCAATGATACCGGCGTTGTGCATAGGCTGTCGTCTGCATGTACTGGAAAGTGTAGACTACTCTGGCCTGATACCACTCCTCGAGTCGGTGTGTAGTTCCACCGTATAATTGCTCGGGGTAGTGGTGAAGAGCGAGAGCCGCATGCCCAGCGCGCGACTAATGAGGGACGATCATGTGGTTGTGAGGGGCCATGTGCTCGGGGTCCTCGGCTCCGAAATAGACATTGGCTACGATGGCAGCGACGTGAACGAGGGCTTCGAGGACCCCTAGTTTCCTGCAGCGGATGATGCCCTGTTGTGAAAGTGTGTGCGCGTGTGTGTGTGTTTGTGTGTGTGTGATAGCGAGAGTGACAGGAGTATAAAGTCGCCGAGGAAGGAAGGTGGACGTCAACAACAACTGAGGTGGTGAGTACCTAATTTTATTCCTTTTTCCATGTATGTGTACACCTTTGCTCCATCCTGCTCTTATCTCTACTCTTCCTTGTTCACCAGAGTACCCACACCACCTCACTTTACCATCTCCACGTTACCGACGCTGGTTAAGCAGAGTGGGTGGTGCGTTGGTGGAAAAGTAGGATGGTGGGTGTAGCCGCGTGGTGGGGTAATGAGTGGGAAGGAGCAAAGGTGTACACATACTACTGATAGAACTTTCTTTTCTGAATTCCTATTGTAGTTTCAGGTTTAGATTGTTTGTGTGCCCAAATTTTTATATGTTAAATGGATGCTTAGACTATTACTCTTGTAGTAAACTACAAACTATGCGTTTATACATACGCATTATTTCAAGGAAAGAATTCTTTTTTTTATGGTATGAACAGAGAGAAAGGGGGGAAAGCTGGACATCGGCTCAGATGCAAGGCGGAGCGTTGAGGGATACGTTCTCCCACCAACAACTTCAACTGTAGCTTAGAGCCTTCTTTACCGTAGCTCCAGTAACCAATATGCGATGTCTTTCTTATTTCATTCTATTTTAACTCTGGCTATCTGTTTGATATTATTGCTTAAATTTTGTATTAAAATTGCGTTTAAAATGTTTTATTCCTTTTTAATTATATTACGAGTCTCGTTTTCGAGATTACATCGTAGTACCGTCTACTTCCACACGCCAGTGTCACAAATATTCAGAGCTTAACAAAAAACAAACCCCCCCCCCTGCGGTCGTTCCCTCGCCAAGCCATAACGTTTTTCGTGCGTAAAAGTGTGGTATGGTTAGAGCATTGTTCCAGGTTTTTAATCGAGAAGAATCATGGGAAAGTCGCACAAGAGGAAGAAGAACAAGGAGAATAAGAACGAGAAGTTCTTTAAGAAGTTGAAGAAGATGGTCGATGCGATGCCTGACAGCTCTTTAGATACGGACTTGGAAGGTCCGAGGCGCGAGGT
The DNA here is from genome assembly GCA_963942595.1 of Cylloceria caligata. Taxonomy (NCBI): domain Eukaryota; kingdom Metazoa; phylum Arthropoda; class Insecta; order Hymenoptera; family Ichneumonidae; genus Cylloceria; species Cylloceria caligata. The sequence goes on from OZ012706.1 coordinate 33,176,525, forward strand.
TATGCACACGAGCGTGGCTACCACGGGCGTAGCTACAAAGAGAGTAACAATTAACCATCAGGGTGCATCGACAAGTCGTTAAGGTATACTTTTTCCGTTATCTATAGTTATTTCCGTAGACCATCCGTAGAGTCGTACGTAGGCTTTGCCGTACGGAGTCAATTTCATAGAAATTGTCTCGGGTCGTACATAACCTAAGAAGGTTAGAGCGGGTGTCGCTTGCGTAAATAACGGGCTTCAGGCTCAGGGGATTTGACCGTACGAAGGTAGACTCTTAGAGTTCTACCTTACGTAGTTCACAAAAAATTGATATTTATTGCATATTCTGCATTTGTCATGGCCATAGATTCGGCGGCTCAGTCCGTACGAAGGAAATCTCGCAGAGTATTTCCTTAGAGTCGACTCCGCATGTGTTGTGGAATCGGTAGATTGTCCAATGTCATGGAACACGTGACTCGTCGGCATTAGCCGTACAAAGATAGAGTAACTTCTTTTTGCCTCTCTTGAGTTGGTTGCGTAAGGACTTGCATGCGTACCAACCGCGAGAGATTGTGTTTATTGCACGTTAATATATTTACAGGTTTGTCACCAGCGAACGGTGACAATATGGAAAATATTTCTCCCATCGCAGTGGATTATCAAACCCGAGATATCAAAGGACAACCTCTAGTGGATGCGGTGAGTCAGCGCACAGACACAACAGCGAACCAGCCTATGGAGAACCCAGTACAGACGTTCGATGAGGAGACGCTGCGTATTCTGGGTGTCGATGAAAAATCTGGTCAACCAGAATTACAGCTCAACCCAACTGTGGTACAAAATTGGGGAAAATGGATGGCCGAAGGACTCAAAAAAGAAGATCAAGAGGAGTTGTTGGCAAAGTCTGCTCGGACAGGCAACGCTTGGACGCGCCATCACTAAACGCAGAGGTAGCGTCGTCGCTCTTTGAGTCTGCCACAAAGCGAGATAAGTACTTGAGAAATGCGCAAAATATTCGCGGTTCAGCTATAGCCGCATTGGGCACTGGAGTTTCCTTACTGTTGAGCCCCAAGGAAGACGGCATCGATGAGTACCAGTTGTTGGAGTGTTTTGCCGACGCCGGTAGACTGCTGGCACATATTTTTCGTCTGGACACGATAACACGGAGATCGTATATTATACAATCTCTCGACAAGAAGATCAAGGGAGTTCTGGACGAAACTAAGCCAGGCGCGTCTTTATTCGGCGAGGATTTGTCGGGAAAAATAAAAACGGCAAAATCGATTGAAAAGGTTGGCTCGGAGTTGAAGTCTCAGCCATCGGTGCCGAAGGTGCCTCTTCGTAACTCAAATTGGGGAAACTGGAGAGGCCCGTCGGCCAACTCGAATCGAGGGGGATCTCGGGCGGGTGCGAACCAGAGAGGAACGAGGAAATTTGGTCAAATTTGTTCCGAAGTCGAATCAGTCGTATCAACAACGAGATCAACAACGCGCTCAGAGTCAGAGTCGCAAGCAGAGCTCGTACCGAGGCTCCCAGGGGAGACCTTAGCGGTAAATAAAGCAGCTGGGCGACTGTGAGAGTTTCTTCCCAATGGGAAAAGATCACGTAGGATCGATTTATTCTGAATTGTGTAGGAGGGTATAGGATTGAATTTGACTAGTCGGTATATCAAACTCTTCCACCTCCTCAGCCAGCATTTAATTCTTTGACTGATCACGAGCATATGAAACTAGCGATCACCAAGCTGTTTGAACTGGGCGCAGTCAGGGCCTGTATGCTATGCCCGGGACAATTCATTTCGTCGAATTTTTCAGTACAAAAATCAAACGGTAAAATGAGATTTGTGTTAAACTTGAAAAAGCTCAATGGTTTTATAGTCACGCAGTATTTCAAGTTGGAGGACATCAGAACTGCGACGAAACTTATCTCAAGAGGCGATTTTATGTGCAACATAGACTTAGAAGATGCGTATTTTATGGTATCTATGTACGTGGAAAGCCGAAAATATTTAAGATTTGTTTTCGGGGATATAATTTATGAATTTGAATGCCTTCCGTTCAGTCTATGCACGGCGCCGTATATTTTTACAAGAATCCTGAAACCAGTAGTAAACTATTTGAGAGGAAAAGGATTTATCTCGACGGTCTACTTAGACGACATCCTCTGCATCGGTTCGGATTCCAACGCGTGTCGCAGAAACGCAGAAGTCACTGTCAGACAACTGCAGTCGTCGTATTATCCGGAGAACACTGCACATTACTGTGTCTCGGTAGTTCTACAAAGAAAGAGCTATCCTTGGAGCTCATATTTATCAGGGACGGTGTTGTGCCGCGAATTGATTCATTGTACGTTATTTTGCCATTCTTCCTTCTTCACGTGAGGCCACTCACCGAAGTAGAAAAAATGTGCAAACGTAAGCAACGGGCTGCGAGCAATGAATGCTACGAGCTCGAGCTACGACTTGCTGGAATTCGCAAGCAAAGATTGTTATGAAATTCATTGCGACATTCGGTTTAGGTCGAAGGAGTAAATAATTTCTTTGCCTAAATCAGTCTAAAGTTTAAGATCAACCTGAACGGTTGATCGCGGGTCGGACTCGCCCGAAATATTAAATTCTATTAGTAGATTCAAACGCGAGAGGTTGGTTCCTCGTACGGGCTCGTAACCACATTTTATTGTATTATACTTTATTGACTTTTAAATAGACAACGGAAAGTTACCGTTGCCTATAATAAATACTTCCATTTTACATAAATTCACGCTTACACGAATTACTCGAGATCCATCTCCTAATCGGCAAACGATCCCAAAATAATAACTTTTTAATATTATACCGATTATCGAGTTATCCAATTACGCGGTACCGGCATAACAACGGTGATTCCGAGCGTTCTTTCTCTTTGTCCTCTTCTTCTCTTTCGTCTTCTCAGGTGACGGAGGAACTCGTACTCGCGAATAGAATCTTTTATCGGATTGATAACTTATTATGCTAGATTTGTACCTAATAGAGCAGAAAAATTAAAGCCTTTCTACAATATAATTGTGCTTAAGCAGAGACTTTTGAATGGATGGCAGAATGACAAGAAGCAGTTGATTGGGTCAAAACGGAATTAGTATCACCTCGAGTATTAGCACACTACGATCCGAAAGAAGATTTAGTATTGTCATGCGATGCGTCAACGTATGGATTAGGAGTAACTTTATCTCACCGATATAAAGATGGTACGGAGAAACTAATAGCTTATGCATTGATAAAAAAGCCAGTGCAATCGTATTTGGATTTAAAGAGATTTACTACTATATTAACGGAACAACTACACTAACGTTATGAATAGATCATAAACGTGTAGTTTTTATCCTTGGCCCGAAGCAGAAAATTCCTTTAACGGTAGCAAGTAGATTACAGAGATGGGCGTATTTTCTATCGAGAATAACATACGACAGAGTACGTTAAATTGCAGAAAAATGGAAACTGTGATGGACTGTCGAGACTTCCGATCGGCGATAGCAGTCAGATATTTGATAATGAGTTTACAGTGTGTTGAGAATCCGTCCGGATGAAGCTTGACTGATCTGTGGATATATTGAAAAAATGTGAGAACTCACTCGAGGCAAGAGGAAAATAAACCAGACCAAGTAGATGTTATCGTGAGGAAGCAATTTATTCTACCTTCCAAAAACGTGGTACAAAGCACAATTTTAATACAAAATGCGTGGACACTACAATTGAAAATGAATGCGAAAATAATTTAATTTAGAAAATCAGTCAAAAATATCAATTTAGAAAAAAGGTACAAATTATAATAATAAATAAACAAATTGAATTTTGAATAAATAAACAAATTGAATATTATTTGAACAGCACACAATTATTAATTGTGTGCTGAGTGCGATTGAGCTTGAGATTGAGAGCAATGCGTGCACCGCAGTCAGTACTGCGTAGCACGACACGCTGTAAATAACGAGTGCGAAAGATTTTATGTTTGATTCACTGCAAGCCCTCAGCAAATTGTTGAAGAGAGATTGCAGTGGCTCAATGAGAGCACTTGCAATGAACATTGCTTGAGTGCTAAGCCTGTGTGTGAAACCAGCTACGCAGTCAGCACTGCGTAGCACAATACAACATAGAATGAGGATGCACGATTGAGCAGAAAGTATTCGCTGTACTTTCCCAGCAGATTTACTGGGGGAAAATACAGCGAATATAAAGCACATGCTTAATTATATTAATTAAGCTAGCAACATACAGTGAGGAGAACGTGGTGCAGCATGTGCTGCAGCGCACGCCACAGAGTGAGACAAAAATGTGGATGTACCGCTATTTTCTACTCCTCACCGACATTGAATTGCACTGAATTGTGACGGTGTACTCTTACCGTGTATTTGAGTCCTGTTGAGCTTGAAAGTTGAGTGAATCCGGTGAATTGCGACAGAGAAAAAGGTCCGAGAGTCCGAGAGTCCTGTTGTGTGTGCTGTTCAATGGATGTGTGTCGCAAAAGTGTCAAAATTCCAACATGGCTGCGGGTATGAAAGTGTCGTTGGGCGCTCAAGTCAGTTGAGCGAGATAGCTGGTGAGCGAAACCGAAGTCAAGCGAGAGAGACATCCTCTCGCTCGACGCGGCGTGCCAACGAGGCACATCCTCGGCTTCGCGAAGCCCATGCCTCGGCTATCTTCGTCTCAACCGAACAACGCGTGCTAGAGCAGCGCAACAGGTAGGCGCACGACGATTATCGATCGCCGTGCGCCAGCTGATTTTCCAACACAGTGATAAATTATGTTTCCGAAGCTTTAGATTCATTAAACGCAGAAAAAATGGCAAAAAAAAAACGAAGAAAGATAAGCTATTTAGTAACGCTATTAAGAATATAAATAGTACAGGGATGGCGGTAAGCGGAATGAATGAAGATAAGAATAAATTCTATGCGAAACGGGATGAATTGAATGACAAAAAAGAGTAGTTACTATGGGGATATCGCATAGTAGTGCCAGAATCAGTGGAAACCAATGTACATAGTGAATTGCACGCCTCACATTTTGGGATAGTGAAGATGAAATGTCGACAAGAAATTATGTGTGGTGGCCAAATATTGATAAAGACATTGAGAATGTAGCAACGACATGTAAAGTGTGTGTGCAAGAAAGACAGAAACCACCTTATGTTCCGTTAACGCCATGACCGTATCCAGACAAGTACTGGAGTACGATATATATATTGATTTCCTAGGTCCTTTTCATGGACATATGTTCATGGTTGTAATTGATGCGGATTCAAAGTGGCCAGAAGTTATCGATATGAATTAATGCACCACGGTAGAGAGAGTTATTGAGGAATTTTAGAAAAATATAGTTAGCTACGGATTACTTAAGCATTTAGTAATTGATAACAGCACACAATTCACAAGTAAAGAATTCCAAGAATTTTGTGAGAGTAATGGTATCAAGTAAACTTTCACAGCACCGCATCATCCAGCAACAAATCGTGCAGCTCAACACTTTGTCGGTACTTTCAAAGATAAAGTCGATAAAATAATGCAAAGCGGGAAATCATTAGAATATGCAGTTAATCTATTCTTGTTTGACTATAGATTCATTGAGCGTTGTACTACAGGTAGATCACCTGCATTCATAATGTTTAAACGAGAAATAAGATCGCACTTTGAATTAATGAAACCGAATGTAATCGATAGCGCAGAGAAGCAACAAAGAGCGCAAATCATAAGCAAGCACGGTAATCGAAATGTTGAGTTCCAAACTGGTGATACGGTAATGGTTGATGACTTCAGTGTCAGAAGTAAAAAACGTGTCATAGGCACGATCGAAGAAAAAGTATCACCGGTAACGTTCAGAGTGAAGGTTGCACCTGATGAAATATGGAAACGACATGTCGATCAAATCGTTAAATATATTCCGACGGTAGTTGATAACGATAAAGATACAGTGGTACCAGCTAGCGAATCTCGAATTACGCCACGTCGCTCTGAGAGACTAACGAACAAGTAACTTCTAATTAAAAAGGAGCGAGTTGTAGTGTAAGTATTAGAGTCATTACATATAGGTACGGTACTGTAAGCGAGCAGCGGCGCGATGGCATGAGTGGGGATCAATCAGCCGCACACATTATATGTACGGTCAGTTGAGGTTGGCGCGCGTCCCATAAGCATACGTGTATACATATTTATATATACAACGCTTACTCTCTATTAAACTTATAGTTATTGTTAATCGGAATTGTTCATCAATTATTAATGAATTAATTAATAGAATTGATTAAGCGCCAATTTTGCGAGCAATTGTAAACCGGGATTTGAATATAGAGCACTTCGCTCGAGATATAGACCATCAGAATCCACGTACAGCGCTATGAAACGCTCTATTGTTTCTTCGTCATCGTTACCCTCTGCTGGCACTCCACTCGCCTCCTGATTTATTTTCAGGAATGTAACATATCGATGCACTCGGCAAAATAACCGCCGTGTTGTCGAATCATATGTCGTAAGAACGTATTGCCAAATTTCATCGATACGTGTCACCTAATATCCGAGCGAGACAGCTTTTCTCAGCTCTTCCACGACCCATGTACCGTGAAACGCTCGCGCGGCTCACGTCATCGTGTGTGCAGCCCGCGGAAGTGTCCATGTCTGTACAGTATATTCTACACAGGGGAAACAGTAGTTTTCCATGCATGCGGACTGGCAGTACGGACACATACAATTCGCGTGGTGCTACTACAGGGCACTTCACGAGACACTTGACTACGCTTAGATCGTTTCCAAGTTTTACGAGTTCTCGACACTCATCACCTACGTACAATTTCGGATGTCCAAGGGGATATTTTCTATTCTCAAAATTTTCCGTTCGACCGTCAAAGAATGCATCGCGTGGTTCGAGATGCGTATGCATGACCATGGAATGATTTTTCACGTATAATGACATTTCTTCATTATTCTCGAATAATCGGTTTAAATCGCATTCCCATATCTAGCTTAGAGTGTACCTTTTCGATCTGATTCGCCCGGAAATGAGAACGGTACACTCGTATCGCTCATCCATTGTGTCACCGAATTTCGTTTGAGCGTTTCTATTCACGCGATAACATCGCGGACATCCTTGCCAAAAGCAGCCTTGAAATTGAAAAACGTGACGGACCTCTGCCTTCACTCAGAATTTGTCGACCGCCGGTAGGCCGGTCGGAGGGCGATACTCTCTCGTGCTTCCAGCATGAGCGCTAACGCTGTTGCGCTCACGCTCGAACCATACGAGCCATACGACGGCTGTGCGCGACTGCTTATCGCCCCAGTGGTACCCCTCTGGTGGTAACACCGCAATGCGATCCTTCTGTAGAAAATTCTTTCGAAATACTCTCATATATGCTGATGCTATCGTGCATGCTTCTATAAAGGGGCAAACGCTTCCGCAACATATAAGTAACTCTCGAAAAGCTAGACACACGCGTCTCAAAACCGTAACATCTGTACGACAATATTGCACAAATTCCGTCACAAAATCAAATTTATAATCGACGCGACTCGATTCTTCCTCATACTATCTTAAAAATCGCTCGCAATCCGCTGAGAACATCGTATCGGGTGAGTAAAAATGCCGAGTTGTTAGAGGACATGTGTAATTCCGATAATATCTGTGATATCGAGTCAAACAAACAAAAATCTCGTCGAAACTTGTCGTTTTTCTTTTCTTTTGGCGACTTTGGTTTCTTAAGAAGTGCCGTAAAACACGCATGCGTAGTCGGTCGAGTTTGCCTGTATATAATACAAAACGATATATCGCATACATACATACATATATTTATCTGTGGTTTTAAAAATACGCGAGCAGCCTCTACAAATTTTCAATGCTCTACAGATACTGTACCGTCTGTATTTACGAGACGTAATGCCCGCGGAGACTTTACCCTTGGGATGAGCTAAGCAAAAAATGCCAAAGAACGGACGATGACAGTCAGCGCAATACTTTAGCTGATAGTCTTTATTACCGTTGCAATAAGTGGATTTAAACCGAGCACATTGATAGCTACAGCGATGCTCGAGTATTCGATTATACCTAGAATTATACTGTGTGCAGAAACCTTGACTACCTAGCACACAGGCGAGATTTAATTTTGGCTAGTAGTGATGAAAACGCTCGTAATAGAGAATAAAGAGCGTATGATTAATTTTACCTATTGCCAACAGTACGGATTTTCGCCCATCGTACAGAGCCGGAACGCGTTTTCAGAAGGTGAGATATTCATAAAGAATAATCGCTATACCCTCGTGAACCAAGTACTCCGCCGCTGTATATTGCGCTCCTCGAAGCCCATTCCAAACTTGACACCATCGTCTGTGTAGCTCGCCCATACGAATTTGACCGCGTTCGGAATGCGCTCGGACTGTGACAAGGGATCGTTGTAGACACAAATTATCCCTATAACTTATGCGTAAAATTGACTTTTTTGCTCTAGACTCGTGTGTAAGCACGTTCTTCGTCTTCTTCTTCTTCTTCCTGGTCGTCTGTAATGCAATTGGTATCATCGCTTGAACTGTGTTGTCGCGACGGACCTGCGACGGCTTCGTCTGGTTCTTTCGCGGGACCGACCATGAAAAGACCGTTTGTTGGTTTATATTATATCTAGAAAACGGCTGGGTAAAATTTATCCAACGATTTTCTGCGGTGCTGTCACGCTGCTATGATGATCTGCATCGGTTCTATTCTCCTCATTGAAGTCTTAGGTGTCGGATCCCATTTCTTTTTCTTCATACCGATAAACTATACAGAAATCTTGTGGAATAAAGGAAATAAAATAAAAGTAAATAACGCAGTAAGTTACTTACGTCTTTCACTGAGTCTGGGCTGCACAGCAGGCTCATTCAGCGACTTACGTCACCAAATAACAAGCACCACCGAATTAATAACTATTTGATTGTCAAACAGTCCAATATTATGCGCATCAACTCAATCACGCTGATTACATTCGCACAGCATACCACGAATCTTACGAACAACCGCTTGCGTCGGAAGTTCCCATAGTGTGATCTGTAATTTTATTTTCGCCCATCGCGAACTCAGCGACGGCCTCTGCTTCAATATAAACTCTATCAATTTTCTTATCAATGAACGTTTAACCACCGTGACCATGATTGTGCTTTTAGAGTAGTAGTAATCACAGTAAATCAGACAATTAACTAGAGATTTTTCAAAGCGGCACGCTTTTATATATATATTACTTTGATATGCTATTTCTCTGTTTCTCTCTCTGCATATACTGCAGCGATGTAATGAACATGACTAACCAAGAAGAGGACCGCACACGATCACTTTACAAAAGCAAGATCCATGAAAATATTTAGCGATGGTGATCTCAATGTAGTACCCCGTCATGTACAAAGTTATCGAGGTTCACCGATGAATGTCATATTGTATTCTGTAACGGAACGCTACTAATGCGATTCGCTACAATACAGGAAAAAGAGCAAACCCTCCCACCAAGAATTCAAAAAGACTAATCAAGCCAACATATCAAACTAACACAAACACACAAAACATACCAAGAACAGACAAAGGAAAAGAAACATCAGCAGAGAATCATCAAGTAATTATCTATAGACAAAAAACGAGCGTAAAAGTGTTGAATAAGCACCCATCGGACAAGGAAAATATAAAAGATCAGTAGGTACACACGAGCAACAGCAAGTACCTACCCTAAAAAAAATGGCGTCAATAGTAGACCCCACTTTAGCGCGATGACCACCATCAAAACAAAACACAGCACACGAGAGGAACCCCTCCCGCACAAAGCGAGAAAGACAGGAGGCAGGACGGCTAGCGATACCACGCACTGTATCTACCGGACCCAACGCAGTCGCCCCCGCTACTGCGCTGAGACCGGGTGGAACCACTCGTAAAGCCAAACACCTCACCATGCAAAAATTAACGCAATCGGCCCTACCCCTAATAGGCCATACTACTCAGACCGCCCAACACGCCACGAACGCCACATTACGGGGAAAAGACAAGAGAAATAGTGGAACCCTCGAGGTTACACAAAGCCTTGAGATAAAACAGCAGGGTACCGTCACATGAGTCTTCGCTATCTACCCCTACTCACGAATAAACATTAAACATTCGTAAAAACACCGAAACATAGCCTATCGCTTACCAAAATCAAGGAACAAATAATTATCGAGGCATCACCTAAACCTAGGAACCAAAAGAACCTAGAATCTCATAAAAACAAGCGAGGAGCATAGAAAAAACTCCAAGGAAAACACAATTTGGCAGAAATTAAATCAAAAACACGACAAACACGACAAATTAGCATGAGGTAGGCAAAGACTCACATTAAACGAAATTATCCAAAAATATGATTAAACTACAGAAAACATTCAAAAGAAGTCTGAACCTCCAGCAGGTAGAGAATTAACATTGTCCAGCCGAATTCAACCTCGTGGGAACCTCGGTTCAAACTCCCAGGAAGACAAAAACCGGCTAAATATAGAAATTCAAGGCATAACGGAATACCTATACGCCACCTCGCACCGCCCTCATCGTGTGAATAAAGGGGACGAACATCACGTGATCTACCACAAAACACCCCCCCTCCCCGGGGCGCATCCACTAAACTATATAAACCGCGATAGAACAAGCCTCAAGGCTCTTGTCGAAACTACTTCTGCAAGTCGAAGTGCTGCCCAGCAGCACACCGAGAGATACAAATTTTATTACAAAACTAACAGTTGGGGAAATCATGGTAGAAACTAGTGTTCTTTTGTTCAAACGAACTCATTAGAGATACCCTGTGAGGACTAAGGCTCCCCTGCACAGCGCTTGGCCGCCCCTACTCACAGCGTTAGGGCATTAGCTGTCTCTTGGAAAGTGGAGAAGTACGTGTTTCACTAGGTCAAGGGAGTGGCATCCCGACATAGTGCACCGCGCGCACAAGCTTCATAGGGTGTATCTGCGTGGGTGAGACCACGTCAGGGCCAGCTTCCAACCACTCCCTGTCGCGGACTGATACCTCGGCAGATCACGTTTATTTAAGAGGACGAATCGCAAGCCCCTTAACCGCGCGATAAAGTACCTTAAAATAAACGCAAATTAATGCTTCGGTATCGGGGGCACAGGACGAGCTAGTTGGTAATCGCTGCGAACCCGGTGTCTAGCGCGAACAGTGAGCTATAGCTAGGGAACCCAAACAATAACAAAGACGAGTACGATAGGTAGGTAAATTCACACTCCCTATCTAACATTGACATTCTCGCGACCCCACACTATACTCGACGCGGAAACACCCAGCAAGGCGGAGCCTCGAGAGGCGAACCACGCGGACTGGTCAAATCCAACAAGACAGCGTTAAAGTAGCATACCACCATTTTACCATCGCCGTCCAATGATTATATTAAGGCCGACCGGTATATCTAATGACAATACCATGGGACGCCCCGTATGAGGACAAATGCAGGGAACTAGACCTAGAAGACCTCCAACCTCAAAAATTTAAGATAGTCGCCTGAAAACAAAACGCGATAAACCCAGTTAGAAAAATTGAGTGTTAAGCTCTGTATGTGCGATATCTCATCGCCATACGAATAATCGAGTCAAAACTCTGAAAATACCGGAAACCGTTCCGTATACGTAAATTTAAGATAATCGCGTACAAGCAAAACGCGATAACCCAAATAGCAAAATTGAGTGTTAAGCTCCGTATGTGCAAAATCTCATCGTCATACGAATAGTCGAATCGAAATCCGAAAATACTGGAAGTTATTCCACATCCGTAATTATAAAAAAAGTATAGCTTAAAAACAGGATGCGATTGAACGTTAAGATCCATATGCACGTCGTACTAGATCACACATTTCCATCAGAAATAGGAAGTCGCCCGCAGAGAGACGAGCGCAACAGATATAGTTGACACCACCACCACGTATCGAGGCCAACAAATACAAAGACCAATGATGAAAGGGTAATGAATCGCACGTCCACCACGGACACATGCAAATCAATAAAACCCAGGCTGAGGTCTCTCAACAAAAACGAAAGAAATAGAATCAATCACACACTCTCATAAAACAATAAACTCAACTCCCTCCATCCAGCCCAGAGCACGGATCTGTTTCGAGCCATCAATCCTCTTCCAGTGGTATAGAAAAAAAACCCTTGCTCGAAACAATTAAATAAACTACGCGATTTTGCTGCGACCACCTAGTAGACGCGCGTAAACCTCGCGTGAAAAGAAATAAATAAAGTGCATCAGACATAAGAAATCGCGAAACGTTTCAATTAATCTATCTCAAGGCTCTTGGTCATGAGAAAAATTATGAAATTTCGTCGACAAATATTATTTAGTTTTCATGCCACATCTTATCTGTAGGTTAAGACGTGAGTATGCACATACTGTAACATAGTTACACGCGCTAACGCGAATTTATATTTCCGATCGGTTAGAGGAGCCGATATTATATATTTCGAGCAGCAAGTACAGCGGACGCTAGGCCGACGAACCCGGACCTAGCGTAAAAACTAGTGTCGTCACGCCTCTGGAATTCACTCGTCGCCGAAAACAGCAGGTCAGCAACCGGCTGGCCTTGCTCGGTGACGAGGGAGAGCCAGGGGGGGATGACAACGGTATCGCATAATCGAGCGAATTTGGCGAAATTCAAAAACCGAAGCCACGGATGACGTAGGAAGCACCAGTATGGGGGAAGAGTCTATAAAAGAGCCTGCACTGCAAGGAAGGCTCTCTTTCCGATAGGAACAGTTTTCTTTTTAACAAGTACCGTTACACAAGTTTCGTTCCAGAGTGATAGATGCAGTGACTTAGACAGGCGAGATAATTAAGAGACTATGAAGAAACGATTGGTCGATAGAATTAAAGTGGAATATTTCTAGAGATAGTTAGGAATAAGAGTTGTAGGATTAAGTGGAGAAAGATAAGCCAAGAATTAAGTGCATCCGAATACGCGAGTAATGTTTAAGGAATAAAATTAAATAGTGTGGTCTTTAAACCTGTGGTATAGACGAAAATCGCAGAATCGTGAGAGTGGAAGAGAGAGAGTGTGGAAGCAGAACAGGAGTGAAAGAGAAAGAAGTGTAAACAGAGTTTATACACTCTGTCCAAAGAGAATCTGATGCGTGTGGTTGTGTGTGTGGGGCTCACGAGTCAAGACCAATGCATAGGCCTGTAACCGAAGCACAAGACGAGGATACCGAGAATTTGCGCTAGAATAAGAAGAAATAACGTCGAAATAATCACCGGAATTCCCAAATTTAAAGACATCGATGATCATAAAAATAAGTCTACTGAAGTGAAAAGGAAACGAGAAATAGATTAAGATCGATGGTGAACATTAGATTTAGGAGCATAGGTTAAATCGATACACATTAGCTAGTAGTATATAAGGAAGTAGGATTAAATACGTGAATTTTAGTTCGGCAGTGCAAGCTAGAACCGCCCGATTGGATGAAAGAGAGAGAGAAAGTGTAACGAGAATAAAAGAAAAAGAATTGTACACAGGGTTCATACACTCTGTACAAAGAGCGAGTGCGATGCGAGTGACAGATAGTCTGAGGATGTATATGTACCAAACGAACTGCAATACTGCTATTCGAATAGAATAATAAACCTTTGTAGACACAGAGCATGAATGCATACCAAATAAAATTATAATCGTAGAAATAATCGCCGAAATTACGGAATTAAATGGTCGTGCTAGAAAAATTCGAGTGACTGTAATTAATAAGTGACATTTTATGAAATTGTTTCTATCTTTAATAAAGCCTCACTGTCAACCACTACGAAGTCTCTATTAATTAGTCATGTGATCGAGCCCGAATTCCCACGATAAATA
>OZ012706.1:33190548-33239886 GCA_963942595.1 Cylloceria caligata
CGTTACCCGAACACCTCCACACTTCGTTTCCCGACCGAGGCGCTTTCCCGCTCTCTCTCTATCTCGGCGTGTGCCGCGGAAGCGAGGGTTATTTTTCGAAAGAATATATAGACAGGAACATAAATATATACATATCAAATGCCTTTCTTTCGAGAGTTTTTGTTCATAAACGGCTCCAACAATCGAATACAAACTTCCCACACCGATATCTAAATTTGTCACCAACGATATCTATCTAAGAGATTTGAGAAAAGACTATCAAGAGATGTTGATTCAATAAGGCTTTTTTTAACCATTGACGAATAAGTGTTTAAGTAAACTCTAAATATAAATTTTCATTAAAATAATTATTGGTAGTTTATAGCGAAAAATAAAAAGAGTAATGCTAACGAGAAGATAACACTCGGTTATATAACCAGAGAAGGATATTGCCTTTACCGGTGCCCGAGGCGTTTACTGATCCCCTCTCTCCTTATCTCGACACGTGTCACCGAAGCTGGGAGTAATTCCCCCGTTACCTCGAGACATGTGGCACCCGAATAGATTCATTTTACATGAGATGTCTCGTCTCACCCCGAGAAACTCTGAACAAGAATCAGCAGGACCACGATCGGACCAGAAATTGCAAAGGCCACAAGTGTTCGGTGGATTACCAAAATCCGAGCCCCGTCGGGCCTCAATTCTTAACGAAATAGAATTCTAGGGATACCCCGGATAGAAAATTAGACCACCCAGAACCTATATACGGACGGGAAAATGTCCAAACAGACAGTGAGTAGCCAGCGAGAGTAGGGAGTAGAGACCGGAGCCTATAGTTTAGAGCTCGGTAGTAGTTTAGAGGCCAGCTTAAACAGCGTGCAGCCGCAGTGTCGAGCGTCCGATCAGTCGAGATAAAAATTGGAGAGCTAAAGAAGCTCCCACCGCGGAAGAACCCCACCCCGTAGAGTCAGCTGAAATTCGGAGTGTGTACCTAGAAGAAAAACGGTTAAACAGTGTAAATTCAGTTCGGAATTAGAGATATTTTTGGATTTAATTTAAATTTTCTCGGTTTTAATTTCAATTCAAAACCATTCGGAACTTGTTTCAAGTCTCAGGAAAGAATCTAAAAAACATTGAATTTAATTGCGTACTGCCGTTTTTATACTAGTCCACCCAGTTGATTTCGTTTTACAGTTTTGACCGAATCATAAGTTACCACATTAAAAGTATCGCGCCGAAAGCAACGATCGACCGTGCACGGTAATAGCGAACGTACATTTATTAATTATTTGATTATTTAAATAAATTTTAACAATTTCACGGATCATCGAGTCTAACATTTTTATTCTAACGAACGGGTGCCATCTCTCCTTTCAATGCAATGGTTACCGGCGAAACAACTTCGCTCCTTTCTCCGCGGGATAATTTATAAACCTAGTGGATCGAGTCGAGTGACGGTTAACGCGAGCAATCAACGAGCATTCTCAGCCCTGTCCCGAGTAATTTTCCGAGAGGTTAGACTCAAAAAGGGGTTTGCGTCTTTGATATTTCTTGTCAGGTGTGGTAAAGAGAGAATTCATTCTCCTTAATCTGAGTACGAGAAAACTCACGCCGAAGCGCCTCGTTCGCTTTAAATCTGTCGGTTTTTGTAAAATCACAGTGCGGGTTTGACACAACAAATTTTGCGGGATGGTCCAGGATCTTAAGGAGGGTTAGTTTTGTATAAATTTCGTATAAATTAAATAGTGACGCTCTACATTGAAAATAGTCGTTCAGTTGTGTTAACTTAACGTGCATATCGTAGAAAATATCGTGGCCAACAAGCACCGTCTGACAACACTATTCGTCGTTTGGTGTCGAATTTAGTTGAGCACGGAACAGTGGGAGATCGTCCATGTGCCGTTCATCAACACCCAAGACGTTCCAATAAACTAAGTGAAGCGGTAAGAGAGAGTGTTGCAGAGAACCCACATGTATCGTATTGTTACCGCGTTCAGCATTTTGGTGTTAGTGGAACCACTTTGCGGCGCATTTTGAAGGATGTTTTGCATTTGTTTCCGTATAAAGTGCAATTAACTCAAAGAATATTGCCGACAGACCGTCCACTTCGCTTGGAATACGGCTTAACAGTCGCTCGAATTGTTGACACTGAACCGGATTTTTGGAAGCAAATTTTGATGACCCACGAGGCCCACTTCATAGTCTCTGGCACCGTTAACAAGCAAAATTGCCCCATTTGGGAAACGGAGAATCCACACGAGATTTATGAAACACCATTACATGAACAGAAGTGACTGTTTGGGCCGGCGTTTGCGTCAAAGCCATCATTGGGCCATTTTTCTTCAGAGAAGGCGAAACATTCGATGGAAGTCGATATCGGTGGATGTTGGCTCATTATGTCTGCCCACAATGTGTGAAAAGGGTCTGGACGGTTACTGGTTTCAACAAAACGGTGGGCCATGCCATACTACAAATCAAACAATACAGTTTCTGCAACGAAAATTTCCTAGACGTGTGATGTCAAAAAATGGCGACATTGACTGGCCACCCAGATCTCCAGATTTGACCCCTACGGACTTCTTTTGTGGGGTTATTTGAAAAGCAAAGTGTACGCCAACAAGCCTCAGACATTGATGAGCTCAAGGCAAACATTCGTGCCGAAATCATCGCTATACCGCCCGAGATGCTCGAAAAAGTGATGGAAAACACAGCAAAAAGGGCACATTTGGCTTTGACCAATAAAGGCGGCCACTCGATTAATGTTGTATTCAAGAACTAGTCCAAATAAATTGTAAAGGATCAAATAAAATAAAAATACCTCATATATGGAAATCGGTTGTTTTTTTAAAAGTTATTCAATGTTTACATACCGACATGAAAGATGGCGCACCCTGTATATATATATGTTTTTCAATATATATTGTGACGGAGTATTAGTGCAACCCGTCACAAAGTCGGACCGAGCGGGGCTGACCGCGGTGCACCTGCTCGTTCGGCCGAGAGTCTCCCCGAGGCGATCCAACAGGGCAAAAATATAGCGTGCGAATCGACAATATTCATTTCGTGTTTCTTTTGTTTTCTTTTTTTTTTTTTTTTTATAAAGTCCTCCTTAGCGGGTGACGACTCGAGCACGGAATTCTCAGCATCCACAGGAAGGTCAGCCGCGGGATCCTGAAGAACGATATGGTATCAGCGAGAAGAGCGATCTCGAGTCTCCGTCGTCGT
Source organism: Cylloceria caligata (assembly GCA_963942595.1). Classification (NCBI taxonomy): domain Eukaryota; kingdom Metazoa; phylum Arthropoda; class Insecta; order Hymenoptera; family Ichneumonidae; genus Cylloceria; species Cylloceria caligata. Next base: position 33,193,753 of record OZ012706.1, read on the forward strand.
CATACAAACAAGCCATAGCCCCAGCTATGACGTCAGCGCTCTCATCGAGAGAACAACGTCGAGACCATCCCTACAGCTTCTCATGCAGACCGGAAGATGCAGCGATCTCGGGCAGCCTTTGAATTTTCGCTGCGCTGCGAAGTCGTTGTGTTTCTTTGTCGTTCGTTTCAGGCTGCTGCTTAGTGCGAGGCATCGAGCTCTCGCTAAAGCCGTTGCTGGCTCGGATCACAACCCCCAGTCGCAAGTACCGTTACCATACTTTTATTTTTATTGGCGGCTACAATTTGGGGGGAGGGAGGTTATCGGTTCAAACAACGAGAGCCAACGTATTATCAAGAACTCTTGCGCCGTATTTTGTACAACGAGGACATATATACCGGGAACGCTGCCGTGTCTGATCGAGAAGAACCGACGCCTGCCCCCTCGCGATACTGGATCGCTGCGAGAGTATTTCTCGAGAGGATCCGATACGCGCTCTATACCGGAGTAGTAGTAGTAGTAGTACTACTACTACGGTTAAGTGGACCGATATTCTCCGGGCGCTGTAGGAAAGATTTGAGGTACCGCAGTACCTTCTTCGGGTGGTCAGCGACTATCTCGATAACAGGAAGCTCGCTTTCCGTACGACGGAGGGGCAAGGAGCAAGGAGGGTAACTTCTGGGGTGGCCCAGGGCTCAGCACTAGGACCGGACCTCTGGAATGCTATCTACGATGATATTCTGGGGCTGGAGATGCCTGAGGAAACCAAGTTAGTAGGGTTTGCGGACGACACCGCCGCCATCATCACAGCAAGAACAGAGCCATAGGCAAAAAGGAGGGTTACACAAGTGTGCGGCCTCTTCAGCGACTGGCTGGCGGAGCATGGTCTCGAGTTAGCTGCAATGGAGACCGAGATGGTGGTTCTAACCAGGCAAAGGAACTTCTCGGACCCGTTCACGGCCGAAGTATATGGAGTCCGAATCGAGGCCACGAAAGTGGTCCGGTACCTGAGGCAGATATTAGACGCGAAGCTCACCTTCTGGCCTCACATTCAGGCTGCCGCTGACAGGGCCAGAACCATGGTTGGTATGCTGTCAAGGATCATGCCTAATACCGGTGGGTCAAGGAGCAATAAACGGCGCATGCTCATGAGCGTGGTTTATTCTGTGCTGCTGTACGGAGCGGAGATATGGGCAGACTCACTTCGGACCGAAAAATACCGGAGGAGGATGTCATCGGTCCAACGGCAAAGTACCCTCCGAATGGCGGGTGCCTACCGGACGGTGTCCGAAGCGGCAGTGTTGGTAGTGGTAGGTATCATCCCTATCGACCTGTTAGCTGACGAGAGAAAGCGCTTCTACGAGCGGAGGGCTGAAGGAACGATGTTCATCACGAGGAGAGAAGAGCGGCAGCGTGTCCTAACGGAGTGGGTACAGAGATGGACGGAGTCTTTAACAGGGAGATGGACGAAGCGGATGATAAGACGGGTGGGTCCGTGGATTGGCAGGAAGCATGGAGAGGTAAATTTTTATCTTAACCAGCTCCTCACTAGCCACGGACAGTTCAATAGCTACCTTAACAAGATGGGTAGGAAACCGCACCCTTACTGTGACTACAGCCCTGACAGGATCGACGATGTGGATCACACGTTTTTTGAGTGCGAGCGGTTGGCCTCGGAAAGAGGTGTCCTCCGGATAACGCTCGAATAACTGGGACGCAGTTAGGGTGTTCGTCGAGAATAGCGATCTCCAATGAACGCGATCGGTGACGATGTACCAAAACTGGTGGAGAGCTGCAGTGGCGCGGCAGTGATAGCCCATAACCCTGAAGTATTGCGAAAGCGGTTCCAAGGTTATGGTGCTGGAGTCGGGGAGATTCGTTTTTAGTGGGTATGGCCGTGCAAACGGATGAGCCCCACACTCTGTGCAAATGCATTTTATCCACTTGCCAAACCAAAAACAAAAAAAAACTACTACTACTATTACTAGTATTTTTTTTTTCGTAGGATTGTGGAAAATCTTCAAAAAGACGATTGGGGAGGGTGCGCACTCCCCAACGTGTTGGAATTGTATCCTCTAAAAACCATACACCCTTTCTCCTTGACATTGGTCCCATCCCGGAACCCCTTCCGCACTACATCAGGGTGGTGTCATATCTGCGCCTGCATGGGCGCTAGCTTCGTGCGCTTACGGATCGTGCACTTCCCTTTGGCGCTCATCCTGGTTCTTCATCCGCAGCACGTTCTCCTCGTATCCCGTGATGCTTGTCCATTTCGTATCGCTTTGCAGCATTTCAGCATTTCCTTATGTTCCCGTCGCTGTATCGTCGGTTTCCTTGTTATCTCGAACGAGATAATAATTACTACTACTACTACTGCTACTCCACGGGGGAAGGCTGTAACCCCTACGTGGCGCGTCCTCAGGTGGCTGATCGGGGAACGCTCGCTAGATATAGCGGGTAAAGCGGAAACTAAAAATACGCCCCATGGACCAAACAGCAGGGGTGGGACCCAAAAGAAACCCATTTTTCTTGCGCTGGCACAACAGAAAGAAAAATCGATTACGTTGCAGGGAATCGGAGGTCCAGTAATGGCGTCATTAGGGAGGGAGGAAGCGGGCTGCCAGACGTCGTCATCAAACGACCGCAATACCACAGGGGTGGGTCACTTGGCACGTTTTGTTCAGAACGTCGCACCAATAGCCTCACCGGCGGATTTACCAACGCACTGCGCCATCAGTCCTTTCACCAGGGGTAGCCGGACTCCTCGCACGCCTTCGGGTAAAAATGCGACGACCCTGCACGAAGGGACTGGAGTCTTGCAAAAGTACAGGAGTCATAGTACTTCAGAGGTGGCTGACTCGGCCCCTGAAGCTTTGCAAGACTGAAGAAGGAACAACTACAGTGCCCGAAATACCGGAGTCAGTGAGCCTACCGCAAAAGTAAACGGCGACGCATGGGTGCGAAAAGCATCACTTCTAGCTACATGCGAAAGTTCTGAACAGCAGGAGGAGGACCAGCTGGACTCTCTGCGAGAGACCATCCATTCGCTGAGGACTTTCTGCAAGAAATTCAAAAACTTGCAGAGGGTAATCATAGAAGGCCTGGAGAAGGCAGAAGACTCTCTCGAACTTGTCGGTCGGTATTGTAAAGGATGAAGGCAGGCTAGGCATACCCTACGTTCCCTGGAAGACACGCGGTAACAGGGCAGTCCTGCAACGCAAAAAAAATCAGCACCGGCTCTAAAGGACAGGGCCCAAAATAGCCCGACACCCAAAAGGAAGCGGCAGGCCGATGCGACACCCAGCCCGGAAGGACAAAGTTTCTCAAAACCTAAGCCAAAGAAACCAAAGGAAGGCGACGATGGATGGACAAAAGTACGGAATCGCCGCCCGAAACCATCAACATCTGGCGACGCTGACACCCCTCAGAAAAATACTAAGGACGAAAAACCGACCAAAGCGGTTCCGAAGAAACGTCCTTTGAGGACACGGCCCGAAGCCCTACTAATACGACCAGCAGTGGGAAAAAATTACGCGGAAGTCCTAAATGTGGTGCGCAAAAACGTCAAACCAGATGAATTTTGGGTGAAAATCAAGGCCATTAGGAAAACGAGAAGTGAAAATGTCCTCGTCGAGCTGGGAAGTGCTGGAGAAAGCAAAACAAAGTTTGGAAACGCACTTTAAGCAGCTATTGGAGAAAAGGGTGACGTCCGACGACTCATACCCAGGGCAACGATCGAGGTTCGCGACCTTGATGCAGCTACGGAAATAGAAGAGATCACGGTAGCCTTGGAAAAAGTCCTCGACGAAGGCGAAACCGGTGACCCAAACATCACGCTTTCTAAGCCTAGCCTGAGAGGCAGCCGACCTAGAAGCCTTGGCAGCTGTTAAATTGGTTAAGACACGGCACATCAAGATAGGGTGGGTAAATTGCCAAGTGCGCTAGCGGTACACGGTAATTCGCCACTATCGCTGCCATGGCTTTGGTCACCAGGCTTTTGATTGCAAGGCAGCTGACAGAACACACTTGTGCTGGAAGTGTGACGGTGAGGGGCATAAATCCGCCAAATTCTCCAATAGGCTAAATTGCTACCTGTGTGCACAGAGGCGGGACGGTAGCCCGGTGGATCATATTCCCGGAACGACCAGGTGCGCAGCTTACCAGTCAACTGGGAGAAACGAGGCCAAGAAGACGCGATGGCGATAATACTGCAAGAAAATCTAAGACGCAGCAGGCTGGCACAAAATCTTATGTTTCAGCTTGCTTTCGAGAAATGGGTGCGAAACTGCCTGGCGTTCCCAGCACATAATAATGGCAAGGGAAGCGGCTTCGTGTGGATTACTAGCGGCAGACAGACAATAGTTAGCTGCTACCTATCACCCAATGAGGGTATCGCGACCTTTCGCCAAAAGCTCGAAGCCATCGAGGACACCTGCCGCTCAATTGGAGGGGAAATCATTGTGGCCGGCGATTTCAACGCCAAGTCCCGTGAATGGGGCATGGCATGGGCGGATACACGAGGTAACGAGGTATCCGAAATGACATCGAGACTCGACCTCACGGTCCTAAACGAGGGCACAACACCCACCTTCAGGAGAAGTGGATACCGGTTCACCATCATTGATATCAATCCCTCGCGACTCCTGGGATAGGAAGCCGGGTTACGGAATGGCGGGTACTGGGGATTTTACGGCCAGTGATCACCAGTATCTAGCGTTCCGCTTTTCACCCACTGGAAGACAGGGAAACCAAGGGCCTGGACAGCCGAATAGAAGGGGTTGGAACGTTTCCAAACTCAACACAGAGGCAATTATAACCGCCGTTTCGCGAGGATGACAACTGCTACCTGAAGCGACGGTAACCCCGCCTATCAGGGAGGAAACCGAAACTCTTGTCAATGAAACAATGAGGCTCGTTGTGAGAGGCTGCAAGGCCTTCATGCCGAAATAGATGAGCTAAGGAAAAAATGCCTCAAAGCTAGACGCAAAGCGCAGAGAGCAAGGAGACGAAATGCTGCCGACCGAGTGAAGGAAATTGCAAATTACAAAGCTGCAAAAAAACATTTGGCAAAGGCTGTAAAAAACAGCCAACCCAAATGTTGGAAAATACTGTGTGAGGCACTTAACAAAAACATGTGGGGCCGAGGCTAATAAATAGTCGCGAAGAGACTTGGTAGACCGGCCCCTGAAGTTCCGAAAGACCTGGCAACTATGCACGAGATTGTCTGCGCCCTTTTCCCTCAGCACCCTCCGAGGGAGATAGCCGAAACTTGTACACCCGAGGTCATTCCATCCTTCTCCGTTGAGGAGTTGAGGGTGGTGGTTACCTCACTTGGAAATAGGAAAGCTCTGGGCCCGGACCTCATACCGAATGAGGTCATAAAGGTAGTAGCGAAAGAGTATCCCTATCTTCTTTGGGCATGCTTGACACTGCAGGTAAGACCTTGGAAAAACTCATCCGTGGCAGACTGCGAATAGCCGTAGTCACCGTGGGAGGACTCTGTGACTCCCAGCATGGCCTCCGCGAGAAGAGGTCAACGGTGGGAGCTATCCAGGAAGTCGTAGAAGCAGCTAAAAAAGCGTGGCAAGCGAATCATAGGACCTGGCGAGCCTGTATACTGGTTACGGTCGACGTCAAAAATGCGTTTAACTCGGTGGGATGGAACGACCCATGGCAACCGCGGACATCGCGGCGAGGGTAGAGGAATGGACGGTGTTGGAGGAATTCACTGAGAGTGACCACCAGTATGTGAAGTTTAGGGTCGGGCGAAGGACTGGGGCAGCGGATAGACGCACCAGCCAGAGCACCGGTCAGGGCTGGAATGTCGCGAAGCTCAACGAGCCTCTCCTTCTGAACACTCTACTTAGAGCTGCTGATTTCTATCAGGAACGTGAATGGCAGACAGTGGAAACCGAGGTTGATGCTGAGGAGCTCATTGAGCGTACAATGCGACTCATCACCAAGGCTTGCGACGCCTCTATACCAAAGCGAGCTAAAAACCAACGAGGTAGCCCTGCTTACTGGTGGACTGAGGAGATCGCTGAACTCCATAAGGCGGCTCTACAGGCTCGAAGAAGAGGCCAACGACCTCGAAGGCGAGGCGTGGATGCGACGGCAGTAGAGCAATATGTGATGGCAAAAAAAGCCTTGAGAACGACCATAAAGGCGAGCAAGAGGAGGTTCCTGGCGGGATCTCTGCAAAGAAGTCGACCAGGATGTATGGAGACGAGGCTATCGGATAGTCAGCTGCCGTTTCGGGAGACAGACACCGGAACCACCGGGAGAACCAGAGACCATGGAGGGGATTGTAGATGCGCTTTTCCCAAACCACCCGGACAGACCCTACAAGGTGGTCCACCCGGTGGAAGAAAACTTTCCTGTTTTTACCGTTGACGAGTTAAAGGAGGCAGCTAATTCTCTGGGCAACCGCAAAGCGCCAGGACTCGACGGGATACCGGCAGAGGTACTGAAAGTTATTGTGAAAAAATGTCCATTGATACTGCTCAACATGTTCAACGACTGTCTTCTGGCGGGAGTATTTGGTACACGCTGGAAGAGGCAGAGGCTTGTCCTACTGGACAAACGTAAGGGTCCGCCTATCACCCCTTCATCTTATAGGCCCCTCTGCATGTTGGACAATGCAGGGAAAGTCTATGAAAAGATGCTGAGGGCATGAGTACGCGTAGCGGTGGAAGAATCTGGAGGACTGTCCGACAGCCAGCACGGATTTCGCGTGGATCGCTCGACTATCGGAGCGATAGAAGAAGTCACCAAGGAGGCGCGCCAGGCCTGGGCAGGAAACTGTAGGTCACGCGATGCCTGTATCTTGGTGACTCTGGACGTGAAAAACGCCTTTAGTTCAGCGAGATGGACCGACATCCTTAATGCTTTGGAAAATAAGTTCGCGATCCCGGCCTACCTGCGAAGGGTGATTAACAACTATCTGAGCAGTAGGGTATTATTCTATACGACGACGGAAGGTGAACAAAGAAGGAAGACCACCGCGGGTGTTGCTCAGGGCTCGGATCTTAGGCCGGAACTATGGAACATCATGTACGACAAAATTGGTTAAATTCGCTGACGACGTGGCGGCGGTAGTCAGGGCTAGAAACCTGGCGTAGACGGAACAACGCGTCGAGTACGTAATAGAACTTGCCAGAGAATGGCTAGTGGACCACGGCTGGAACCTAGCGGCTTCCAAAACGGAAATGGTGGTTTTAACCCGACAGAGAAGATTCTCCGAGCCCCTGAGGGTGAGGATCGACGGTAAGATAGTCGTCGCTACAACGAGGTATGGTACCTTGGCATCACGGTGGACTACAAACTCACCTATTGGCCTCATATCCTGCAGGCAACTGAAAAAGCGGCTAAGACAGTAGGACTGCTGTCAAGGCTTATGCCTAACGTGCATGGAGCACAGCCTAGCAAAAGGAGAATTATGATGAGCGTCGTGCACTCTATCCTCTTGTATGGAGCGAAAATCCGGGCCGACTCTCTAGACACCAAGGTGTATCTAAAAAGAATAGTCTCAGTGCAGAGGAAGAGCGCCCTCAGAATCACCTGCGCCTACGGAACAGTCTCAGCGGCGGCGGTACTGGTTATCCCAGGCATACCACCGATAGACCTGCTAGCCAAGGAAAGGAGAAGAATCTTCTTGAGGAGTCAAACTACAGAAGATCGATTCAGTTTACGCAGTGAAGAAAGAAACCACACGGGGCAGCTCTGGGAACAGCGTCGGATCTCTGAACCAACCGGAAGATGGACAGCCAGAACGATAGGACTCATTGGCCCGTGGATCTGTAGGGAGCATGGGGAGGTTAATTTCTACCTCACCCAGCTCCATACTGGCCACAGCAACTTTAATTGCTACCTGCACAGGATGGGAATAAAGCAGAATCTGTACTGCGACTACTGCCCCAATGCAGTAGACAACGTCGAGCCTTCTTCGAGTGCGATCGGTCGGTGTCCGAGAGAAGCGCCTTGGAGGAAACCCTTGGGCAACCATGTTCCTCCCAGACTATCGTAGCAATGATGCTGAGGTCGCAGAAAGACTGGGACGCTGTTGCACCTTTAGCAGAGACGATCCTCAGGACCAAAAGTACCGAGCAGCAGGAGAGAGAGCGGAACCAGACGAACCCGTAAGACCGCAGGCAGCGAGGACGGTACCTAAACGGACCGCTGAAGACGTGCCATCGAGGAAACCCAGGAGCAAAGCCGACTCTACATCGCGGCATACATAGCCAGTAAACCCTGAAGCAATGCGAAAGCAGTCCCGGGGTTATTCGGCTGGAGGAGGGGCAGGTGGTTTTAGTGGGTAGGGCCATTCCATGAGGAATGGAGGAGTCCCACACATAGTGCATAAATAGACATTTCTACCAGCCCCAAAAAAAACAAAAAAAACTTCTACTTTTTTTTTTAGTGATTGGGGAAAATCTTCAAAAAGACGATTGGGGAGGGTGCGCACTCCCTAACGTGTGGGATTTGTACCCACTAAAAACCATACACCCTTTCTCCATGACATTGGTGCCTCCCCGGAACCACTTTCGACTACATCAGGGTGGTGTCATATCTGCGCCTAAATGGGCAATAGCTTCGTGGCTTACGGATTGTGCACTTCCTTTTCGCGCTCCTCCTGATTCTTCATCCGCAGCACTTTCTCCTTGCATCCCGTGATGCTTGTCCATTTTGTATCGCTTTGCAGCATTTAATTTAGCATTTCGCTATATTCCCGTAGCCGTTTCGTTCTCTCGTTCTCGCTCCTCTTCGTTTTTCCTACGTAGGATTCTTTCGGCATAGAGTGCCACTGTATCACAGTTGGTTTGGGACTGCAGCATTAATGCCACTGTGTTTGTTGGCGTGAGCCTTTCACCAAATGTTTCCTCCACGGCTTCTTTGTCTGTGCTCCAGCACGGACACTCGTAAAACGTGTGTCGCACGTCGTCGTTGCTCAGCTGACAGTACTTTTTGGGCTATCTGCACGGTTCATCCGATGCAGATAAGCATAGAATAGCCCATGCCCCGCTGGGAGTTGCGTGAGGTAAAAGCTTACCTCGCCATGCCCGCGGCTTGTTCAGGGTGCTAGTGTTTCGATGAGTGTGGCTATCCATCTCCCTGTTGGAGCCTGTCTCCATCGCTGCTCCCACTCCTGCATGGTGCACAGTCTCTCTTCTTTCTTGATGTTGCCTTCCGCCGTTTCTTTCCTTCTTTCGAAAACTCTTTTTCGCTCTTGGGCTAGCAGGTCGATAGGTATTTTACCCGCTATTGCTAGCACTGCGGCTTCGGAGACCGTGCGGTATGCGCTCGTTATCCGTGGCGCCCCCTGTCGTTGCACTTCTGTCATTTTACGCCTATATTTTTCGGCTTCGAGTGCATCCGCGCAGCTTTCTGCTCCGTAGAGTAGGTAGTTTTAGAGGGTAGGGCCAATCAATTGGAGGAGTCCCACACCATCGGTGAAGTCAAACTCACCGGTGTGCGTAAACGCACTTCCACCTACCATAAAAAAAAAATAAAATAAAAAACAACAAAGCGTCGCCCTCAGATACAGACCACTAGTATACCGTGATCGCGCCTCGACTCTGAGCTCAGTCAAATTCTAAACTCTCTCTCGTACAAGAGGTAAAGAGAAAAATGGGCGTACCAGCAAGTTCTACAGCGTTATCTTTACTTGGTCGAGTACGATAATACAGTACCGAATACGCCGTCAAAACGAAAAATAATAGTACTCGATATCGCAAGGATAAAATCGATGACGTTTGAATCGATTTTCTACGAAGCAGAATTATCGCGAGTACGAGTGCCTACATCGCCTGAGAAGACGCATGAGAAGGAGAGGACGAAGAGGAAGAACGCTCGGAATCACAGTACCTGATAAATATGAGCGCATACGATAGCTTTTTCTTTGTCGTACTACCGAACAACAATACTCGTACTATGCAATATTTCCCGGATAATACAGCGACCAAATTTATTACAAAACTCCTGCGTCAGATATGTTCGCACGGAGAATGGCCTGTATCGCTTATGGAAATTGCGTATAAAAGAGTCATCGGCTCTTTTAGATGTTCCTACTGTAGGATATCTCGTATCTTTTGACGATGGTGATAATGATTTATCGGGTCTAAATCTTTGAACACGGAGATGCGTAGATAGAGACAAAGTTTTGAGAGAATAAATAAGTTACTTCTAGTGGCCGGCCATCTGCGCCTTAAATCGCTTCCGAGCGGTCAGAGTGCAGTGGATGCGAAAGCAATTCATAATTAAATTCATGAATTTCGGCAATGGCAACTGGGCACGTGTGAACGCGTGCATTGTCTAGATGGAAGAGCACTTATTTCCTCGCCAAATGTGGACGTTTTTTCTTCAATTCGTCGTTGAATTGGGTCAGTACGGCTGCATAGTATTCGCCATTAATCGTTTTTTTTTTCGGCGGAAGGTAATCGATGTATGTAATAGATTATGCCGCATGCTACCCAAAAAACTATGGCCATGACCTTACCGGCCGATGGCACCGTCTTCGCCTTCTTCGGAGCACGTTCGGTCGGTGAAGTCCATTGTTTCGATTGTTTTTTTGTCTCTGGTGTATAGTGATGGATCCATGTTTCGTCCACGGTTACGTAAGGACGCAAAAACTGATCAGGATCACGCTTATAGATCGCAAAACACGCCTTTGAATGAGCTACACGTTCTCTTTTATGGTCGACAGTGAGCAAACGCGGCACCCATCTTGCGGATAACTTTTTCATACCTAACTGATCACTCAGGACTGAAATCACTGAACCATATGATATGCCTGTGGCCTCAGCAATCTCACGCACTTTTAGTCTCCGATCATTTAACACCATATCGTGGACTTTTTCAATTGTTTCTGATATGACGACCTCATTTGGACGACCTGGACGTTCAATATTTAATGGTTGATAACGAAGGTGCAAGGTCCATATAAACTTCGTCTAGCTCCGCTTTGATTTCATTGTTCGTTTTCTTTTTCAAAAACAAAAATCGAATCACTGCACGATACTCAATTTTTTCTATTTTTGTAAAAACACAAAAGTTGTTTGTCTTTCGATGGCTGTCAAATGCAAACTAAACATCGCAGCGAGCTGAAACTTTGTCGACAGTCATGTGAAGGATCGCACTACTAAACGTCGCTATTGATTTCTTTCCTCGACCAACAGATGACGCAAGACCGACTATTTATTGATTGACCCTCGTAGCCGTGAAAGATGCTATTCGCGAGAGAGCGTGAGAATCGGGCAGTAATCTCAAACGCAATGATTCTGAATAAATTGACACTCTCATGCGGGGATCCGGTTATAAAAAAAGTAAACTTTCACTAACTGCTCACTCACTGAACGAATGTAAACCGCCACGTATGTCCAGTAAATAGAAGAGCGTAATAAAGAGAAAAGCAATAAAGAAGGAGAAGAAGAAGAAGAAGAAGAAGGATAAAAACAACAAGAAGAATAAGACTCGTCAACGAACGGTTGCAAATATTGTGGATAGCTGAAACAAGATGGCTTTTCTACATGCGCACTCGTGCGAGTGTCTTATAAAGGAACTTGAATTATTTTCACTCCTACCGATGCAAACAACTACCGAAGGCTCCAACTGGGTAGATTATACGACAATTTCTTCGCTAACAGATGATTCACTTATTAAATTTGTTATTTCTGGGCGGGGTGATAAGTATATCGATCTTGCGCATATTATGCTTAGTCTGAGAGTGAAAATAACATCTTCTTCTACGGAAATGGCTACGGGTACCGCGCCAAAAGTAAGCACCGGCCTTGTAAATAATCTCTTGCATTCTATGTTTAATCAGGTGGATGTACCAGGTCTATAAATATGAAACCGGAATTTTTGTGTAGAAAATACACGTTTATTGTATGAAAATGATTAAAAATAATATATTCGAAGTATTGCCCATCGCTAGCTACACATTTTTCCCACCTGTCTGACCATTTCTGGATGCCACGTAAAAAAAACTGTTGCTTTTTTGAGGCAAACCACTCATCGAGCCATTTTCGTACATTTTCGTAAGAAGTGAAGCGCTGCTCAGCAAGTGCGTATCCCATCGATGCAAATGAGTAGTAATCGGACGGAGCCAAGTCTGGTAAGTAAGCCGCATGCGAAAGAATTTCCCAACTAAACGCCTTAATCGTTTCCTTGACCAGTTTTGCTGTGTGTGATGGTGCATTATCATGGAGCAAAATCACTTTGTGTTGCCTTTTTTGATATTCTGGTCGTTTTTCACGTAAAGCTTGATTCAAATCATTCATTTGTTGTCGGTAGCGTTCAGTAACAACGGTTTCGCCAGATTTTAGCAGCTCATAATAGATCACACCTTTCTGATCCCACCAAACACAGAGCATTGTCTTCCGTCCATAGCGATTTGGCCTTGCAGTCGATGTCGATGGTTCGCCTCGAGTTACCCATGATCTTTTACGCTTAGGATTCTTAAAAAATATCCACTTTTTATCGCCAGTCACAATTCGATGGAGAAATCAATTTCTTTTGAACCTGGCGAGCAGCATTTCGCAAGTGGTTTTTCGGTTTTCCTGCTGTCTTTCATTCAGTTCATGTGGAACCCATTTTTCCATCTTCTGGATCTTTCCCATGGCTTTCAAACGTATGGAGACGGCTTTTTGTGTCACATTTAATTGACCCGCGAGTTGTTGTTGCGTTTGAGCGTCATCCTCATCCTACAATGCTTGCAATTCGCTGATTTCAAACTTTTTCGGGGGTCTTCCACGTTCTTCGTTTCTCACGTCAAAATCGCCACTTTTGAATTTTTTAAACCACTCAAAGCACTGTGATTTACCAAGAGCATGCTCACCGTAAGCTTCGACAAGCATACGATGCGATTCTGCAGCAGTTTTCTTCAATTGGTAACAGAAAATCAAAGCTGTCCGCAAATCGTAGTTTCCAGGCACAACATTCGACATGTTAAGCGCTATTACAAACTATGCTGTTGTATGAAACTTGTATTGTTGTGAGTTGAAAATCTTTGTCAGAGATGTCAACAAGGAAATGGCGCCAATGACGCGGTTTGACGGTAACTACATTGACAGCTAGGGCCATCTATGGGCAAATTCCGGTTTCATAGTTATAGACCTGGTATACCTGAATCAAAAACTAGTTTTCCCTCCAAATAATGCCTACGCTTATCGACCGTACATAGAAACAATTTTGAATTACGGTCCAGCTTCCAAAAATTCACATCTCACGAGCGTAACGAAGGTAAAGGCCGATTCCATACAATCCGGTATTCATAGAGACACGATCGATAATATTATGCTAACAAGGAAAGGTACTTTGGTGTCCCCCTCCGATTTTAATGCAACTCACGTATGTTGTAGAGCATCGAAAACTAAAAGACACGTATTTTTTTTTATCGGCGGAAGAACATTTTAAAGGGGTGAAATCGCTCTTCAAAAATAGGGGTGATTAAGCAGTTTCACCCCTAAAAATGAATTTTTTTCTTCAACTCCACGTAAAATTTTTATTGTCTTCAATGAGGAGTATTTTGGTTTTTGTTTTATTAAAATCGGTTGACGCCTTCTGGGTGAACTGCAAAATCACCCCTCGACATGCTATTTTTGAAGGGCGATTTCACCCCTTAAAAATGTTTTTCCGCCAATAAAAAAAAATACGTGTCTTTTAGTTTTTGATGCTCTACAACATACGTGAGTTGCATTAAAATCGGGAGGGGACACAAAAGTACCTTTCCTTGTAAGTCAATTGCCGACACGTGCAATTATCGGTTTTGTCGATAACAAAGCATTCAACGGCGACTTCAAAATAAGTCCGTTCAATTTCCAAAATTACAAGATAAATTATCTCTCGTTGTATGTAGATGGTACTCAAATACCTTCTAAACCGTTACAACCGGATTTTACGAAAAATCATCGGTATATGGATGCTTTTCATACGTTGTTTTCGGGAACTAGAATACATTTCTTGAACGATGGTAGAGATGACGAAGATGGAGAAAGAGAGATGGAGAGAGAGAGAGAGAGAGAGAGAGAGAGAGAAAGAGAGAGAGAGAGAGAGAGAGAGAGAGAGAGAGAGAGAGAGAGAGAGAGAGAGAGAGAGAGAGAGAGAGAGAGAGAGAGAGAGAGAGAGAGAGAGAGAGAGAGAGAGAGAGAGAGAGAGAGAGAGAGAGAGAGAGAGAGAGAGAGAGAGAGCTCCCTACTCTTATCTAAATACGTTTCGCTAACATTCTTCTGAAATTTGGCAATCTGTCTGCTCTCTTTATTTTAGTTGGTAACACATTGAACATTTTCAGTCCTTCATACCATAACATTTTCTGTTCATCCGTACTTCCACATCTATTGATATAAATATTTCCTTTTTGCCGTGTACTTACACCTTCTCCATATTGCACTAATTCTACATTATTTTGCAAATATATGGGACCCATTTACGTAAGGAAAGAAGGGTTTTCTTCATGGCATCGTTACGGGTGATGAAAAATGGATTCATTACAGCAACCCAAAGAGAACAAAATCATGGGGACTGCCCGGTCATGCTTCTACGTCGTCGGCTCGGCCGAATATTCACGCTGCGAAGATTTTGCTGTGTATTTGGTGGGACCAGGGCGGTGTTATTTATTATGAGCTGTTGAAACCGAACGAAACCATCACTGGGGAACGGTATCGAACTCAATTGATACGATTGAGCTGAGCACTGCGCGAAAAGCGGCCACAATACGAGCAGAGGCACGAAAAAGTGATTTTATAGCATGACAACGCTCGGCCTCACGTTGCCAAACCCGTTAAAACCTACTTAGAAATGCTCAAATGGGAAGTCCTACCCCACCCACCGGATTCCACAGATATTGCGCCGTCCGATTATTACGTGTTCCGTTCGATGGCACATGGTCTGGCTAATCAGCAGTTCAGCTCATATGAAGACATCTCAAAATGGTTTGATTCGTGGATAGCCTCAAAAGACGAATACTTCTACCGTGACGGTATTCGAGCTCTGCCAAAAAGATGGGAAATAGTTGTCGCTAGCGATGGGCAATATTTTGAATGATTCATTTGTAAACATTTGTTCACAATAAAGTTGCATTTTCATAAAAAAGAAAAGAGCGGGAACTTAGTTGCGCACCCAATACATTAACAGGACTGGACAGAACCCCACTAAATTTTAGTCTCTGAGATCTATTTTGCAAGTAATTTATGAACCGATTTAGTACTGTCCTTTTTATTCCATACCATTGTAATTTTTTAATCATGATTTCTCTGTCCACTACTTCAAACGTTCTTCTTAGATCTAAGAAAATCACTCCTATCATTTTTCCGCCCCCTATTGTTTTTTCCAGCCCGAAACTACCCTCTGTAAGCAGTTTCACACGAATGCTTTGCTCTTAAACCTGATTGACATTCTCTAATAGTTGTTCGAGAATTCAGTTGTTGGAGATAAGTGGACTGTAAAATTGTAGCAGGTAAATAAAAACGCAGTACACAGAGGTAGCTTACAGTGGCATTTATTGCTCCATCTGTCAACTGCCATGGACGAAAACATACAAATAAAACACATGAAATATAAAAAATAATATATCAAAATGAGCGTAAAAAAGAGTGAATTAATTTATGTGAGCTTGGTACCACACACGACTATATTAATCGTTGCAAGTGATGAGATGTGCTGTCACGATCGGGTTTCACGGTGAAGCTGAAGCCGGGTGCATGACACGATGAGCCAATATGTTGATGTACTAGTTGGCCGACGTCGATATACCAATGCTGATATGACGGATGAGTTTTATATAAACTGTAGGTCGGCAGAGTTGAACGATGAGAATTATTAAGATGACCAGAACTAAGTTGAGCACGCATGAATCACGGTGGCGAAGAAAACCGAGCAAGAATAAAACGCAAGATGGCTACGTTAAACAAAGCAGCCGTTGTCTCGTCAAGCAGTCGTAGAGCGCGTGCGCCCAGCGACCTGTTGCTTGGCACGCTGACCTAGTGCGAGTTTACTGCTCCTGAGAGGTGCTGCCGCTAAGTAGCAACACCAAGCAGTTGCCCACGCTAGCCTGCAGTACGTAGTTCAGCAACGCATAGCAGAATGCTCAAGCATTCTCAAACACTAAGCAACTCATTATTTTCTAAGTATTCTACTTATTGTTTCTGAACTATTTTCTCCAATATTTTCTCCTATACTGGTAATTTATTTATCGGTCTGAATTCTTCAATTTTATTTGTTCCTTGAACTTTAGGTATCGGAACTACAATCGCTTGTTTCCACTCCTCAGGGAATATTTCTTCTTCGAGTGACTTATTTACTATATACTATATAGTATTTTCTCTGCTGCTGCTGCTTCTATTACACGTTTCATTATTTCCACAGTTATACCTTTTTCTGTACCTACTTTGTTTTCTAATTTTCGGACTCTTTTACATAATTGCTCTACTTTAAATTGTGTAAATACTTCTAGAACACAGTCGGTATATTTTCCATTCGCTATGCAATCTTCCCTACTATTTATGTATGTCAGCGTCCTAATACTGTCAACAAAATAACAGTTAAATTTATCAGCCGTTTCCTCTGCATTACTAATTATTTTGTTTTCAAATTGTATTTCTTTATACTCATTATCAGTTACTTTACCTTTCAACATTTCTTTTAATACCCCCCCACATTTGTTTCGGATCTTTTTATTTTTATTAAGTTTTTCTTCTATATAGTCTTTTTTTGCTTTCCTACAAATATCCACAGTTTTATTCCTTATCTGTCGATATACTTCCAGTCACACTCATTCTTACTTACACGGGCTATCGTATGTGCTTTGTCCCTTTGCTTTATCAATTGCTGTTTGTACTCACATTTGATAATAGTGATAAATCTAAGCGACAATGATTTGACCAAATTTTTGATGGAAAATTTCTGGCAGTTCGCAACCCGGTTAGAGTCAGCGCCACCTAAGATCCCTGTGTTATCGATCTCAGAAAGATCTTTAACAATCGAATCATTAATTATTTTTGTCAACTCTGATTGCCTCACTCATTCATTAAGAATTAATGAGGCAACCAGAACTGACGATTTTTTTACTTTTTAAAGAAATCGTGAAAAAATATTGCCACAGCCCGGGTTCGAACCGGGAACTCCAGAATTCTAGCCTGGTACGTTACCAATTACGCCACCGCGGCTCTAGCAACATCAATTCACGATCTCTATTTTTAATGTCAATTAATACACCTTTGTTATTTTATTATACGCGGTCATATGTTTCTTAAGAGTGATAAATCTAAGCGACAATGATTTGACCAAATTTTTGATGGAAAATTTCTGGCAGTTCGCAACCCGGTTAGAGTCAGCGCCACCTAAGATCCCTGTGTTATCGATCTCAGAAAGATCTTTAACAATCGAATCATTAATTATTTTTGTCAACTCTGATTGCCTCACTCATTCATTAAGAATTAATGAGGCAACCAGAACTGACGATTTTTTTTACTTTTTAAAGAAATCGTGAAAAAATATTGCCACAGCCCGGGTTCGAACCGGGAACTCCAGAATTCTAGCCTGGTACGTTACCAATTACGCCACCGTGGCTCTAGCAACATCAATTCACGATCTCTATTTTTAATGTCAATTAATACACCTTTGTTATTTTATTATACGCGGTCATATGTTTCTTAAGAGTGATAAATCTAAGCGACAATGATTTGACCAAATTTTTGATGGAAAATTTCTGGCAGTTCGCAACCCGGTTAGAGTCAGCGCCACCTAAGATCCCTGTGTTATCGATCTCAGAAAGATCTTTAACAATCGAATCATTAATTATTTTTGTCAACTCTGATTGCCTCACTCATTCATTAAGAATTAATGAGGCAACCAGAACTGACGATTTTTTTACTTTTTAAAGAAATCGTGAAAAAATATTGCCACAGCCCGGGTTCGAACCGGGAACTCCAGAATTCTAGCCTGGTACGTTACCAATTACGCCACCGCGGCTCTAGCAACATCAATTCACGATCTCTATTTTTAATGTCAATTAATACACCTTTGTTATTTTATTATACGCGGTCATATGTTTCTTAAGAGTGATAAATCTAAGCGACAATGATTTGACCAAATTTTTGATGGAAAATTTCTGGCAGTTCGCAACCCGGTTAGAGTCAGCGCCACCTAAGATCCCTGTGTTATCGATCTCAGAAAGATCTTTAACAATCGAATCATTAATTATTTTTGTCAACTCTGATTGCCTCACTCATTCATTAAGAATTAATGAGGCAACCAGAACTGACGATTTTTTTACTTTTTAAAGAAATCGTGAAAAAATATTGCCACAGCCCGGGTTCGAACCGGGAACTCCAGAATTCTAGCCTGGTACGTTACCAATTACGCCACCGCGGCTCTAGCAACATCAATTCACGATCTCTATTTTTAATGTCAATCAATACACCTTTGTTATTTTATTATACGCGGTCATATGTTTCTTAAGAGTGATAAATCTAAGCGACAATGATTTGACCAAATTTTTGATGGAAAATTTCTGGCAGTTCGCAACCCGGTTAGAGTCAGCGCCACCTAAGATCCCTGTGTTATCGATCTCAGAAAGATCTTTAACAATCGAATCATTAATTATTTTTGTCAACTCTGATTGCCTCACTCATTCATTAAGAATTAATGAGGCAACCAGAACTGACGATTTTTTTACTTTTTAAAGAAATCGTGAAAAAATATTGCCACAGCCCGGGTTCGAACCGGGAACTCCAGAATTCTAGCCTGGTACGTTACCAATTACGCCACCGCGGCTCTAGCAACATCAATTCACGATCTCTATTTTTAATGTCAATTAATACACCTTTGTTATTTTATTATACGCGGTCATATGTTTCTTAAGAGTGAAAAATCTAAGCGACAATGATTTGACCAAATTTTTGATGGAAAATTTCTGGCAGTTCGCAACCCGGTTAGAGTCAGCGCCACCTAAGATCCCTGTGTTATCGATCTCAGAAAGATCTTTAACAATCGAATCATTAATTATTTTTGTCAACTCTGATTGCCTCACTCATTCATTAAGAATTAATGAGGCAACCAGAACTGACGATTTTTTTACTTTTTAAAGAAATCGTGAAAAAATATTGCCACAGCCCGGGTTCGAACCGGGAACTCCAGAATTCTAGCCTGGTACGTTACCAATTACGCCACCGCGGCTCTAGCAACATCAATTCACGATCTCTATTTTTAATGTCAATTAATACACCTTTGTTATTTTATTATACGCGGTCATATGTTTCTTAAGAGTGATAAATCTAAGCGACAATGATTTGACCAAATTTTTGATGGAAAATTTCTGGCAGTTCGCAACCCGGTTAGAGTCAGCGCCACCTAAGATCCCTGTGTTATCGATCTCAGAAAGATCTTTAACAATCGAATCATTAATTATTTTTGTCAACTCTGATTGCCTCACTCATTCATTAAGAATTAATGAGGCAACCAGAACTGACGATTTTTTTACTTTTTAAAGAAATCGTGAAAAAATATTGCCACAGCCCGGGTTCGAACCGGGAACTCCAGAATTCTAGCCTGGTACGTTACCAATTACGCCACCGCGGCTCTAGCAACATCAATTCACGATCTCTATTTTTAATGTCAATTAATACACCTTTGTTATTTTATTATACGCGTATAATACACCTTTGTTATTTTATTATACGCGTATAATAAAATAACAAAGGTGTATTAATTGACATTAAAAATAGAGATCGTGAATTGATGTTGCTAGAGCCGCGGTGGCGTAATTGGTAACGTACCAGGCTAGAATTCTGGAGTTCCCGGTTCGAACCCGGGCTGTGGCAATATTTTTTCACGATTTCTTTAAAAAGTAAAAAAATCGTCAGTTCTGGTTGCCTCATTAATTCTTAATGAATGAGTGAGGCAATCAGAGTTGACAAAAATAATTAATGATTCGATTGTTAAAGATCTTTCTGAGATCGATAACACAGGGATCTTAGGTGGCGCTGACTCTAACCGGGTTGCGAACTGCCAGAAATTTTCCATCAAAAATTTGGTCAAATCATTGTCGCTTAGATTTATCACTCTTAAGAAACATATGACCGCGTATAATAAAATAACAAAGGTGTATTAATTGACATTAAAAATAGAGATCGTGAATTGATGTTGCTAGAGCCGCGGTGGCGTAATTGGTAACGTACCAGGCTAGAATTCTGGAGTTCCCGGTTCGAACCCGGGCTATGGCAATATTTTTTCACGATTTCTTTAAAAAGTAAAAAAATCGTCAGTTCTGGTTGCCTCATTAATTCTTAATGAATGAGTGAGGCAATCAGAGTTGACAAAAATAATTAATGATTCGATTGTTAAAGATCTTTCTGAGATCGATAACACAGGGATCTTAGGTGGCGCTGACTCTAACCGGGTTGCGAACTGCCAGAAATTTTCCATCAAAAATTTGGTCAAATCATTGTCGCTTAGATTTATCACTCTTAAGAAACATATGACCGCGTATAATAAAATAACAAAGGTGTATTAATTGACATTAAAAATAGAGATCGTGAATTGATGTTGCTAGAGCCGCGGTGGCGTAATTGGTAACGTACCAGGCTAGAATTCTGGAGTTCCCGGTTCGAACCCGGGCTGTGGCAATATTTTTTCACGATTTCTTTAAAAAGTAAAAAAATCGTCAGTTCTGGTTGCCTCATTAATTCTTAATGAATGAGTGAGGCAATCAGAGTTGACAAAAATAATTAATGATTCGATTGTTAAAGATCTTTCTGAGATCGATAACACAGGGATCTTAGGTGGCGCTGACTCTAACCGGGTTGCGAACTGCCAGAAATTTTCCATCAAAAATTTGGTCAAATCATTGTCGCTTAGATTTATCACTCTTAAGAAACATATGACCGCGTATAATAAAATAACAAAGGCACATTTGATCATCTCTTTAACCGTCGAATTAGCTAATATATTTATTTTATCTCCTTCTATAGCATCTAAACAAGTGCTTATCATTCTTTTAAATCTATCCATATCCATTAGCATATAGTCTCTGTATGTAATAATTTTGTTCTCATTCGCTACTAGTTGTACGTTCCAGTGTAACACGATTGCTGAATGATCCATTATCTTGGGTTCATGCCATACTTCAGTTTTCATCTCAACATTAGAAAAAACTAAGTCTATTATTGTTTCCGATTTCATTACAATTCTGGTTGCTTCTCCTATTAGTTATTTTAACCCTACGGAATTCATTATTCTAGTTAATTTATTTTGAGTATAATTATTTACTTTCATATCTATGTTAAAGTCGCCCATTATTATAACATTATCATTCTGCATATTGCTGATATAGGTTTCCTCAAGAAAGTCAATTAAACTAGCATTTTTACCATTTGGTGAATGATAGACTACCATAATTATTCCTTTGTAATTGTTATCTTTAATTTTTACTGTTATTGTCCACCAATTTTCATCGCAATTTTCTATCGCTATTATATCAAATTTAATTCTTCTATTTATTATATTTATAACAATACTCCGCACGTTCTAATAGATCCTGAATCACCACGCACGCATACATACCTGCTGATGTATCATTCGTAATCCTCTATCTGCTGCGTTATATGATTTTCTGTAAATCCTATTATACTAGGTTCATATTTCTTTATCAAAACATTCTCTATTTCGTCTTTATGTCTCAAAAATCCCTGCGCATTGAAACAGATTACTCTGCTTCTATCCCTGTTCATGTTTCTTGATTGCTGTATATAATTACATTGAATTCTATCTCTCTGTTTTTCTATTTCTTTCTTAAAACATGGATACTTACTTTCGTACGCTGAGTGATCCGACTTCAAGTTTTGGATTTTAAAGACCCTTATTTTTCCCTCACCATTAACACACTTTTTTGTCTCACTCTTACATTTTTTCTTCCTATGTTGTTGTGCGCAATTTGCGTAAGTTTCTTTTTTCGTACAATCTTTAGCAAAATGATAATACCCACAACACTTGAAACACCGTCGAATCCCGACATAGTCTTGTACTGTGCATATGTTCCACCCTATTTTTAGTTTTTTCAACTGCATAAATTTCTCTCTGGTCCCAGCATTCACCTCCGCTATCACAGCTGCCTTTTCGAATTGTCCTTTGCCGCCGTATATACTATATTCCTCTCGATGGTGTTTTTCTGCAGTTCATTTCGGTCCACTATTTTCTGCCGAAAATTTTGTTCGTTTTCACAATCTTCTTAGTCGACATCAAGTATCTTCACCTTTAGTTTTCTCTTCTTTGGTGCTTGTATTTAATATTTGTCTCCCATATCTGTTACGACTTCCTGCTTCAGTTTTTCAGCTCGGGACTTGTTTTCGCACCCCACTACAATTGCTCCTTTCGTCACTTTTTTCATTTTTGTGATTCCCACTCCCAGTTTCTAGATATCAATTTTTTTGATATCTCTTTTTGTATTTTCACTTCAATTATTCTCTTCTCCATCCTTAGGTTTAATGATAACACCGATTCTTGATTCTTTTGGCATCTGTATAATAGTTAATACTTTTTGCATCTCAGCTGTCACTGCTCCACTTACTATTGTTTTCAATTCATAAGATTTCCAGTGCTGTATTTCTATTCTCACTCTATTCATTTCTTCATTTATAACTTCCGTTATAGCCTTTCCAAGCATATTCTTCCCGATAATTTCGTCCTTCATTTCTTGTACCATCTTGTATTATATATATTATCAATCTTGGCATCCTTTATGTTTACTGTTGCTCATGCGAGAGAGAGAGGTACGGATGACGCGCACTGAACTAATAGTTGTCTACGAGATCGGAAGCGTTGATATGAAAATTTCCGAATTAAATCTCTTCGTATCCGGCTCGAAGGACCAATGGTTTGAGGAAGGCGAAGGAAATCTGGTTTTCAGGAGATTTGATGTGAGCAAATCTGCATTGACCGAAACAGAATGTGTTGAGGAATCAGCTCACGCACGGCGATCGATAATCGCCGTGCATCGATGTTGCTACTGGTGTTGTGCTGCGCTCGGCTATCGTACGAAGATCCGAGGCAGCGCTTCGTACGCATGATACTCAAGGGAGAGACCACGATCTATCACTTGACTTCATCTCACAACGTCGATTTCATACAGCTCAGCCATCTTGAAGATTTTCATACTCTCGTGAAAACCGCATAGACAGCTTCAACCACTGGTCTCACCCCGGATATTTTCACCGCTTTTCTGCGGATCTACTCAACTCAGAAGTGCTCAACAGGACTCAAAATACTCGGTAAGCGTGCACCGTCACAATTTAACTAAATTTAATGTCGGTGAAGTGGAGAAATCTCAATTTGTGCATCCTCAAAAGTCTTACCTTGTGACGTGTTTTGCAGCACGGGCTGCTTCACGTTTCACCTCACATATCTTGG
Source organism: Cylloceria caligata (assembly GCA_963942595.1). NCBI lineage: Eukaryota > Metazoa > Arthropoda > Insecta > Hymenoptera > Ichneumonidae > Cylloceria > Cylloceria caligata. Next base: position 33,217,129 of record OZ012706.1, read on the forward strand.
TACGCAATTGACATAATTTTATGTGCAGCTCATTAAATTCACTTTAAATTCATTCGTTTATTTATTTGATATAATGTTGTTGTAGTAAAGCGAGTCAAGGTAAAATAAAGGCTACTTTCTGTACCGACTTCTTTGGTCTAGTTATTTCTTAACTTGTCGTGAGTGAAAACTCATCCTCTGTCAATATATTACAGAATCAAGAACATCACGGAATCCTCAACAAAATGAAATTGTTGTGCCGCGGAGTAGTCCACTCCGTATTTTATATATTCGGGAATATTCCATAGCAAAGAAACATTGGAATTCGTTCAAGACAGGAAACGAAGTCCAATGCCCAATCGTACGAACGATCCCAAGAACGCCGACGCAGCATGAGCGACTCGCTTGGCGTTCGACGATAGGCTAACACTAAAATTGCAAATTAAGGGATTTTCGTGAAGACAGTTAACAACTGCTTTACGAAAAACAGTATTAAATTAGACTCAAGATAGAACGGGTTGGTTTCTCGTCAAATACTAAAAACAACATATTATTGTACATCCTTACATTGACTTTTAAATAGACAACGGAAAGTTACCGTTGCCTATAATAAATACTTCCTTTTATATAAATTCGCGTTTTCATTCGTAACTCGAGATTCATCTCCTTATCGGCAAACGATCCCAAAAATAATAACTTTTTAATATTATACCGAATACCGAATAATTCAATTACGCGGTACCGGCATAACATTTGGTGGCAGCGGTGGGATCTGCTGAAGTTAAGTGATACGTGATTTATTTGGACAAAAGTGTTTTGGACAAAGTTAAGAATACTGTGAAGTGACGACTACGACACGTGCAAGGACACCAGTGTAGTTCGTGAAAATCCGACTAACCTAACGCGAAGACGCAAAGTGAACGTCGGTGCGGTGTGACAACGGTCAACCGTTTAAAATCCCGATTGACGGTATTACGTCAAGTCGTGGAAAAACGCACAGTGTGCAAGCGAGTACCCGAAGCGGTAACTTGTTACGAAGCCGTCGCGCAGCCATTGCCGACGCACAGGGGACGAGCCCAGGAACCACGAAGAAACGGGTCAACGGTACCAGGGAGTATAACTGGACCAGCCTTCGAGGGAAGCTACGAGACAACAGGTCTACAGCACCGGAGGAACTGCACCCGAGAACAACGCCATGGAAAGGACCGTCTACCAGATCATCTTTCTGTAAGTGGCGATTACATTACTATTACATATTGCCGTGATAAAAAAAATTGCCAAAGCCAGAGTAGATCCGATATTTGGGAAAATATTCCACTAGATATATATTTCTCTTGAGATTTTGTGGGAATATTTTAAAGTAGAGTTCGCCGAGAAATTAACAAACATGTCAGAGTCTAGAGGAGCCCGATCAAGACATAGGGGCAACTCGCTAGAGACGACGTTGCCTGGCGCAGGGGTATACCCCACAGCCGGTTTAGCTGCTGCCGTAGGGGACATCGTTTACGAAGCGCGCAGGGCGCTATTCGAGCTCTCGCCGTCGGGGCGAATCCATTCGACCAGACAAGAGGCCCTTGCAGACCGACTCACGGCCCAATTTGGCGTAAACCCACGTAGGGGTGCGTCGTTCGGGGATTTTGACAGAGACGTTAGCGACGACGTATTTAATATGGCAACTGGCGAACGAACGCCCGAGCGCGTCACCGAAAACATGGTTGACCAGGAAATAGAAAACATGCGAACCATAGATCGAGTAGGTTTCTCAGCAGCTACCGGTACGACAGCCCGATCGGTACCAGCTAGAGCACGTGATCGGTTGGAGGCGGTCGACCGAAGCCAACGCGAAATGGAAAGAGCGCGACGCCAGTACGAAAGGCTGCACGCGCGAGCACGATCGAGGCCAACGCGAACTCGATCGCGAACTCAGGGAAGCTGAAACACCGTTGGCAAGACGGAATTTGGCAGATACGCTAAACGAGGTTGGTGTGGACGAGTACAAGCTCATCCACTCCTTAATAGAGCAAATTGCCGAGCTCCAGCGACGGTTAGGAGGAGCAGGGATGAAGGACATTCCGCTCCCCGCACTGCCCCCAAGACGCACGCGGTTCGAGTAGACGCAGAGGCCCTCAAATATGCTCAGCCTCCGTCTCGGTATAAAAATGGTAAAAACGTTCGACGGCAAGGATTCGAAGGCGTTGCCGCTCTTCTTAAAATCCTGCGAGACGATATTCCGCACGGTAGCAGAGGAGGAGCATGACACCCTCCTGGAGTTCATAGTCATGAGTAAGCTAGAGGGTGAAGCAGCAAGACAACTGCAGCATAAAACCATCAGCACCATGGCGCAACTCAGGAGCGAGTTGGAAGCGATGTACGGACAACGGAAGTCCCTGGCCGCGCTGCAAATAGAGTTCAGCTCCCTCCGGCAGGGACAGAATGAGGACATCGCCGCCTACGCGGCAAGGACGGAGAGGATCACGGTAGACATCGCCGAAATACTCTGCGAACCATTGCAAATAGAGGATTAAAAGATCACCGTCGAGAGCGTCAGACGACGAAGCGCACATGCCAACTTCGAAAACGGCCTGCATGGCCAGGTGCAAGTGCTGGTGCGTGCTAGAAATTACCAATCGCTGCATGACTCTGTGGCAGGGGCCATAGAGATAACCAACATGGTGCAGGCGAAGGGAGGGGTAGGGGGAGCACCAAGCTACCCCAGAAGGCCCCTAGGCGCATCATCCCGGCAGGGGGAAAATTGTTTCACCTGCGGGAAAGCGGGACACATGGCACGGGACTGCACCCGGAGATCGGGAAGAGTGAGCCTGTTAATGCCTAGTGAAAACAAATCAAAACACAACGTAGACATCGTGTGCAACTACTGCCAGAAGAAATGCCACGTGTGGAGGGACTGCAGAAAAAGACCGTCGCAAAATAAGAACGAGCCAGCACAGACGCCACATCATAATCGACGTCCAAGGAACTCCGGGGGCAAGAGTGAAAAATCCACAGTCAATGCCGGAACGAGTCGATTAGACACCGATGCCAGCCCGCTGGGCGCACTGAGACTGAATACGCTAACTGTCCAGCAGAGACCTGCGTGCAAGCAGAAGAAAACAACGCTGCAGCTCCTACAAGTAACGCTGCCAGCATCGAGTGCCACCGCCAGCGACCTCGATATCGATGCACCGTTGGCCACGACCGGGATACTCACCCTCAAAGCGGACACCGGAGCGCAGTGCAGCATATTCAAGGAAGGCTGTCTCAAACCAGAGACCATGGTGAGCGACTGCACCGTAGAGCTGCAAGGGGTAGCGGGCGAAAAATTCACCCCCCCCCCTCGGGATAGCTAAAATTGTGCTCGAGACACCGGCTTTAAATGTAGAGCATTGGTTCTACATCGTTCCGAACAATGTGCCATTGAAGGTCAACGGATTACTTGGCATGGACTTTATCAAGCAGCATAAAGCGGACATCCTGCATGGCGAGATGCTTAAGTTGTATGGGAACTGCATGCCGCTACGGGACGGCGCGACGAGGATATATTCGTCACCACGCAGTAGAACTGCCGCCTCGTGCAAATACATAGGCCTGCTTACAAAGATAAATCGTCCTTCCGGAAACGGGTCTAACATGGATGCCGCCAAAGAGAATAAATTTGTTGGACCACCTACAAGGAGCGGGATCGGCCGAGGCATCATAGAGAGACCCCGTGTCATACCGTCAAGAACCAAAAGAGTGAGTTTAGAAGTTTCTAAATGCGATGGGGAAGTGCAACAGCCAACGGTGACATGCGAGCCGTCGGAGATAGCGAAGACCGTACGTAGCCGCCAGGTCGAGGCACTGCGCGTTAGCTCAGAGAGCACGGGGAAGAAGATCAAACGGTTTGCGCAGCGCCAACGGAAGCCCGACTTGGTGCCCCCCAGCAGTGAAAAGCGCAAGCAGCTCGCGCAGGAATAGTGTGCGAATACAACGGTGTATTCCAACTACGAGGGAACAAGCGACAGCACACGCACGAGGTGCAGTATCGTGCACCCTTTAAGGTCGGATCGAAGGACTTAGGATCGCAACCCTCGCCTGGGAAGACCGTCAAATCGGGGCATGGGTCCGGTAAAATGCAGAAAGCCGGAAAAAAAATAGATGCAGACGCACTGAGTCGCATATACGCGACCACACGAGCCCAAGTGGGACAGGAAAGAAAGTCCCATAAGAAAGAGAAAGATAGCGCAATCGGGTATACGAACAGCCGCACAAAGCGGAGAGTCGAAGATACCCAAGGCAACCACTTTACCGCGTCGACGCGAGAGGCTAAACTTGCCCACGAGAAAGAGAAGTGGAGATGCCGATAGACAAAATGCTAGCGGACTACAGGGCGTCAAATAGCATGTGTACCTCGACGACATAGTAACACACGGAGTAAGAGCTACTCGCGATAATATGGGCCCTAGCTCAATTCCGGCCATATAATTATGGTCCCCGTTTCACAGTAGTGACGGACCACCAACCGCTCACCTGGCTGTTTGGAGTAAGGGATCCAGGTTCGAGATTGATGCGTTGGAAAATTGAATTGGCGGAACATGAGTTCAACGTAGAGTACAAGGCGGGAAAGCGCAATACGAATGCAGATGCGCCACGTCGAATATGCCTTACTACGAGGGCCCAAGCGAGAGCGAAGAGCGAAATCCGTGTGTCGAAAGAGGACAGCAAGCCGAGGCAAGTAGGCACAACGAATGACCGCACAAAGCGGACAGCCGAAGGTACCCTGTATAGCCATGGTAGCTCGTCGGAGCGAGAGATCGAGCTCGCCCACGAGAAAGAAAAGGACAGCATGCGCCCGGGTACGGACAGCCGCACAAAGCGGAGAGCCGAGAATACCCCGAGCCAACCCAGCAACGCGGCAGAGAGAGAGGCCGCGCTGGCCAATGCGCCAGAAGAAGATAGAGAGATCCGCAGCGTGCATGCAGATCGCTCTACTGAACTCCACAGTCCCGCCGAAATGCCGTGCGGTCGGGGAAGAGGCAGACCACGCAAGCTACATACGCAAGCCACTGGTAAGACTGCGAGCACCGCTGACAAGGATGGAGCGGGCCCAGCACAGCATGGCGGATCCGCGAAGCGCGGAAGGCCGCGAAAAGCAAACGTTGCAAGGCCTCTCGAGACAGAGAGCGACCCAACGGCGGAGCTAACGGTGGGCACACCGTGCAACGAAACTGCGGACAGAGCACCGCAAAGGCCTGCTGAGGAAGCGAGGCACGGCGGGGCTCGTAGCCCACGAACTTCCAGCAGCGCGGACGAAGACAGCGTTATAAAAAAGTATAGCGACTGCCGCAGCGGCGTAGCCACTCCTTCTGCCGATGACCACCAGAAAATAATTAGACAATACCACGACACCCCCATAGAAGGGGATCAGGGTATACGGCGTACGTTACATCGGATTCAGACCAAATACGACTGGCCCGGCCTGAGAAGAGATTTAGAAAATTATATATCGTCCTGTGAATCCTGCCAAAAGAATAAAATCAGAAAAAAGGAACGAGTGCCGATGGTGGTAACGGACACCCCATCAAGGTCATTTGAAAAAGTCGCGGTCGACATCGTCGGACCGCTACCGGAAAGCGCTTCCGGGAAAAAATACATACTCACGTTCCAGGACTCGCTTACAAAATACAGTGCAGCGATATCACTGCCGAACCAAGAGGCTTCGACCGTCGCTAGAGCACTCGTAGAAGAATTGATCTGCCGGCACGGAACGCCGGAAATAATATTATCAGACCAGGGCACGAATTTCCTCAGCTCGACCTTCAAAGAAATGTCTCGACTGCTGCGAATCAAGAAGATACAAACGACGGCCTACCATCCTGAATCAAATGGCGCATTAGAAAGATCGCATCGCACCCTCACTGAGTACCTGAAAAATTTCATAAACGAGGATCAAGGTAATTGGGACGAGTGGTTGCCGTATGCGATGTTTACGTACAACACCACCCCACATACGGGGACCGGATTGTCATCCCATGTATTGGTGTACGGACGCGAAGCGGAGTTACCGACCGCCGTGAAACAGGAGCCCCGCAGCACCTATGCTTACGACGACTACGTCCAAGAGTTATGCGAGCGATTACGCGCCGCGTGGACAGTAGCTCGTAATAATCTCGAAGGCGCGAAGAAACGGTCGAAGACCACGTACGACCACAGCACGCAGGTGCAGGAGTACCGCGTCGGCGAACGCGTACTCCTCCGCGACGAGACGTCTTGCAGGGGGCGGTCAGCCAAGCTGACCCCGAAGTGGACAGGACCCCGCGAGATATTGGAAGCGAGGCCTCCTGTCAATTACAAAGTCCAGAAGGGACGAAAAACACAAGCCGTGCATGCCAACCGCCTGAAGCTTTTTATAGAGCATTAAAACTAAGTAAAACTAAGTAAATACGGGTAGGGAGCTCCTCGAAGCGCAAGGTAAGGAACTCCAATGATGAACAAGGTAAAGTAAAACTTGTTTAATTTATAAGGAAAATTGTGAGGACATACATAGAAAAAAAAAACGCGGTAAATTAAGAAACCCGCCTATAGAATCGGCAGGGATAACAATTTTTCGGTGCGTCCTCCCGGACGAGACGCTCTACCCCGAGCGTATCCTCAGGGAAATCCTCGTTGGCGTAGTGGCCGTCGCCCCATAGAGCGTCCATTCGTTGGCGGCCGGCCTCCCGACGGCGACGGACCCCTAGAGCTCGAGAGATAAAACTGATCTCCCAATCCGGGCGACGCTGAGCTGAAATGCTTGGGAAATACGCTTCCTGGAACAACATAGTACCCGCTATCAAAAGGGAGAAAAGGAAAAGGAAAAGGAAAAGACTCTCTTTTCCCTGCAAAAATAAAATGCTTACCCCACTTCTCAGCAGCCTGGGTGCGAGGTCGCCCCCATGGCAGATCAAAACGCCATTAACAGCATCTTTCACCAAATAAGCCATAGTGAAATGAACGAAGCGGTAGAGCGGACGGTTAGCCTATACCCATGCGTGCGGACAACGGCAAACACTACTACATAGACGCGACCGAGAGCCACGTAGTAATAGATCCCGAGAACCGCAAATACTTAAAGATGACATCTGACGACATAAAAATTTGCAAGGCACTGGGCAAATCATATATCTGCCCACCCACGTTTCCAACAATTCTAATTACGAACGACGCTCCCTGCGAAGTCCTCATCTACGCGAAAATGGATACTGATAACGGCAAGAAATGCGGAAAAAGGGTCATCGAACTAAACCATCCCCTTATCGTCCCAATGCAACAGCGAGGGCGATGGCTATACGTCGCGCCAACCCCTGAACCGGTAGGAATAAGTTGCAGAAAAACTACTCCTACTCAGCACGAAATACTATAGAATTCAGGTATACTGGCTTTGGTAGGCGTATGTATAGTAACCGCCCAAGATTTCAGCATCAAAACCATCGGGCGGATATCACAGATCATCTGGGAAAACTACCTCCCATCGTTCAATTTAACATTAACGGAAATTCAAGCCCAGGCACCCCCTACGCAGACCGAGAGGACAATTCCATTACAGAGCGTGCTGCGAGACCCAGAAGAGCTTCAAAAGCTCGGAGCTCGAGCCGACCAAATCATGGACAACCTCAATACTGACGGAGACGGGATGCAACACATCCACAATCCGAGTTTCTACTCACTGGGTACAGTAGCACCAATAGCCTTGGTTGGCTATGTTCTGTTTAAATGTTACAGGTATCAACGAAACCGAACACCAACAAGGACAAGCGAAGCAACGACCCCGGCAGCAGCTGAGGTAAACATCAACCTCGAGCAGCTCGGACGACAACAGCCAGAGGAGCGACTGCGATCCGAGCTGGCCAAAGTATGCACCCGTCCCCCCAACCGAGAACGACTCTCTCGGCACGAAAGACGATAAGAAGCAAAAGAAAAAACTTCATCGTTAACTAATGAAAAAATGAAAAATTTTATTGTATTGTTATATAACATCAAACTGTAAAATTGTATCAAATTGTAAGAGGAAATACGGGAAACCAATGAAAGAAAAAATTTTTAGAGAAAAAATTTTTCCTCTTAAGGGGGGAGAGATGTTATGCCGCGGAATATTCCACTCTGTATTTCATATATTCGGGAATATTCCATAGCAAAGAAACATTGGAATTCGTTCAAGACAGGAAACGAAGTCCAATGCCCGATCGTAAGAACGACCCCAAGAACGCCGACGCAGCATGAGCGACTCGCTTGGCGTTCGACGATAGGCTAACGCTAAAATTGCGAATTAAGGGTTTTTTGTGAAGACAGTTAACAACTGCTTTACGGAAAACAGTATTAAATTAGACTCAAGATAGAACGGGTTGATTCTTCGTCAAATACTCGAAACAACATATTATTGTACATTCTTACATTGACTTTTAAATAGACAACGGAAAGTTACCGTTGCCTATAATAAATACTACCTTTTATATAAATTCGCGTTTTCATCTGTAACTCGAGATTCATCTCCTTATCGGCCAACGATCCCAAAAATAATAACTTTTTAATATTATACCGAATACCGAATAATCCAATTACGCGGTACCGGCATAACAAAATGATTAAGAGAACCGATTCAAATATTGTATATTTATTTTCCACGAGGAGAGGATTTATTCACGGGGATTAAACACAAAACGACTAGATACATAAAGGAAAGATTACGCAATAATGTTTGTTACTAAAGAAGGCGAGAATTAATCCACTTTATTGATGAATACTAATAAGGCGCACCACGAGGCTGGCGATTTGGCACAATGGCTTCCGCAAGAGAAGCGACCGTTAATAGAACTGTACCGATAGTCATGCGGGCGTAAATCGGACGTTACGCGATACACGTTGAAGAACTACCGGTAGAAATAGAGAGGTCCGAAGCGCAACTATTTAGGAGACCCGTATACCGACTAGAAGCGTTTTGTAGAAAGCCAGAGAATGAAGTCTCCTTGCTCGACGAACTACCGTACCAGAACACTCGAGTCATTCGGGCGTAAATCGAATGATCCAAGAATTTATGTAAGAAGTTGTGACCAGACCGATTGAATCCAGTTGATAACTATCGGAAAAGAACCGGGAACTTGAACCATGAAGCGTGCACTTAGAAACCGGAGTAGAAGTGTTCTCGAAGAAGACCGGAATAGAAGTATCTTCATTGAAGACCGTGATGGAGTAATATTATAGAATAAAAGCCGTGATTAATTCATAAAGTAATGCCTGTAACGAGGAGGCGTGATCGTAACACTTTGGTTGGAGCCAACGACGCGCAATCTGAATTACTGTACAGCACGATGGCATCCGAAATAGAAGAGGCTGTTGTCGAGTAACTTGTTCTCCTGAATAAATCCTAACCGATGAGTTAAGACGTCCGGGCGTAAACCGAACATTTCTTGAAATTGCGAAGAAGTGAACTGTGGAAGTCTGCAGCGTCCGAATCGTAGCTGTTGAGAAGAGTCCTTTGAGAGTTAATCCGTTGCACAAATTGATGTGTTTGTCAGGTGCCCAAGACGGTAATATCGATCGAAGAAGAAGCCGGACAGAATCAGAGTCGAAGGGGGCGGAAGTCGGAAGTGGCCGAAAGTTTAGAATGATTGGCTAGAAGTTCGCCTCTCAGCTGTGGGCCTCTTGAGGGAGTGCAGGAGAGTATAGACTTTTCTGAACAGTAACAAAATTGTAAAAAACCCTAGAAAATCTGAATTTTATAAGTAGATAAACGAAAGTTTACAAGAAAAAAAAAATGACGGTTATTTTTTTTTAAATTGACAATTCTATAAAATTTGAACTTCTTTACAGATTTGGCTGAGATTCAATACCGTCCATCTTTTTACACAACTTTATTTCTAAACAAACTACTTGCCAGATATCTCAAAATGTGCAATTGCTAGAGGGTTCAAGAACTTTATAAAACAATTTTAAGTCGTAATTAACAGTGCACACACGCGCACACACACTTATGCACACGCCCGCACGCATACACCTAAACTTCTTATTCAATTAACGAAGACAAACCTTACATCTACATAATTCGAATTAAACTTATGTATGCAAATAGGTTATTTTTTTATAATAACGTCCTCATCAAGGAATCTATAAGCGATTAACTAAAAGAAGGAACAACATACAAAGCTTTATTTTACGACGTTATTCCAAAGAATTGTACAAATGTCTAGTTACCAACATCTCATTTATTCAATGATTGATTATTGTTATGCCGTTAGACGCGTATTTGAGATTAATATGGTCGCAGGTAAAATATCTAATAAGAGGTAGTAGTTGTGATCGTTCGCCGTTGAGGAGTTAGAACTAGCCTGAATGAGAAAAAAGCGTAGAGATGGCAATAAACAAGTTATTCGGTTTTTCTTTATAATTTACGAAGTTATTATACGTGCAAAAGAATTACAATAACGCGAAACATCCATGATTGCGAAAGAGGTAGAACAAGTATGGCGGACACGGCAGAGTGAAAGAGAAGTATCACATTTGTGTAAGTATGGAAGTTTCGCCCCGTCTTACGCGCGGGTCGTTGATTGCGACTCACTTCGTACATCAGTACATTCTTGTACTGATTGCTCTGAGCGGCCTCACAATAGAGTGATGAAGAAATAATGTCGAAATTAATTAATGCAATTTTCGTTGAGAATTCTATGGCATAAGATTATAAATAATCAATCATTTTTAATAGCAATTGTAATCAGTAAGAAAAATGTACTGCCTAACTAGTGTTATAAATAAAAAAATCAATTGTTCAAAGCATTTACAAGTTACATGCATATGCTATTTGCAACCCTTAATAATTGATAATAAAGGAATGTAATTTTATATAAAATTCGAACGACTCTGCCAATGTTTACCAAAGTTAACACTAAATAACCTTGAACGTTATCATGTTTATATATTAAGTTTTGGATCATTTCGTTTTATGTTACAAAAGTACGAGCGATCAGAATTTCAAAATACAAGTTGCTATAAAATTATAATCTTTCTACCGATCTTGATAAATGTGTGACGCCCTTAATGATAGTCTTTTACTGTAGAAAACTTAAGTTCCACTAATGAAATTGGGTATGAGTGAAAATAATAATGTGAATTATTTGAAAAATTAAAAATCGCATAAAATAAAAATACCAAGTTTCGTAAAATTCAATACTGAATATCTTTGAACGTTATTTTATTTATAAGGAATAATTTTAAACGATTACTAAAGATTTGCGAACATTACAAACTTATTTTGAATAATTCGAAACAGCATAAAATCTGAATGTAGGCATACATCATTTCGAAAATCATAATAATCAAACAGGAATTACTGCTTAACTTATGCGCCAATTTCTTAATTAATTGGTCAATCGATTCTTTAGTTATAGACAATTAATTGTAGCCATGACAATTGGTTGTCTCTAGGCGCGGCTATCGGGATGAGCGAGAGCACGAACTCTCTCCTACTAGTCATTCGTGTGCTTTGACCCCGTTCTCACGCCTTGTACGTATCGTATTACAACATAACTAGCGCTACCTTGTTGCAGATATCCCAGTGCTATCCCTCCCACCAGGTGTACAAGTATGAAATGCGAATTTTTTTTCTAAAAAAACATGTCACATTCGGAAGAATGATAACAAGTGTTTTATTCAAAGTATGCTCCATCGTTTGTTACACATTTTTCCCATCTTTCAGGCAATTTGTGAATACCACGCCAGTAAAAATCTTCCCCTTTTGCTACGAACCATTCATCGAGCCATTTTTTCACATCTTCGTACGAACCAAACTCTGCTCAGCAAGTACGTGACCCATCGATGCAACCAAATGGTAATTGGAAGGAGCAAAGTCTGGTGAGTAAGCCGCATGGGGTAGAACTTCCCAGCTAAGTGCTCTCAGCGTATCGCGATCCGGTTTTGCCGTATGTGATGGAGCATTGTCATGAAGAAAAATGACTTTGTGTTGCGTCTTTCGATATTCTTGCCTTTTTTCAAGCAGTGAACGCTTCACATCGGTCAATTGTTGTTGGTAACGTTTAGTATTAACCGTTTCCTCAAGTTTTAACAGCTCATAATAGACCACGCCCCTCTGTTCCCACCAAACACAGAGCATCGTCTTTCTGCCAAAGCAATTCGGTTTTGCGGTCGATGTGGATGGTGCGCCTGATTTTTGCGCTTTTCCATTTGCCAGTAGTTCAACTCATGTGGTATCCATCTACCGGTCTTCTGAATCTTTCCCATCTCTCGTAGCCGATTGGAAACAGCTTGTTGAATAACGCCCAATTGCTCGGCGAGTTGTTTTTGTGTTTGCGAATCATCTTCGACCACCAATGCGTGCATTTCCACATCTTTGTATTTTTTTGGCGGTTTTCTACGTTCCTTGTCTGCAACATCGAAGTTACCACTTTCGAAGCGCCGAAACTATCGTTCACACGTATCTTGTGATGGAGCATATTCCCCATAAGCTTCTCGAAGTAATGGGTATGATTCAGCAGTAGTTTTCTTCTAATGAAAACAAAAAAATAATGCCGTCCGCGAATGCTCTTTGTTCGGTATAAATTTCGACATATTAAACACAACAACACAACACTATGCACACACTTTTACAATTTATCACTCGTGCGCGTCTGAGACTTGTTTAAAACGCAGTAAAATGGCGCAGTGTCAAATCTTTATAGCACAAACTGCATTCGTGCGCCATCTGTTGTCTGAAATCTGCATTTCATACTTGTACACCTGGTAGATATGTCATGAAAGTTGTAAACGGCCGCGACGCGGCGCTAGTAGCAACTTTGTCCCAAAAGAAGCAGGTGATGTATAGAAAAAATTCGGCGAAAATACGAATAATACTAAGGTAACAAGAAATAATCGTTTGAAATAATATTCCCCTTGGTCGTATCAATATAGAAGATAAATAATACTGAATTTACTTTGTAATTAGTAAAACATGTAGAAAAAGTAGCATATTTCAATACTTTAAGCAATTACAATGGTTTCAGTATAAATTGAAAATGGTTTGTGTTGCGGAATTCCTCCTGATTGACGTTGAGAGAATGTGAAGATATTGAAAATTATGAGTCTTCACTCACGACAGGAAAAAAGAAGCCAGACACATAGATGGTTAGATTGACTAAGTGGTTTATTATCACCTTCCGCTTGTCAACTACATAAGTGATTTAAGCCAAAATAACAAGTATGAAAATAAAATATAAAGAACTAGCTGATTTACCCGGCGTTGCCCGAGTGTCACATCATACGGGCAATAACAGCTAAATCAGTGTTTAAAAAAGTTGAAAAAAACCACATTACTTTCAGTGGGAGATAAAGATTGTTTTCGTTGGGGGTGGTTTTATGGGGTGAGATATATACAGTCGCCTTCTTTTGGTCTTCAACAATATTTGTGTAAGGTTTTGTTGAAATCAGTTGATTCGCGTGAATATTTTTGAAGAATCTTTTTTTAGGGGGTGAAGAGGGTGGGGTTTAGGGGTGGAATATATCCAGTCACCTTCCTTAGGCTCTTAACAATATTTGTGCTTGGTTTGGTTGTAATCGGTGGAGGCGTGTGGGTTTTATTAAGAATTGTTTTTAGGGGATGAAGGGGGTGGTTTTCAGGGGTGAGATATATACAGTCGCCTTCCTTTGGTCTTCAACAATATTGGTATAAAGTTTGGCTGAAATCGGTCAACGCGTGTAGCTTTGTATACCGGACAGACAGGCAAACATTCATTTTTATATATAAAGATTGAAATTGAATTTTGGATTTGGTGGAATATTGAGTGACAGACCATTACATCAATTGTGTGCCGTTTTTATGAACTGCTTGAGCAGCACACAATTATATTAATTGTGTGCTGTGTGTATTGAGAGCGGTGTACGTGCTGCAGCCAGCACTGCGGAGCATGCCACGCTATGAGATATATGAGTTGCGCACTCACATATCTCATAGAGGTAGATTTTACTAATCCCAGCAACTCCTCAACAAGATAGACAAATATACCGTACAGAGAGTGAGTGCTTGCACATGCAACTCTGGTACTTGAGTGCTGGAATTTTATGACCGACTGTGAAGCAGCCAACACTGCACCACACGATAGAGTGAGCTTGAGGATGCACAAAATGAGTGAAATAAATTCACCGTACTTTCCCAGCAAGCTTGATTGAGGGAAAGTACAGTGAACTGATATGCACACACGCAATTATATTAATTGGGTGAGCAACAAGTGGTGTGGAAAACGTGGTGCAGCCCGTGCTGCAGAGCACGTCAAGGGGTGAGACCTTTATGAGGATGCACCGACTTATTTTTACTCTTCACCGCCAGTGAATTGCACAGAATTATGACGATGTATTCTTACCTGAGTTTTGAGTCCTGGTGAGCACAGAAATTTGGTCGAGTCCGGTGACATCAATGAAAAGTTCCGAGAGTCCAGTTGATACGTGTGCTGTTTCCGTGGATTTTTCAGAAAGTGTCTAAATTTCCAACATGGATGCGGGATATGAAAGCGTCGTTGACGCTGTAGTCAAATGAGCGAGATAGCCGGTGAGCGAAGCCGAAGTCAAGCGAGAGAGCTAATCTCTCGCTTAACGCGGCATGCCTACAAGGCACAGCCTTGGCTCTGCGAGGCCCTTCCTCGACTATCTCCGGTCCAACCGAACTCAGCGTGCTAGACCGCAGCAACAGGTCGACGCACGGCGAATATCGATCGCCATGCACCAGCTGATTATTCAACAGTTTGTATTCATATGATACATAAATATTTATAATATTATAACATTTATATAATATAAACTATTATAAAATAGCTATTCAAAATAAATGTTTTAATAGACAAATAAACTATTTAGAAAACTAAGAAAAACAAATATTTGAACAGTGTTATCAGGTGTATTAGTCAGGATGCAGCTAATTTAGTTTCTATTTTCCTTTGTAAGTTAGTTTTCTCTAAATCGGCCAAAGAGATTATAGTAAATTGTCACATTCTATATTGTAAATATACACGAATAATATATGCCAAAACGTCTCTACCATGTTTAGCACAAGTGAAATGAAATTTCTTTTTCGTTACTTCATTTACGACTAAGTCAAAAACATTACAGTACTTGATGTAAGTGACAAAAGATACTTCGATTGCTTTCATAAATAGAAATAACTTGCAGTTCGGATGGCGAAGATTGTTTTTTTTTTTCGTCTGAAGTAATCAATGTAGCAACTGGATGATAGATCTGAAATGCTCCTATATCGTTTTCGGAGTTACATAGTGCCGAGCAACAAGCGGTACAGTTTCTCTTTTTCAACTATTCACAGATTAGACCGGTGATGTAATAAATTGAACAATCCATAACATATGGTAGGAATCGTGATCGCATTCGTCAAATCGGAAAAATCATGTAACGAACCTGAGCCACTCGGCATGCGCAAAAGGCGCGACTCGGACAGCAACGACCAAACCCGACTCCGATACATTAAAGTGCGCCTCCGCGCGCCGAGTAGCCCAAGCATCGCCCAGACAACGGCATTTACTTACGAAAGCGCGTAAACGGTGGACGCGGTGATCCGCGCCACGAACAACGCAAACGAACGCCACGAGGCACACGCATACAGTCATTCCTACACTCTCAATTGAATATCGAGTCTCTTCTTTCTATTTTATAAATACTGGAGGTTGTTTATTTTGATGTCGGATCGACTTATCTTTTCTTGTTCTTGAGTTTCCCACGTTGGCTCTTTCCTTTTCTCCAGGACCCAAAGATCCACAGGTTGGCGTGGTTGACGGTTTCTTGTAATATTTTAAGTACGATTCTCGTAATGTTGATTAGTTGACGGTTTCTTGTAATATTTTAAGTACGATTCTTGTGATGTTGATTAGTTGACGGTTTCTTGTAATATTCGAAGTACGATTCACGTGATGTTGATTAGTTGACGGTCCCGGAGAGAAAGCAAAGAGTGAGAGTGGAGGGGGAATCGATCACGAGATCTATCGATTCGCACGCACCTTTCGCAATTACGGCGCGAAGATACAATTGTTGTATCTTACAACTTTTCTTGAATATTTTACTTAATTTCCTTTAAATTGTATGACATAGTATAAACTAATACCACTAATGCCCTTATATGCCCATAATGTAATGAAAGTATCAACGTTGGACAAGATTTCATTGAATTCTGATTACTGTTTTATCATTTCTTATGGTAATCGGTTTGAGCACGTTCAGCTGTTAATGTCAGCTTCATGACTCACTAATGGTTCATACTCACTTCAAACCATCTTGGTTGATTCTACACGTTAATATCAACTCATATTCTTTCGCTTTAGGAAAATAAGTTGTCAAATCTTTCGTGGAACGTATGGTCATCCTGAGACCTTCAGCAGCAGAAGTGGCTCGAAAATATTCCGAGGGAATGATATTATCATTAACTCTTTTCTCCAATTCATATAACCACTTGAGAATAACCACTTCAAGAACCTGCAGAACAAAAAAAAGAATTAAATATTATTTTTTAAGAAGCCTGACAAGCATATTATTTTATATTATAAGTTTCAAATACTTTTAAATCGTTACAGCTAAGTCGCAATGCCGTTTGTATTGATGTTCGATTTAGGGCATCAAACAAATTATCAAATACTTCACAAACTCTTGCAGTCGATTCACAATTTTGGAATTGTATTTCGTATGTCCTGTAAAAGCGTAAGCTACTTGCAACAGAATTGCTGAGTATCTGAAAAATTAGAAAACATGAATCGACATTAATGATTTATTATATATAATTGTTTCTAAATATGGCAGAAATACGAGAAGAAAGCCTACTTGAACAGCAAAGAATACTCATTTTGGCTGAACTATTTTTTCCGATGTCGAGGTTGAAGTTGATCAATGTCATGGAGAGTTTTAAAATATTTCCATTCTATTGGACTTTCATCTGGGTGGACCTAACTTTGATAAGACACACTCGTTAAGACATACTACTATGTTCAAAAAGTAAGGTGAATTTTTAATTTAAACTTCCCGCGTTGACCGAATCGGATAAATGAATTTTTTTTAAGTTGGTAGGACTGTAGTGACATCTGTGACAAATTACATGTCAATATCATCATTAGTTTTTAGTTTACGCTTGGTTTTGTAAACAAAGAAAAGTGAATTTGGTGATTTTTACGATGTCGAATTTTGTTGAACAAAGAAGTGCTATTAAAATTTGCTTGCGGAATGAAATTTCCGCCGCTGAAACGTATCGAATGTTACAAAAGGCCTTCGGTGACGAGACTATGTCACAGAAAAATGTTTACAAGTGATACAAAGACTTCAAAGAAGGCAGAGAACGTGTTGATGATTTGGAACGCTCTGGACGACCATCGACGTCAATTGATGAGCAACACATCAAGAAAATCAAGGAATTGGTGCTCAAAAATCGTCGATTAACAATTCGAGACCTTGCCGACATGCTTGCAATGTCAATTGGATCAGTGCAAGCAATTTTGAAGGATCATTTGTGCCTCAGAAGAGTCAAATCGCGTTTGGTGCCAAAATTTCTCAATTTTTTCGAAAAAGAGCGTCGCGTTCAAGCATGTGAATCAATGATTTCTGACTATCAGGACGTCTACAAACAAATTATTACGGGCGATGAGACTTGGATTTATGCCTATGATCCAGAAACAACCGATCAATCGAGCGAATATCGTGCCAAAGGTGAACCGAGACCGAAAAATCCATGCCAAAGTCGCTCAAAAATCAAGGTCATGTTGACAGTTTTCTTCGATTATCGTGGTGTGGTGCATTACGAATTCCTTCCCACTGGCCAAACTTTCAACAAGGAATATTATTTAAGTGTTATGCGTCGTTTGCGTGAAGCTATTCGCAAGCAAAGGCCAGAATTATGGAAAGACAACACTTGAATTTTGCACCACGATAATAAACCGGCGCACACAGCACTGGTTCTTCGTGAGTTTTTCGCCAAAAACTCTACTCATGTCGCTCCACAACCACCGTATTCGCCTGATTTAGCACCGTGTGACTTCTGGCTGTTCCCAAAGCTCAAGAGACCACTCCGGGGAAATCGTTTTGAGTCGATTGAAGAGATCAAACGTGAATCGCTACGCGCATTGAAGGCTATACCTGAGGACGACTTTTTACCATGCTTCAAAGATTGGAAAAAACGTTGGCATAAGTGTATTGTAGCTAGGGGGGATTATTTTGAGGGGGACGAAATCGATTTGGAAGAATAAATAAAAAAATTTTATTTTAAAACAAAATTCACCTTACTTTTTGAACACAGTAGTAAGTAGATCAGGTAGTAATAAACAAAAGCAGTGGTTCGAATGTACTGTAACGGTAATTTTTTTATCGTTAACATTAAATTTATATTCCCAGGGGAAATCGGAGCGCGATCACAGGTATAATTAATCGTAGACTTCTAGGTAGGTGAGAATAGGGTTTATTGAGGCGAACAATGAAGATCAGATTGTCAGCATTAAGTTTCCTGGGACCGATGACCAGTATAATTCATTAAAATTCTTTAATTACTATGATTATTTCCACAATTATTTTCTGGTATTACGTCGATATTGGCCCTCAGTACATCCAGCTCGGAAGTCTGTTATTGTTTTGTGCGTTGGTAGTGAGCTGTACGCTCGACGCGCACACACAGAGTTAAACGCGTCGCGCTCGCTCTTACACCCGATGGCTCGATCGTCCTATAGATCTCTTTATCTATCACTTGCTTCACTTTCCTACTGTCCTCTTTAAATCGACTCGCTTGCCTATCTACTGGTTTAAATGATATGCGCTTTAATTCTAATCGCTTAACACTATCCACCTAATCCTATCAATTAATTCTATACACTTAATTCTATCTACTTAATTCTATTCACTTAATTCTATTCACTTAAACCTATTCACTTAAACCTATTCCCTTAAACCTATCTAAATCTAGATCAATGTCAGTTTACTCAATATGCCACTAATAATTTCTATATTATTTTAATGACTCGCCTGTCCTTTCTTTTCTGTCGTCTTCGCTGTTCCACGCTCACTGACACGATTTTTCTTTTATCTTGCAAAATCACGTATTCTAATCAATTACTGGTGTGAATAATTTTTTAGAACTCAAGAAAAATGCACAACTTTGTTTTTTAACCGCTTTCAACTTAATAACTTGGGTGAGAAGAGCAAAAGAACTTCTGCTTCTGCGCTGGCTTTTTTATAGCCTTTCCCTCCGTCTAGTACCCCTCCATGTCATTAACAGCTTCAATCTTTAAATCTACCGAGATTTCATAATTTCTCGGCTTGCCATTACCGCGCTACCCGTCTTCCCCTCGCCGCGAAGCGAGGCCAGCTGGTCGCTGACCTGCTCTTTACGACAGCGAGGGAATTCCTGAGCTGTGACGCAGCTAGTTTTTGTTAAATTTCGGGTTCGGTGGCCTAGTGCCCGCAAACCTCAGTACATTCGGACGTAATCTCGCCTGTTTTGGCAGTGAAATATAGTCAAGCAGGCTAACGGGTGGAACAGTACTTGTAATTTACCATTATTCGCCAAACCTTTGCGAACATTCGTTATTAAGTGTAGTGAATCTGAAAAGAGATCATCTTGAGATTTTCATTAGTGGGATGTTCAAACGAATATTTCAATGATGACATCCTTCTACTTCAGCCCATTTCAGTCCAAGCTCTCCTGGTTGTTGCTGCCTCGCTGGCAACAATTCCGTGCACCTTTGCTCCGGCTTTCTCTAGGAGATATATTAGTAATATGTGTACACCTTTGCTCCATTCCACTCCTTACCCCACCACGCGATTACCCCCTACCGCCCCACTTTTCCACCGTCGCGCTACCCACTCTGCTGAACGAGTATAACGTGGTTTGGTCATTCGGTAACGTGGATATGGTAAAGTGAGGTGGTGTGGGTACTCTGGCGATCAAGGAGAAGTAGAGATAAGAACAGGATGGAGCAAAGGTGTACACATACTAGGAAAAATTAATAAAATTTGGTACTCACCACCCCAGCTGTTATCGGCATCCACCCTCCTTCCGCGGCGATTTTACATTCCTGTCTCTCGAATGTACTGACTCTCACTGTTCAATTGCAATGAACGCCAACTTCAGTATTTCGCTTGATATTCCTTCTTCTGTACCTTTCTTCTTCGGGAGTTCGTTAACTATTTTCTCGAGTTCCTCTATTCCGATATTCTCAAAATTCTCTATGCTTTATTCGTTTCCCACGCCACCACCCATTAAGATTCTTCTGCTACCTGGCCTTCCAGATGTATCCCTCTTTATAGAGCTTACTATGTTTTTATTACTTTCAATGTAAAACACGTTAAATTTGTCAACCGTTCTCTCGGAGGTATCATCCAATATTTCAAAATTTATATTTCCAATTTCTCTCGTTTTCGCTAGTCCTCCTCTAATACGTTATTTCAAAGTTTTTCACATTTTTTTAGGGTCGTTCTTATTGCAGTCTATCGTATTCTCGTAATATTCTTTTTTCTCTTACCTTATCAATTTAACTTCTGCATTTCTTTCTACTTTAAACTGTTCGCAGTTATTATCCGTTCCCTCATAAATTGCTTCTCTGTAAGCAAGCCCTTTGTCATGCCGCCCTTCTTATCTTATCTGAGTACCATTTTTTACCCTCCCATATCCTCGGAATCCTAACTACCTTTTTTAGTGCTACTATGTCCAAAGTAAAGGGTGTCCCAGCAAGAGCGCCGGATTAAAATTTGCCGCCATTTTGTTAATACGAGTTGTACGGTGATTTTTTTTTACATTTGTCACGTACAGACCACGCGATTTAAGAATATGGAGAAGTATTCAAACCAACAACGTTTAATTATTGTGAAAACACATTACAAAAATAGTGAAAGTTTTGCGAAAACAGTTCGCCAATTACGTCAAGTTTTTGGGCGTAATAATGCGCCAAATGAATCGACAGTGAGGCGTTGAATTACAAAATTTGAGACCAAATTTACGCTGATGGATCAGAAGATCATTGTTCGTCATCGTCCTTGTC
The DNA here is from genome assembly GCA_963942595.1 of Cylloceria caligata. Taxonomy (NCBI): domain Eukaryota; kingdom Metazoa; phylum Arthropoda; class Insecta; order Hymenoptera; family Ichneumonidae; genus Cylloceria; species Cylloceria caligata. The sequence continues at coordinate 33,238,107 of OZ012706.1, forward strand.
GGTCACTCGAAAATATAGCCACAGTAACGGAATCTGTGGCCGAGAATCCAGGAACTTCCATTCGGCATCGTGGTCCATTCTCAATAAAACCACTCTCCTTTAAATGACGTTGAAAAATGACGTCAAGGTCAATCTTGTTGAGGTTGTTGTCACAATCCAGTTCGATCTTTCTTATAAAGGTACATTCACAACGTTTATTCCGCCAGAAAATTTAAACAGCTAAATAAACAGCTACCAGGCAGTCATTTAGCATTTGACCTTAAATTAACCTTCTCAAGATCACGAAAAAAAACTTCAAAATATCATTTCAGACGTAAAATTTTTCGCTCTTTTCGAATCCGATATCAAAAATAGAGGTTCCCATTTTAAAAAACCACTCTGACCTTCAAATAACCTTGACAAGTAGTCTCAAGGTCAAAGCTAGTTAAACAGATAGGTGACCCCCATTATCTTGAACAACTTTTGTCTGAACCATTTTTCCATATCTGTCTTAGGTACAAAGAAATTTGGGTGCATAGATTAAAATGACCCACCCTGTATACACTTCACTGTTCCCGATTTCAGCAACCACCCTCGTCTTCGATAACGCTATAATTGCAGGTTTCATTCTGTTAACCACCTGGTTTTGTATCATATCGTTATATGCTAAAAGACTTCGCGTATTCGTGTACCATATCGTCTCTTCCTTATGTGATTGCTACTCTATCCATCCCGTTCTCTTCCTTTCCTCTTGCAACGCTGTTTTGTATATTGGACATTCTCAGTCGAGTGCATTATGTTCTACATTTATCTTCAGATTGTACGTTTGATTTTTAAACGTACAGCTTGCACACTTACGCTTATTTATTGTACACTCTCTTGCGTTCTGTTTTCCAGCACATTTGTAGCAGGTTTCTTCTCTGGTACTATTCTTCGCTATATGATAATAGCCCGAGTATTTGAAGCATCGCTTTACGTTGACGTAATTGAAAACCGGACATTCTCTCCATCCCACGCTGAGCTTTCCTTTTCTCAGTAGCTCCTCATGAGTTACTTCATCTACTTCTAGTATTATTGATTCATCGTCGGTTCCTCTTCTGTTTCGCTCCTGTTACTTTCCCTTCATTAATCTTTTAACGTTTTTCATCTCTTTTCCTTCGGTTTCCTCTATCCCGTTCTCCGTCTTAAATGTGTCAACTTCTTCTTTATCGGTCAATTTAAATTCATCTTCTTCCACATTTACTGTTTTTATCTTCGGATTCATCTGCGTTGACTCAGTAACTTTGAAACCCTCACCCATTTTATCCTGCACTGCAGTCTTCAGTGTTTCAATTTTTCTTCCGATTCACGGGATTCACGGGCAGAGTGAGAGTGAGAGTGGGAGAGAGTGAAAGAATGAGAGATAGTGACAGAGAGTAAGAAAGTGAGAGTGAGAGCGAGAGTGAGAGTGAGAGACAGAAACTTCAATTATAATTCTCTAATTATTACGCTATAAAAATCAGAGGCACAGTAAGATCAGGTGATTTAAAAAAATTGATCAATATTTTATGGAAAGCGCTTTACACATTTACCATCGTATGCAAACATTGTAATCCGCGCTCGGAGATACTTTTACTTTTAAATTACTTTTAAATTATTTTTTGCTAGAGGTTTTGGCATCACAGTGTACTTCTGAAAAAAATAATGAAACAAGTATTAAATTGATAGTACTGGTCAATAAGAACATCGTGCATAGAACATTCAGTACTATTTTACCTGATATGCCTCGACTCATTATACAAAGTTGGCAGCGTTGATGACC
>OZ012706.1:33240086-33340118 GCA_963942595.1 Cylloceria caligata
CTTTCGCTCTCTAGCGCCTGCATATGAATATTGTTTGAGATTCTTGCCTGATGTTTGTGAGATCTGAAGGATATTGAAACAGAATGAGTTCTCACTCATGAAATCAGGGTGAAATAACCAGACGAACGATGTAGGCAGAGAAAATGGTCTTTATTTTCCACTTTCTTCCACTTAACTACAAGAAAAAATGAAAATAAATGAGAAATGATTTTAAAGGAAATTATTGCGCCGCCCGTACAATTTTATTAATTGTGCGTTAATACATAAAAGTGAGAGAAAGCGTGAAGCAGCCCGTGCTGCAAAGCACGCCACGAGGTGAGATGTTTGAGGATGCACAAAATAAGTTTTCTCCACTTCACCTTGATTGAATTTACGTAAATCATCAAGGTGACGGCTTACCGTTTAATTTGAGTCTTGTTGAGTACATTTTGAGTGTGAGAATGTCCGATGAAAGCAGTGAAAAGTCCGAAGCTGAGAAGAGGCTGGTATCGCGTTCTTGGCGATTTTCACGAGTGTAATCAATAATATCAAGATAGCTGAGCTCTTTGAAAGCGTCGTTGAGCGATGCCGCTGTCAAGCGAGAGATAGATTATAGTATCTCGCTTGAGTTGCATGTCCACGAGGTACTGCCCCGGCTGCACGCACGGCAGCCGAGCGCAGCGAAGCACCAGCAGCATCGAGCTACCGCACAGCAATCATAGTGGCCGCGCGTCAACTAATTCCTCAACAAATATGAATTATTCTACTTATTTCGACGCGCATATCAAATGTCGGCCGCTGCAGAACGATGTTAGGAGAGTATTTTCGGAAGCGTTTCCATTTCGATTCTCCAGATTCCTCTTGGTTCTCGTATATCATATTAGCACGATCGCTTATTTTACCAAAGGAGACAGCTCTGTGCTAGTAACACAAGGTTAGAAGTGCGTAATGCACTGTGTCTCCTATGCGGGTGTAACACATTTTCTCGGTATCAGCCCTATGATCTTCGAAATATCGTTGTACGCAAGAAAAATCACTATTTCGGGATCTTACATTTATATCACCACCGCTGAATATTTTCATGGATCTTGCTTGTGTAAAGTGATCGTATGCGGCCATCTTCTTAGTTAGGGCGTAATCAATCATGGGACCTTGTGAAATGTAGTATCACAGTCAACGTTCCTTGATCGAATTGTATAGGATTTCCAAACTCGTCTCTTATATCGATCTTGATAGTGTGTAAATTTTTGCGCAATAGAGGTATATATCGTGGCGCTGAAAACGGTTTAATTTTTATGGAATCAGAATGAAAGTCGGCAACATCAATGGGAATAACTCCTAAGAGGGATGTTCGTACATCGCCTGTAATATAGCTCTCGCAGATATCGTTATATAGAAACACGCTGCCTGATATGGCAACGGTGAGAGATGGCCTTGACCCCGTGTATTCGCAGCGCGGTTCTAGCATTACACACCTACAGGCCTCTTCCGAGAATCCGAGTAGCCTTGCGATAGCAAGCGATACACGAAAGACGTGGTATCGTAGATTGTCGCATACGCGCGCCATTTCGAGCTGACCGCTCGGGAGCAGTTTAAAGCGCAGATAACCAGCCACACGAGGTAACTTACATATACTTTGCAAAAGAGTGTCTATAGAGCGATATACACCAGATGGAACTTGGTCTCTGTCTCTACGCGTCTCCGTGTTAGAAGATTTAACCCGATAAATCGTAATCACCATCCTCAAAATATACGAGATTTCCAACAGTAGGAACATGAAAAAGAGTCATCGGATAAGCAATTTGAACACGAGAATCAGACCATTCTCCGTGCAAACGTATCTAACGCGGTAGTTTTGTAGAAAGTTTCGTCGTCGTATTATCCGGAATATACTACATACTACTGTTGCTCGGTAGTACGACACAGAAAGAGCTATCCTTGGAGCTTATATTTATCAGGGACGGTGATTCCAAGCGTTCTTCTTTTTTGTCCTCTTTGTCTTCTTTTTCGTCTGCCTCGTAGAACATACCGTCGACAGTCTCGTCATTTAGATCGTGCAAAATGAACACGAATAGTTCTCGATTCACTGATATTCGTTAGATCTTGAATAACTGGGAATTCTAACCACGCTTATATCCTTTTACAAATGCTGTTTTAGCTGTACTGATACGTACCAAGTCACCTGCAATGTATTTAGGCTTTTCAGTTTTTCTCATGTTAAGCTCGTAACGCCGTGCTAAGTTTACTCGGGCTATAGAGGCATTTTCTAGGATCATATCGCTCGGAGGAATACGCTTTCCGCTGTGTCTAGTGTGATTATAAGCATATAGAACATTTTTGAAAACATCAATGTAACTTATTTCGCGTGTATGTCAAATAACGCCACATTCGCTCCTTTATTGTGCGATTGAAGCGTTCGGCAAAGGAGGCTTTTATATCGGGGTTACGAGCAGCCCGAAAATCGATATTCTTTTTCTTGAGAATTTACTAAAATGGAGTGCCGATAAATTCTTTGCCTCGATCAGTTTGGAATTGCTGCGGGCGAAGTTTGTTATTGCGTGCGAGTATGCATGTGAAATCGCGGGCCACGTTTGCGCTCGTTTCGTCACGCAACGTCTCGATCCACGTATGTTTGCTGAACATATCGATAACAGTAGATAAGCTAGGCCGGTTAAAGCACACCACCTGGGCAGGTGTAAATTTATCTGTGCTCAGTCGATAATTATCCTAAAAACCCACTTTACCCATATATGGTAATGACCGCCTGTCGATAATTATCTTATGTCGAAATTGTTGTCTACTAGATGGTGCTACAGTCGGATAGATCAAGATCGATATTTCCATAATGGTTACATGGTATCCAGTTAGATGGCGCGAGGTTCTATGTAGACTTACTGTAGTCGTGTACTGACCCAGCCTCCCCTACAGTCGGTAACTCACTGGATCATGGTCGATAAATGCGCCTGCATCTACCGCACCAACGAGCACACTGTACTACCGATCACTGTAGATAAATGACCTACTAACTCACAGCGAGACCTCGCGGGGTATTTGGGATCGGGATATCCTGATATCGGGATATTTGGAGATTCGATACCTTTGTTGATATTTTACCGACAGTCAGAAATTATCTTACGTCGATAATTATCTGACGTCGGTACTGTTATAGATGGATCCACAGTCGGATTCTATAGATCACGCTCGATATCCATGGTAAGGGCGGCTTTATCATGATAAGACAGACTTTTGCTTTGTTGCCATCGCTTTCGGATAGAGTGCGCCTCAGGAGGATTCGAAAAAATTCGAGATAAATACATTTGCTGTATAAAAACTTGTTTTTATTTTTTAATGTTACAGATAATGCATTTAATCTAATGAAAACTCTTAACGGTAGATTAATATATATCTTACAGGTGATACATTTAACCTAAAAAATTCTTAGGTATAGATCTTAAATATCTAACTATGAGATTGATGCTGATTGGGATACAAATGTTTTATACACGTTTAATTACATCACCACTCATTACATTATAATCAACCATTCGATCATGTAAGATTAAACAGTAGGACGTGGTTCCCGCTGAAAAATTTGTCTTAGACTCAAATTCTAGACGGACATCTACTGGCGCTTGTTTTAATGCCTCATTCTGTTTTGAACAATCAATTACAATTAATGGAGCATACTCGATAAAGTTTTTCCTCGTTAGCAGGGGTTCTCGATCTCTGTTGTAGTATATGGCTTGGAAATTGGCATACATGTTGTACAATACAGAGTTTTGATTGTGATTTACATCAAGATTGAGGTTACCGTATGGATAATGTTGTGAGTTAAGAAATAGCTTCACATTACCAATGTTGCAGTGATCGAAGTAACTAGCATTTGCATTTTTAACCATTCTCCGATTGGTTTGGAAAGCTACAATTACAAAACGGGGCTTTTCCAATTGATTCGATGTTTTAACTGTCCAATTATGTTTCGTTGTGCTTGGAAGCAGGGGGTCATACTCATACATTTCCCAAGTGCGAAAACTCATAGTGATGTCTCTTTCAATCTGACTATATAAACGTATTTTATACTTGTCTGACAACATCACATATGACATCAACCACTCAATTCGTGTAAGCTCAATCTTGAAATCCTCGTAACCGCCAGCTGCAAGAGCAGTCTGCACAACTGCATCAGTATCCGTTTGTGATCTCGTGAGAATGAGCTCATGTTTTATATTGATAATGATTTTCTGATAGTCTTCAGCAAATCCAAGTATCATGGAGAGTGGGATACAAACATCAAAGTGGCTAGTATCATTAGTGAGCTGTTAGGTTTCCTTAACGTCAAGCCAGCCAGCATTTTCAATCATTGTGCTTCCACCAGGATTGAAGGATGTGTAGCCTTTCATGATGCTAGTTATACCAACATTCTTACATCTATCAATCTCAATGGCATTGATCTCGTAGCGAATTTCCTCAAACAGATGTAAAATAGCATTGTTCACCAGCTTTGTTGCTGCCACAGCAGCACCGGTCGCTTTCGACAATTTACCACACACATGTAGAGTACTTCGCGAGGGCAAGAGGCATACCAGGTGTATGCATAAGTTTTTTCCGGTTTAACTAAGAGATGGCGCCAGCGAAAAGTACGCAGCGTATTAATTTGACACATACGTCATTTTGCTCGTCTGACATTAACCTACAAACACACACAAGTTGAGTCCGCCAAAAACTAACGTCTTTGTTCTATCGTTCAGTGATCATGTCGAGTTTTGTGCCTGAAAAAGAACATTTGCGGCACGCATTGCTTTTCTTATTTAATCAAAAAAAAAAAAGGCTGCTGAAACTCAACGTTTGCTGGTAGAAACATATGGTGAACACGCTCCATCGATTAGGACATGTGAGACATGGTTTCGACAATTTAAAAGTGGTGATTTCAATGTGAAAGACAGTGAGCGCTCTGGTAGACCACAAAAATGAAGACGAGCAATTGCAGGAGTTATTGGATGATTACCCAACTCAAGCTTAACGGCAATTAGCAGAAGCATTACATGTGTCACAAGAAACAATCAGCAGACGTTTACGAGTAATGGGGAAGATCAATAAACTCGGTAAATGGGTCCCACACGATTTGAATGAACGTCAAATAGAAAATCGCAAAGTCACTTGTGAAGTGCTGCTTCAACGCCACGAAAGGAAATCATTTTTGCATCGAATTGTGACGGGTGACGAAAAATGGATTTATTTTGAAAACCCGAAGCGGAAAAAATCGTGGCTTTCACCTGGCGAAGCCGGTCCTTCAACACCAAGGCCAAATCACTTCGGCAAGAAGACCATGCTCTGTGTCTGGTGGGACCAGAGCGGTATTGTGTATTATGAACTCTTGAAGCTCGGCGAAACCGTAAATACACAACGCTATCGCCAACAAATTATTAATTTAAACCACGCATTAATCGAAAGACGACCGGAATGGGCCAGAAGACATGGCAAAGTGATTTTGTTACACGACAATGCGCCGTCTCACACAGCAAAAGCAGTGAAAGACACCTTGAAATCGCTTGGATGGGACATCCTTCCGCACCCGCCGTATTCGCCAGACCTGGCGCCATCTGACTATCACCTCTTCGCATCAATGGGGCACGCGCTCCCAGAGCAGCACTACAGCAATTTCGAGGAAGTTGGAAAATGGCTCGACGAATGGTTTGCCGCAAAAGACAAGCAGTTTTTCTGGCATGGTATTCATAAGTTACCTGAAAGATGGGCGAAATGTGTAGAAGCCGATGGCCAATATTTCGAATAAACCAAAAATTAATTTCCCTTGAAAATTACGTGTTTTTTTTTACCAAAAAACCGGAAAAAACTTATGCATACACCTGGTAGATCTTGATGTTGAATGAATATGCGGATTTCATCACTGTTATTGAAGGTTGATGTATAAGGTTAATGTGCATGTATCTCATAATGCGCTACGGATTCGTCGAATGCGACGGCTGATTGCACGTGTAACGCCCCCTCCATTGCAGCAAAATATTACGCACGTTATTTTCTGCCATCAACAATAACTCGAAGCCCTAGACTTTTTAGGAATTGAGCGTTGCGACGTGTCATCGTCTTGGGGGCTCGAGCGTGACTGGTTGCTCGATGACATTTTAGTCCTCTTTTATATGCCTGCGCCACGTTATTAGCATTATTATTATTATTATTATTATTATTATTGAAGATGATTCCCATGATTGGCTGTTTGGATTCTTTAATGTGTAGTCTAATGGTGATAACTTCACCGCGAAAATTAACTAGTTCTCCGTCTTGATCGACTATGCGTAATTGCAGATGATCAATGATCCTCACGGCTATTGGAAGGTAAATGACGTGCGATGGAACTTCAATGATCTTATACCCCGGTGGCACTGCCGGGAAGAATTCATGGATCGTATGAACTTTATGCTCATTGATGTATGCTCCCGAAGTAATATTGCACTCAACTCGCAATGCATTGATTTTCAGAATAGCAACCGGTAATTCCGAGCTACGAGAGATATGAGCGGGTAACTCTCGATGTGTAAAACCAAGTAGTCTAGCAATCGAGTCTGGTGGACGAAAATTAATGTTTTCACTGCACTTTATCACGCTTCGTAGAGTATTGTTATTAGGCTTCAAACTAATGGTAATATGTTTAGATGCAAGCTGTTCTTGCAAGTACACATCAATGTCTTCAATCTCGTAACTTCCTGTAGGTAACACAATCACTTCTTTACCTACATAGATCTTGTTTTTCCCAGTATCGACGTTGGGTATAGAATTAAAAGATAGTAATTCCACTAGCCCAAGGTGATAGTTCTTGCTAGGTGAGAGCTCAATTGGCGGAAAGTATTGTGCCTCTAATATAGATGTTGTTCCAGATAAACTGAGAGTCAATGAATCTCCCATGATGGCTCACACTAGACTGATACGATAAGCACCACTTACAGATCCTTATATAAGAATTTTAGGCAGAGATGCCCACACTCATATGTATCAAAATTTTGATAAACACTTGATAAACTATCAAAGTAATCAACATTTCGACCATTTTTCCGATAAGCCACCCAATGAGTACCTGGGCCATCTTTATCGTCGAGATTAATTACTCCAGATTCACGATAATGCGGTGCATCTGATGGTAAGTCGTTTCTCATAAATACACTACGAAAATAAGGAATTTCACGTGCATACTTGAGTAGATCAGCGTCTGTCAGAGCACGGTTTGGCAGTCTTACTTTGAAGTTTTTTTTTTTTTTTTATTTGCCCCGAAATGGAAACCAAATCCAGTTTTGTGTGGCTTTAGATAGAGACCTTTACCTAGCGCGATAGCCTCAATCGTCTGATTATGCCTTTGACTTTCCGCTAATTGCTGTGTTGCAGCTTTCGCATCATTTACGGCTTTTACTATTCCAGCAGCGCCACCAGCCAATGCGCCAGTTGCACTTAATCCAGCAAATAGTGGAATAAGAAGAGGCAAAAATCCTCCAACTTTTTTCGGTACTGGCAGAATACGAGGTACGCGTACATTTTTTTTCCCACCAGCTGTCTTGACAGCAGCACGAGCACTCTTTAGCGCCGATCGAATAATTTCTTGTGTGTTAGAACCAGTCGATTTTGTGGCAGCTTTAATTATCTTGGAAAGCGTGGTTGGAGGTTTGGTCTTTCTCTTCCTCTTATTTATACCCATGCCAAGCTTAGCCTTTATCTTCATGGCGTTTGTAACAGCGTAGGCTGCAACCTTTTCACTTACACGAGCGTCGTTTGAAAATACGCGATGCCAAGCCTTGTCAGCTAAAATTTTATCGGCCTTGTTGCGATCCTCAATGTTTTCACGATTCTGTGAGTATGCAATATCGTGTTCCTTGCAGGCTGCGTCTAGAGGATTTATCCCAGGATAACCACGAGCAAGACGTTCCGCTAGTTTTGTGCCTGGTCCACAGTATTGATAGCCTGGTAAATGAAGCTCGATAGGTAGTATTGATAGCCTGGTAAATGAAGCTCGATAGGTAGTTTGTTGAGGACTTTATTCAGCAGACCGCAACCTTTAGGCATGATGCTTACACTAGAAAGAGCAGTGAACGAATGAGGTTCGGAGTATATAAGCACAGTATTTATACTCTAAACCATCAGTCGCTGCCAACATGGATTTCAGAGAGCAACCGCTCTCGCTGCCGGTAATGAATTTTGATAGGCTAGCTGAAAGGAAAAAAAGTACGCATACGTCATGGTCCACTATTACCAACAGTATCCGAGCAGTTTTTTGTGGCCCATCAAATTGTGGAAAGACCATTGCATTGCTCACTTTGATTACACATCCAAATGGATTGAGATTTGAAAATGTATACATATACTCGAAATCATTAAATCAACCAAAGTACAAGTTTCTCGAAAAACTTCTGCAGCCTATGAAGGGTATTGGATTTTTTGGCTTTGGTGAACATGATCAAGTAGTATCACCCGAAGAAGCTAATACTAATTCAATCATGATATTTGATGTTATAGCCTGCGAGAAACAAGATAATGTTGAAGCCTTTTACTGTACGGGTAGACATAAGAATATTGACTGCTTCTACTTGTGTCAGTCGTATGCACAAATACCTAAGCATTTAGTACGTGATAACGTTAACATGCTTGTAATCTTTCGGCAGGATGATATTAATCTCAAGCATGTTTATGATGATCACGTAAATACTGACATGACGTACTCGCAGTTTAAAGACTTATGCTCGAAATGTTGGAATGATACTAATCATGGATTCCTAGTAATTGATAAAGATCGTCAAGGGCTCGACTGTGGTGGATACAGGAAAGGTTTTGACTGCTTTGCTACAAATATATCATGCGTAAAGAGTAAATCTTAATCAGATCATCATGAGCAGTCGAAGCGATAACATCGTTGACGAATTTCGTCGCGAGAGAAAGACACTTTGTCAAGTAGAAAAAGTTAGAAATGCTATTAAACATAAATACAAGCTTTTAAAAGCTGGTAAGCAGATTATGGAAAAAGCTTGGGATGAAACATTCAAACCAATCGTGAAGCCGCTTAAAAAACTTGTTAGTGCTACTGACACAAATACGCATGAAATAAAAAAAACTGGTTTTCCAAGAAAGAGAAGGATGAGAAGGAGGAGGCAGAGGAGGAGGGCGAGGAAGATACATCTCAAAATGAAGAGCAGGATAATTCATTTAAAACTGCATTCACAGATAATGATGATGATGATGATGATGATGATGATGATGATGATGATGATGATGATGATGATGATGATGATGATGATGATGATGATGATGATGATGATGATGATGATGATGATGATGATGATGATGATGATGATGATGATGATGATGATGATGATGATGATGATGATGATGATAATGATGTGAAAGCATCAACAAAGAAAAAATCTGACCAACCATATTCAACTATTGAGAAATATTTGAACTTACTCGATAAAAATCGTAAAAAGTATCTCGATATGACTTATGGAGTTCGAAAGCTGCCAGATGGTACACTTATGTATGGTGATTCCACCGTAAGTTTCGGTAACGAATACGTTATTATTAATGATGACAACAACAACAAGTATGATAAGACCATTGGTTTGCTTGAACTGTTCAGAAAAGATCCCAATCAGAATTTCATAAGCAATGAAGATGTAAACAATTATGGGAAAATTGTGCTTAGAACAAATGCACACAAAAAACACTATAATTCTGATGAGTTAGTCCACAGACAAAACAGTAAAAAATACAAATCCTATATAACTCCAATAATTGGTGCTTCTACATCAACTCGAAAGAGACAATCTACTGGTGGTTCATTACCACAATACAAGATTGCACGACGAGATACACGAATGGATTATGTGTATTGGGATAACCCCAACGAGCTGGTAGATCGATTACGTTTATTGCTAGCTGAAAGTTCAGCAGGCAACCCCAGTCATACGAATGAAATCGTTTCACTCATTGAGGAATTGCGTGAAGCAGGAATCGTTTATTAGCAGTGACACATGCGTGAATATACTCAGTTGAATAATGAGCGTCGACGTGTTCGGACGGTATTTTGGATGTACTAAGGGCTCACGGGGTCCACCAGGATTTGGCTTCAAACTCACTACAAGCGGAAACTACGACATTGAAAATAGGAGACTCAGCAACGTTGGTGAATCAAGTGAACCAAATGATGCTGTCAATTTGAATCTCGCTAGACAACTAATTCAACAGGAGTTAAGTACATTGCTTCAGGCTACAACCCATCAACGTGAGCAATTGGATGATTTAGAGTTGAAAATACAGGTTTTTCAAGAGCAAGTAAAAGAGAGAGTAAAGCATATTGAGATAAACATTGCTACGACTTTAGAATTAGCAGTTCGTAATGCAAAGGCTATTGGTTCCTTGCTTGCGCACACTTCTCAAGAGATTCTTCAAGATCAGGCCATCAAAGAACACTGAAATAAATATTTTTAGAGTTATATAGACTTGATAGTCCGTAACACTAAAGCCTTTGAAGAGTTAATCAGGTGCACTCCTCGAAATGGAGCATCGAAGACTAGTAGAAGAATTACATAAGCCTGCGCGTCGCAATTATTTACGGCGCAAGTTTGATATACGTGATATTGATGAGACATGGCAAGCTGATCTTGTTGAGATGCAACCATACGCTCGAGAAAACAAAGGATACAGATATCTGCTTACAATAATCGATGTACTTTTCAAGTTTGCATGGGCTGTACCAGTGAAGCGCAAAACCGGTCAGAATGTTACCGCAGCTATGGATTTAATTCTTCAAGATGGACGAGTACCTACCAATCTCCAGACTGATCAAGGTAAAGAATTTCATAATAAGACTTTCCAAAATTTAATGAAACGTCATGATATCAATCACTATTCCACATATAGTAATCTTAAAGCATCTATAGTGGAGCGATTTAATCGTACCCTTAAGAATAAAATGTGGATGAAATTTAGTCTATACGGATCTTACAAATGGATAGACATTTTAGATGATCTCGTGGCGACATACAATGACATGAAGCATCGAACTATTAGTATGAAACCGAGGAACGTCACAGCGGACGCTGTTGAAACGCTAATTCAACGTTTTTCTACTACCAATGAACGAAGAAACTGTGTAGTGAAATTCAAAATCGGTGACAAGGTGCGAGTGAGCAAGAGCAAACACGTTTTCGAGAAAGGCTACATACCCAATTGGTCAACGGAAATTTTCACTGTGAGTCGAGTAATGAGGACACCTGCAACGTACAAGTTGAAGGACTACCAAGATGGACCCATCGCTGGTGGTTTTTATAATGAAGAATTACTGAAGGCCAATTATCCAGATACCTATCTCGTGGAGAAGATTCTCAAGAAACGTGGAAATCGTGCTTATGTCAAATAGTTGGGATTTACCAATTCACATAATAGCTGGATAAATAACGCAGAATTAACTACAGGAATGAAATAATGAGTCAGCATTTATGTATAATAAAAAATGTATTTTTATTCATTGTAAAATAAACACATTACAAAATAACCAATTCAATTTGGTTTTTCTTCTCTTTTTCAATATAGTTTAGATGCAATGTACCATGTGTGATCGCTTCCTTCATACGGCTGAACAGAGCCTGATCTTTCTCAAATGCTGCAGAAATACGTTTAGGCAGAAAGATTTGGAATTCATTGTTGAGAGTGGCGACAGTTTTTTGACCATATTTAGTCGTGACTTGACGTAAATCGGTGACTTTATGCATTTCGTTGATTCGCAGATCAACGATTCTTTTCGTTGGGAGGTAATCGTCTTGACCAGCGAGTTTGTTGAGTGCATTAATATCCATCATGAATGTCTAATGAAGTTGACTGTAGAAGATGGACGTAAGTATGTGATAGTGGTGAGCAACAGATTCCAATAATATTGGCGTAGATTTCTTTAGCCGGCTATGCGTTTGATGTACGTTTCGTCTGACGACGACGACAACGAATATACGAGACTGATGAGCAACAGGTTCCAACGTGTTTGATGCGAGTTCCGTCTGACAGAGTTGATTGTGAACTGCTTCCAATATAAGGCTGGTTCAGGTTCTGAAGTATCCTTTAGTATCCTTTAGTATCCTTTAGTATCCCCAAGGTATCAATGGATCAACGAGTAGATACTGTGAACAGTTGACAGTGAAGGTCTGATGGAACTAGCTGCAGTCACACTCTTCATATAGTGGTATCACCCGACACCGATCTACCATGGAGAAGGAGATTCGTGTCGCTGATTGATCAACGGGGTTGCATCCAAGTCTCTGATTGGGCTTCCACAGCAGGCAGTCGCGGAGAAGGAAATTAAAGTCGTTGATTGGATGACTAGAGTATGTATGTAAGAGTGGGGTGTGTATGCAAGAGTAGGGAGTAGGCTGGTTACGACATGATTGAAGTCGGTTTCAACATGTCTTGTGGTATCCTGTAGTGTCCCCAAGGCAGCGTATCCGTGGTATCAGCAAGTAAATATCGTTTGTCATCATGCGGACTCAATGCGAGCTTTACTTGTCTCTCTGTATAGACAATGTGCATGCGTGACCTTATGACTCGTTGCTCACGACACTGTGTTGTTCCCTCGGAAAGGTATTGATGGAAATCATTGAAGGTTATGGTTGCTTCCACTACGTGAGCTTGCAGTGATCATCGGCAAATTGCGATGATCACTGCAAGCTCTTGTATACCGACACCGATAGCCTACTCTATGAGATTTAGTGCCCTGACATATATGACATCATGAGACGAGATATCCGGAAATTCGATACCTCTGATTATCCAGCTGAGAATCAATTTGCACTACCTCAAGCAAATAAAAAAATCGTTGGATTGATGAAGGATGAGTGCAATGGGCAGATTATGACGGAATTCGCTGGTCTACGCAGCAAAATGTATAGTGTTCGAGTAAATGGCGATGATTATATGAAGAAGGTAAAAGGTGTGAAAACGAGCGGCAAATTGCGATGATCACTGCAAGCTCTTGTATACCGACACCGACAGCCTACTCCGAAAGACATCGGCTAAGAGGAGAACATCAGTTTTAAGATAGAGATCTGAATATTCACCCAAGTCATGAATGTTGAACTCTTGCCACACTCTCGTTGCGTGCTCGTAATCATCGTCTGTGATATCGCTGTCATTCAACGTACTATGGAAATCTTCTTTAGTCGGAAGATTATGCTCATCCAGTTTCTGTACAGCGTCAACGTATTCATATAGGAATACACCTTTCCTCGATAGCAGCTCAATCTTATCATCGGAAAGTTGTGGAAATTCGCGTCTAACAATCTTCAATTGCGTAAGGTATGAAGCGAGTTTTTCTAACGATGAAGCCATAAAGCGGAACGAGTCGATGAATCGAAAACTCACATCGCTTCCATCAATGTGCTTTTGAAAGGCGATGTAACGTTCCTTCGTTTGTGGCAGTATTTCCACACGACCATCGAAGCATGTTACGATTTCACGTATAACAAAATGTGAATCATATCCCGTGAGATTGTGGAAGACCACGGGTATCACTCGTGAGTCTTGATAAAGTAAGTTGCACTCGTTGTGTGCCGGTCCTCTGTATCTAGGTGTACATGAATATGTATTATATTTTCAATCTTTATTATTATTTGAACGAAGAAGGGTTGTCAAAATACATACTGGCCAGTCAAATGGCAGTGATCGTGAACTCGATCGTTGCTGGATAAATTCCTGTTGCAAATGACACGTAGTTGCCATATGAAACTGTGTTCTCTGCTCGAATGACAGCTTTGACATAGGCTTAGGATTCATGTACAGCTCTTCGAGGTCCGTGGCCAATTGTTGCAGCTCCCTCACGAACCATTCCGCAGGCTTCACACCTCTGTAGCTGCAGTAGCTCGATTTCGCTCTATCATAACTGCAGTTTAGGTAATACCCAACGCTGAACGTCTCGTGCTTTTGGTACGCGTTTCCATCTCGGATCGGTTTGAGTAAGCATTCAAAGTCCGCGTAAACAATAAAAGGTACTCTCTCTTTATTGCTATGATTTTTAAAGCGAAGAATTTTTTTCTTTACTGACGGCATGATAACCTTGCATTTGTTTATCTTCCTGCAATCTTCTTCATGTGCGGTAAGCTTGTCTTCGTTCCGAAAGTAGTGCAGGCAGCGATCGCAAATATGATGCCTGTGAATACGTTTCGATAGCTGTATCGAGACTAAACGAGACAAGTGTTTAATCCACACGTAATGGAATCTCGGTAGTTGGTATACTCTGTTAGCATCTTCTTTTTCTTGCTCTTCGTCCTCATCCACGTAGTGATCTTGCATGAGAAGAAAGTTAACGTGCAGAGTTTTTTTCGTCGACGTTACATGCAGAGGAGTGGTTGCGAACTTTCTCATTCGTTTCTTCAGAATATAGACGTTGCACGTCTACGTTGAACGTACACTGGAAAGTCGATACCAGTGAAGTTGAGCTCATGCGTATATCTCTCGTATGTAGAAACTCGATTGAGATTATGTACTGCCGGATGTAATGCCGATAGTACAGCCCACTTGAAGCACATGTTGTCAGTATTTTTCACATTGACACATGCATGCTTATTTTGAATCTCGATTGGGAGATCTATATAGGAGCTTCCTCGCATTGGATTCAACATGTTGATGTTTACTGTGAGATTGATGATAGAATGCAGCATCCATCCGGAATCTTGTAGCTCAAATTCTTCAATTTCCCTCTGAATCGATGTTTGGATGTTGACAGTAAACCAATCTTTGATTGAAGTTGTTGGATAAATCGCTTCAGCCTTCGTGTTGAAGTGCTTAATTTCGACAATTTCTTCATCATTCTTCATTACCTTCAATTTTGCTGCTCGTACTGCATATACCTTGACCGCCATCTTCTCAATCTTCAAGATACTTTTTATTTCTTCATGGAAAAGAGTCAAGCAATCTTCCAAGAATAAATTGACATCGACGTGCTTTAAGTTGGTGATAACTCCAGTCTTGATGCGCTCATTGAAAGCTGATAGTAGGTTCGACCATCTCACTCGATCCACGATTCCTTTTTCATTAGTCTTCTGCAAGCCTGAACCTTGTTTTATCAAACGTTCTAGTTTGATTCCAATACCTTTCAGGAAATCAATCATGAACAGATACTTCTGACGTTCAGCAACTGTGGACCCCACCAATAATTTTTCTATGGATTTGATGACTGCAGCAAGCCGTTTGATCCACTCTGCGATCTCATCTGATTTTTGAGTTTGAAGAAGCTCCAAGATATCTTCCCACGTCTTCATGACTGCATTGCGCTCCTGGAGATCCATTCTGGTCCAAATATTTCGAAATACTTCGCTTTGAAGAGAGTGACTTTGGAGTAAATTGAATGGTCGCTTCGGAATGAGTCTCTCTTGCGGAAGAACTTGTATTTATCCCCACGAAAAGTAGTGAGATGTATCGAACTCGTAGCTAATTGGTCGATATTCATGAATGCATTAATTGTTCATGTCTGCGTTTGAATCTAAAAAAGTGGTGGGGAGGCTACAAAGTCGTTGCTGATTGGTTGATATCCTCGAATGTATCCATCGTTCGTGGCTGTACAATAGCTCGCAGTAGAGGTGACAAACGGGTATAAAAGAGCTGGAAGCGTGACTGTTGGCATCACTTTATTCATCATGGAGTACATAGTAGACGTCCAAGGCTTCAAACGACCTTTTAATGAATTCGTATTCAAAGAGATGGCCATCATTCCTCTCGAAGATGACGCCTTACCATCAGTCTATCTGTTTGAACAGCCACACAAATGGAGTTTCCTGCCGGCTAAATACAAGAGCGAAAATCGGTGGCTGGAAGCAAATTACCATGGCATCCCCTGGGTCAACGGTGATATACCATATGATGAAATCAGCGAGACTCTTATCAGCCTTCTACGCGATGCGAGCAAGATTTATACCAAGGGCTTAGAGAAGAAACGTTGGCTGGATAGAATTCTTCCAAACGTTTACAATATTGAAGACCTGGGATGTCCCGCGTTGGCAGCATTACCAACTAACACTGACATCCCATGTACGAATCATCCAATCATGAATTGGACTCCCCACTGCGCAGCTCACAACGTGTGTATGATGAAAACGTGGCTTCTTGACTTGCGCAAACAGATGTTATCGGTTGCGTCATCTAGTGGAATCATCGCAAACTCAACTGTCAACGGCATCATAAATGATACAACTACTCTGAAAGGCTACTACGACGAGTGTGATTTTTCACTGTAAATACTTACTCATGAGCCCTGTACGCTCGACAATAAAAAAATTCTGTTATTTTTATAAATTAAAAAATTGTTGTTGAATTACTGCTCCTCCTCCACCCTCCTTCTCTTCCGCACTAGAAATCGAGCTGAAATTAAAAGACTATGACGAAAAATCATTGTGAATTAACTACAGTCGCTGTTCGCAGGGTAACTGCTATACTCTATAAGTTCGATTATCAGCAGTGGTTTCAATGAAGCTGATATTTAATATCGAGTCATGATAAATTCTCTGCTGTTATCGGTTAGATCACAAAACATCTCGGCCGGTACAGACGTGCTCGCAATAACCGCCTGTGGATTATCGAGCATCTCTGTTGGTGCAGATGTTCTCTCAATATATCGTCCTTCTCATCTCAGTAAAAATGTTTGAAATAACCCCGTGTGGAATGCCACGGGCCCAAAACATCAGCACATCCCTTCTCTAGACAGCAATGGAGAGAGGGCAGTTGACGGTCGACTTAGCTGAGAGGGTTGTAAAGATTATACATGTGAAGCACTAGGCTTTCTGACTCTAGGCTCTCTGGCTCGCAATTAAGAAAAAAAAATCTTCAAATTTCGAATGATCTATATTATTTTTTAATTAATATCTAATAATAAGAAAAGCCGAGGTATAGAATTAAACACTTTTTTTTTTATTGCGCTGAAATATTAAAAACTAGATTACAAAATATTAATATTAAATTTACTTTATCTATAAAAAATTGACACTAATATTATATTTACATAAAACTTAAAATCTTTTCGTTCGATTCATAAACTTTTTTCGCATAGTGCTAAATCGGTCTTTTGGTGCGTATGTTCGAGCACGTTTTCGCGTCAACGGGTCAGTTGGTCGCGGGTCTATAACCATCGTCGTACGATGCGGAGGAATGTTCTCATCAGACCCTTTGTTTGCTGCAGTCCTCTTGCAGTCTAGCTGTCGGAGCGGTGGTAGGGGGATCGTCTCAACACTGTCTCGACGCTGTCTCGATGATGCCTCGATAACTGTAGCTGGTGACAGCGGTGACGACAACGTCGATTGACGGTTCAACGATTGTAGTGGGCGACGAACCCTTGGGCAACAAAGCGCAGGCCTTGTGCGCTTGCGAACTGTTGCCTCTTCCACTTTAATGTTTGCTGTTGATACTTGACGGCGAGGAGGGACGTAAACATTTGTTCCTTCAGTCGCCGCTGGCTTCATCACCGCTGGCTTCGTCACCGTAGTTGAATGCTGCAGCAAAGCACCATCTTCATCCTCGCTGGTAAGATATAGGTCGTCTTGCAGCAGCGGCAGTCCCAGGTTCGGTTTCGGTGATAATGATTGCTGCTGCTGCTCAATCACCTCCAGCTCGGTTATCGAGGTTGGTACAGGAGACGACGGCGGCGACATCAACATCTCCAACGGGTCCAGCTCGGGAGGTGGTGGTGGTTACTGCACGATCTCGAGCGGGGGCATTGTGGTTGGTGTAGGAGACGCCGATGGTGGTGGTGGCGACTGCATCAGCACTCGCAGCAAGTCCAACGCGATTATTGAATCGAATATCCTAGGCTTATGTGTTGCAGCCTGCTGCATCGGTGCTGGCTCAGGAGATGGTATCGGTGGAGGTGGTGGTGGTGACATAAATAGCATCCCCATCAACAAGGTGATCTCCGGCTTAGTTGTCAGCACCTTCCATGGATGCGTCCTTAATTTGCCATTCGGATATTCTATTTCGAATAGGATCTGCAAAATGAGAAGTAGAGAATAATTAAAATTTAATAGCAAGATTTAAAAATTGAAAATTCAATAGTAAATACTCACTTTTAATTTTTTCCTTGTCTCCTCGAATGGTGGTAAAGGCATCTCTAGAATCGGACGGCGAGGGTCTCTCCAATTTTTGAGTTGTTCATCCCAGCAGTTCATTGAAATCTGAAAATAAAAAAAAATGGTATAGAAATCTATAAAATATATATGTTTACACTATGTAGCGAAGCGATAGAAAACTTACCCTTTGTTTATACATCTTGTCGAGGGGTTCACACTTGAATGATTCTCTTCGTTACAGCTTGGTTTATATAGGCTATCGATAGAAAAAGTGGGGACTAACTCAACCAATGAAAAAAATATTGGTCTAGCATTAGATCTGCTAATTGGCGGGGGAGTAAAAATAGTTATAGTTAAAAATGCAACTAAGATCAATAATATAGGTTGATGCACTATTTATCTCGAATTCTTTCGAATCCTCCTGTGGTGCACTCTATCCGAAAGCGGTGACAGCAGAGCGAAAGTCTGTCTTATCATGATACTGTCAGCCTTACTATGATAAAGTCTCCCTTAGCATGGATATCGAGCGTGACCTATAGAATCCGACTGTGATTTCATCGGAAAAACTTTATCGAGTATGCTCCATTAATTGTAATTGATTGTCTAAAACAGAATGAGGCATTAAAAGAAGCGCCAGTAGATGTTCGTCTAGAATTTGAGTCTAAGACAAATTTTCCAGCGGGAACCACGGCCTACTGTTTAATCTTATATGATTGAATGGTTGATTATAATGTAATAAGTGGTGATGTAATCAAACGTGTATAAAACATTTGTATCCCAATCAGCATCAATCTCATAATTAGATATTTGAAATCTATAGTTAAGAATTTTTTAGGTTAAATGTATTACCTGTAAGATATATATATCTACCGTTAAGAGTTTTTATTAGATTAAATGCATTATCTGTAACATTAAAAAATAAAAACAAGTTTTTATACAGCAAATGTATTTATCTCGAATTCTTTCGAATCCTCCTGAGGCGCACTCTATCCGAAAGCGATGGCAACAAAGCAAAAGTCTGTCTTATCATGATAAAGCCGCCCTTACTATGGATATCGAGCGTGATCTATAGAATCCGACTGTGGATCCATCTATAACAGTACCGACGTCAGATAATTATCGACGTAAGATAATTTCTGACTGTCGGTAAAATATCAACAAAGGTATCGAATCTCCAAAAAATCCCGATATCAGGATATCCCGATCCCAAATACCCCGCGAGGTCTCGCTGTGAGTTAGTAGGTCATTTATCTACAGTGATCGGTAGTACAGTGTGCTCGTTGGTGCGGTAGATGCAGGCGCATTTATCGACTATGATCTAGTGAGTTACCGACTGTAGGGGAGGCTGCGTCAGTACACGACTACAGTAAGTCTACATAGAACCTCACGCCATCTAACTGGATACCATGTTACCATTATGGAAATATCGATCTTGATCTATCCGACTGTAGCACCATCTAGTAGACAACAATTTCGACATAAGATAATTATCGACAGGCGGTCATTACCATATGTGGGTAAAGTGGGTTTCTAGGATAATTATCGACTGAGCACAGGTAAATTCACACCTGCCCAGGTGGTGTGCTTGAACCGGCCTTGCTTATCTACTGATAACAACAAGCAGATATGCGTACCCTATGTTGTACGTAGCTATCGAGCGAAGATCAGCTAAATCAGCCTCCCATACATCGTCTATATTGCTCACGTTATACGTACGACGCGACGGGGAAATTGCCGTCGCACGAGACGACGCATTTATATGAATCCTGTGTCCCAAGCCATGGTAAAACATTTTTTGCGCCACTCTCCGATCCACCCGAGCCAAATTTTTTGCTCGAGAATAGGTTGCAGGATGAGCGGTGCCATAATAAATTTTTTCAAGAATATTCATAATTTTAACGATGACCAGTTAAATGGATTCTTTTTTTTTTTCTTTACTCACTGTGCGGGGGACCAATACTCGCTGGGGTGTCGTTGGCTCTCTACTTGTGCGATATTTTGCAATTGTTCTTTCTCTTATTCCTCCGTCTCCTCTCCCGCGATGATATCGTTGTCCGCCGTGAGCATTAAATCTCTGTTTAAGTGTGCTGTCTCGGCCTCGTTGTTGCTACTGTTACTGCTGCTGCTATCATTATTGCGTGGCAAAATGAAACGCCGCTGCAGTGTCGAGGATGATAATAAGTAAATTCACGTGGCATCTGTATCGTTCGCATGATTTTGGTAACGTGAGATCGGCCAACGGGTTTCTTGCGTTTCCTAGCACGCATAGCATCATTCACAAGATCGACGATATTGGAATTTGATATTCTTCTGCCTTCTATGTAAACAACACCTTTACAACCCCATGCCATTTTTTTACCCACTGCGATGCAAATTGACAAGCAACGGAAATTGCTTTAGATTAAAATTTTTCGGGTACGCTATCGATAATAAGTGTGTCATTGAGCCGAGATTTTACTTCGTTCATTAAAAAGTGATCGATTTCATTCTCGCGGTTATCGAGTACAACTATTTTT
Organism: Cylloceria caligata; assembly: GCA_963942595.1. NCBI lineage: Eukaryota > Metazoa > Arthropoda > Insecta > Hymenoptera > Ichneumonidae > Cylloceria > Cylloceria caligata. The sequence goes on from OZ012706.1 coordinate 33,260,671, forward strand.
CGTTTTAACGAGATATTTCGTACTGTATTATCGTACTCGACCGAATAAAGATAACGCTGTAGAACCTGCTATTACGCTGTCCATTTCTCTCTTTCTCTCGCTCTTGTACCAGTGAGAGTTTAGAATTTCACTCAGCTCAGAGTCGAGGCGCGATAACGGTGTACCGATGGTCTGTACGGAGGACGACGGCTCTGCAGTCGTAGGAGTAGTACTCGTAGTAACAGTAGTAGCGCGTCCCGTAGGACGATGTATGTTATCATGAGGAATAAGCACCCTGTTTCTGGCATATTCCTTGGCTCGTGTAGGCCAAGTCAGGCATAAGCAGCTACTTCAGAAATCCGACACAGTGCTCGACGATGATCTTCCTCTTACCACTTTAATTTCCCCTTTTGGTGGCTAGTCGTCGAAGAATTGTCGCGTGCCCCCGAAGATGATTCTTTGGCACATTGTTCAGACTCCTGTTTCCCTATGAAACGTTTAGAACACACTCGCATATACACCGTACGCGCGCTACATCTGCTTTGCGCAAAATTGCACGTCGTTGCTCTTGCTTTAGGTAACACAGTGCCTGCACTATATTTATTTGCTTTTCAGCAAGAGGTCAGTTCAATGCCATTACAAGCGCATTACTAATACATCGCGCGACGCATCACGAACCTGTATTGTTTTTTGAAATTGATAATGATCAGACGTCGATTATTTCGAGTCGAATAATAGATAGCCGTACGGTGCAGCTTTTGCATCGGAATATACTTACTGCTAAAATCTCAGATTCTCGGGGCATACCTGGCGGGCTTGATGTTGCATTTGCGCGCGATCTCGCGGATTTTTGAAGACAACGATATAATTAGCGTTTAAGGAGATATCGCGCTGTCCGTGACCCTGATGGAAGAGATTTTGCTTGATGAAGATGACACTAAGATTTGTATGATGGCTACCATTGGTGAAAAGATCCACCACGGTATTGCTCGATGCCTCGCACATTAGACCGTCAACGACCATAAGTTTATGCCTCGTATCATTCGAGTAATCTGCTGCTTGCGCTAAACCCTCACGAAATTCGATTTTATCGCCGCACTCTGAATACCCGAACTGCCACTCTGAGTAATAAAAAAGTATACGCTCCCACGGGACGTCCGTCATTTCGCGTATGTATTTGAAGAATTTTTTGATAAAATATGTTTTACCACAGCCCATAGGACCGCTTATCACGGCTGTCCATGGATGTTTCAAACGTGTATCCATATCGATGAGTGTCTATCAAAACCAATCAGCTGACTCTTCAATAAGCTTATACCACGACGGGGGCGGCGATGGCGGCAGCGGCCCCGCGCCTTATCAGCTTGTCAAGGCAGCGAGAATGCATGCTTGAAAACCGCCTTCGTTACATTCCAAGCGTTGGACACCTAGTTATGATTCACAGGAGGTTGTTAACTTTATTCCCGTGTTACTCTCTAGCAGCATCTCGAGCATGCGGTCTGTCTTTGGCATCCTACACACAAACAATAAAAAGCAATATGTATCCGTGATACGACAAGGAGACTTGAAGCGACGCGTTTTGGTGTCGAGTAATTTTAGTCGAAAGTGTGATGAGCGTGTTCCTGCGTACCCAGGAAAAATGCGATGCGTACGATGAACTGGCTGAGATTCTACGCAGTGTGTATTTAGTAGAGCGTCGGGGAAGGCCCACTGGACTTGGCAAACTCTATATCGGAATGTCCTGTATTGTGCCTTATTTCAATAGAGTTGTCCGCGGCGAAGTGGTTTACCCGGACTTTGGTGAAAATGATAAATCGCACTAAGTGCGAATCGTTGATCGCGTCTTGCTTTGTGCATCAGCACACTCTTTCTATTCGCGAGTGAGCGGCCTCGCGACCGAGCGAAGGAGGAATAATGTCGCAATCAATGAATGGAATTTTGTCGAAAATTCCGCGGTGTACCAAACTCTTGTACATACGTTCTATTTTTCATTCTAGTTACTAAAATTATATTTTCCATTCCATTCGAGTCATCAAAACCATATTCATTCATCACAAACTTATGAACAATTTTCATACATAAATTTTTACATTTTTTCATTCTCGTCATTAAAAATTATAGTATTTTATTCACTGATGAAGTGGATCAAATTAACTTAGGTTTTAAAATAAATGAGGAATACTTACTTCCTAATAATCTTAGTACAAGGCAAGAATAATATTTTGTTGTCTCTCAACACTCAGTACACAACCGGCAAATGCATGTGTATTAGTACGCAAAGAATAATTCAGTCATTTGAATATCTGCGGTTGTTGGGATTTTTTGCTGCCATCTGCAAACAATTCCATAATAGCTGAATTTAATTCTTACTGAGCTTCTACTGGCCATCTAATACTTAACTTAAAGAATCAGCGCTAGTTTCACAATTTATTTGTCACAAGACAACCATTGCCATCAATATATGAACTCTCTGCTGCACTCTTGATTTTGTTCTTGCTTCTGTCCTCAAGTGATTTTGTAGACTTTGAATTTTCTTTTTTCTATGAGGACTGAGTTTATGGATGTTGAGATATTTTGTTTCCTGTTCTCTTCTTTTGTGAATACGCAGAAGTTTTTGGTTTAAAGTATCCGGTTGGTTAAAAATCCGGATATTCAATCAATCTTCATTTTCTGATTCGACGATTAACTACAGTTTTTTATTATGTTCTCAAGATCCTGAACTGTCAAAGTTATATTGCTTTAGAAATCAAAATCCTCTAAATTCATTCTTCTGCACATTAAAACAATACGAAAGGTCATATTCTCCTCAACAAGAACTTCCTTGGTGCAAATCGACTCAATGTCGTTACCTTCGTTTATAACATTCCATTCTGTAAAATGTATTGCACGAATCGAGTCAGAACAAATGTTATGTTGGGACCACGAAGTCGGAGCAGAGATCCCGTATTTGGAGTAAAAAATTAATGCCAATACATATTCTGGAATGTGCCGATTGCGAGTGAAATTATTCGCAGGGGTACAAGTGCCTTCTCTATCTTTAAAATTTGTGCTTTCAGGCTTATGAATCATTTTTATTTTGTTTTATGTTTTACTTCGACTAGAATAATTTTCTGATCTTCGTTTTGTTGGCGATTTTCTTGACTTTGGAGCAGGCTTTGATAAATAAGAAGGGTATTCAGGAAGCAAGACGGGAAAAACCCCTTTCCTCAATTGAGCACATTTTTAAGTACTCTAAAATAAAAAACTCGATTGATTATTTGACATTTATTTATTTTTTATTAAAAAAGAATGCAAGAGAAGTTACAATCCGCTTCAAAATTAATAGAAAAACATAAACGTCTTAATAAAAGGCTCATACGCAAACTTTATTTGAAATATTCCAACCATATTAGCAAACAAGGAACAGCAGAAAACGAAACTACAACCCAGTAATGTATCTGCATAGTGAAATAGAGAAAGAATATAATAGGCTCAGATAGTTTTTGAAGGCAAAACATTTACAATCTTAGTTCTCTTTTGAAAAAAAATTATGGATGTATATGAATGTAAAAAGAATTACTAACTCTTCCTAAAATGGTTCAATCGGTTCCCCTTAAAACTATCTTATGGAGAAATATTTGCGTATGAAAAAGTTTTTCACACATATCCTGAGTCCTGCTTTTACAGTAAAATTTTTCGTCCTTATCGCTTTTTGCGCTACTTTTATGGAATTTTTATCCCTAGGAATGTGAAAAAGTGTATTTTATTGTGCTTCGCTACAGGATTACTTTCGTAACCTGACTTACACCCAGGTACGATACCATTTACCATGGTTTGATGTAATTACGGGGATAACAAAGATTGGGAACACTATAAGACACTTTTACCGAGCCGCATCAAACTGTAGTAGAGATAGTTAATTACAATATCCCCTTTTTCCTAGAACCAGTGAACAATTTTGGCAGGAGAAAGCCGCCGAAGCCTACCGCAGACATGTAAATCACGGGGCTGCGTCGAAACAATCAGACCAGCCCCCTGACCCTGACACGGACTGCTGGGATCTGTTTTGGCAATGTCCGTCGCCGTCGCTACCGAATTTTGCCACTCGTGGCGCTGGCAGTCTCCTGCCTGATTCAATAGATTTGTTCGTATTGCCTATACTTTTTACACTTTTACAATATATATATAGTGATAGCAGCCATGAAATTTCACAGGGTGGATAAAATGCAAAAAGTGTAAGCAACGCGAACAATCCGAATAATTGCTACCATTTTCATAAACTCACATGATGTATTTCATGGTTTTTTGTATTTATATGTAGGTATTCAGGACCCAGATCAAAACAGGAAATGCGGATGAAATAAGACAAAGTATATGAAAACAGAAAAATATTTATGTAAATATTGGAGCTATTGGAGTAACTCGAACCACATTACGTACATCGACCACATATCTACGTGATACAAAATTTAGATCTTTCATTGTTGAGCTAATTATTCTTTTTTTGTTCAGCATTTATACGCGTAAAGTATTACTGCATTCTTTTTGTGATAAAATAATGAATAATTTGATAGAGAATGTCGCGAGCATGAGCAATACATGGGTTTAAGAGGCCACGATAATTATAAACACCATTTCATTTTTTGACGAATCTCCAGAACCTCCGTTTTCAAACATTTTATTTATTCTCGTCCAAGACGTTTGGCCCTCACTGCTGAACGGTGTCTTGATTGCGACGTTGATAATTGCCGCTTTTGTACGTTAAAATTGATAATTGTATTTTTTCGAATTTTTAGCTTGGCTTGTACGTATCTGCGGAGATTCTTGGTCAACGCATTTTTCGCTCGGTTACAACATTCGTAAACTTTTCTGTTGAAAAGTACCAGAAACGTCTTTCCTCAACGTGCTGTAGATCAGCTGTTCCATTTTTGGTTTTACAGGCGGCTCAGTACAACCACGACATACATTCAGACATCCAGAAATATATTAAAAACGGGATGAGTACTCACTCGAGACAGGTGGAAAATAACCAGACAAACGATGTTGGAAGAAAAAACGGTCTATATTCACTCAAATATGACAAACTACATAAAAATATGAAAATAAAGAGTTGAGCACTGAATTTACTGGGTGAGCTGCATGTACCAGGTCTATAAATATGAAACCGGAATTTGTCCATAGATGGCCCTAGCTGTGAATGTAGTTACCGTCAAACCGCCGTATTGGCGCCATTTCCTTATTGACATCTCTGACAAAGATTTTCAACTCACAACATTACAAGTTTCATACAACAGCATAGTTTGGAATAGCGTTGAACATGTCGAATTTTGTGCCTGGAAACTACGATTTGCAGACAGCATTGATTGTCTGTTACTATTTGAAGAAAACTGCTGCAGAATCGCATCGAATGCTTGTCGAAGTTTACGGTGAGCATGCTCTTGGTAAATCACAGTGCTTTGAGTGGTTTAAAAAATTCAAAAGTGGCGATTTTGACGTGAGAAACGAAGAACGTGGGAGACCGCCGAAAAAGTTTGAAGACAGCGAATTGCAAGCATTGTTAGATGAGGATGACGCTCAAACGCAACAACAACTCGCGGATCAATTAAATGTGACACAAGAAGCCGTCTCCATACGTTTGAAAGCCATGGGAAAGATCCAGAAGATGGGAAAATGGGTTCCATATGAACTGAATGAAAGACAGCAGGAAAACCGAAAAACCACTTGTGAAATGCTGCTCGCTAGGTACAAAAGAAAGTCATTTCTCCATCGAATTGTGACTGGCGATGAAAAGTGGATATATTTTGAGAATCCTAAGTGTAAAAGATCATGGGTAACTCCAGGCGAACCATCGACATCGACTGCAAGGCCATATCGCTATGGACGGAAGACAATGCTCTGTGTTTGGTGGGATCAGAAGGGTGTGATATATTATGAGCTGCTAAAACCTGGCGAAACCGTTAATACTGAACGCTACCGACAACAAATGATCGATTTGAATCAAGCTTTGCGTGAAAAACGACCAGAATATCAAAAAAGGCAACACAACTGGTCAAGGAAACGATTAAGGCATTTAGTTGGGAAATACTTTCGCATGCGGCTTACTCACCAGACTTGGCTCCGTCCGATTACTACTTATTTGCATCGATGAGACAGGCACTTGCTGAGCAGCGCTTTACTTCTTACGAAAATGTACGAAAATGGCTCGATGACTAGTTTGCCTTAAAAGAGCAACGGTTTTTTTTGTCGTAGCATCCACAAATTGTCAGACAGATACGAAAAATGTATAGCTAGCGATGGGCAATAAAAAATATTTTTTATCATTTTCATACAATAAACGTGTATTTTCTATACAAAAATTCCCGTTTTATATTTATAGACCTGGTACAATTATATTAATTGCGTGCCATGTTTAATAGAGTGTGAGAGAGTGTGAAAGCAGCCTGAACTGCAAAGCACGCCGCCGCACAGTGGTCCCATATCCCAAAAAGCTGTCCAAAAGTAAAAAACGTATTCGATTCGGGTGAAAATCTGTACTCGGGGGTTTTCGGGCTCGCTGATTACGAATTTAAAGTCAAAATTTAGAAAAACGAAATGGCGGATCCAATATGGGGGAAAATTTCTTCGAAAACGTATTCAATTCAGGTGAGAGTCTGTACTGGAAGATTTTCGGGGTCGCTGATTACGAATTTAAAGTCAAAATTTAGAAAAACAAAATGGCGGATCCAATATGGCGGAAAAATTCTTCAAAAACGTATTCAATCCAGGTGAGAGTCTGTACTGGGGGGTTTTCGGAGTAGCTGATTACGAATTTAAAGTCAAAATTTAGAAAAACAAAATGGTGGATTCAATATGGCGGAATTTTTTTTCAAAAACGATCGTCAATATTTTATGCAATTATGATTGTGAATAAATTTAATGGAAAATGTTATGATAGATGACATTTAAAGATTTGGGAAGAAGAGGATTTGAATAAGTAATTAATCATTATTATAATGACAATGAACATTCATTATATTATATTTCACTATATTTACATTATATTCCTTACATTCTTTCAATTCTAATCGATATAATTTTAGCATGTCTTACAATTAATCGCTGTCCTCTAATTAGTCATCATCGTCAGATGCATCGCTTTATTGGTTGAAGAATTCTGACTTGATTCTGGAACTGCAGGTGGAATCAATAGTTCGTCCGCGTATGGGATAACGATCTTAGTTTCTAGGGAGGAAGTTTTCGCAAACTGGATATTACCGGATCTGACGTTACTAAAAATCTGCAAAAAATGTCTTCTATGTTTTGGATGGGGTAACATTTTCGTGAAAAATCTTCTCGGAATCTTTTGATGTACTTGTTACAGGATTCCTGGGCTTCTTCAGACATTTGTTCGATAGGAAGTATCAAAGATTCCACAATTCCGTGACCGTGGACAAGAATTTTGTGTACTGTTATTGGCATGAAGTACCATGGATAGAGTTCGACAAATTTTCGTGCAGTATCTTCAGTGTATTTGAGAAATTTCAGTACATTGATTTCGAGACCGCAAGAAATTACCTGCAATACAACATGGAATTGCTTTATCAATTCTTCATCAATTCCCGTTATTGAAGCAGAAATTTCAGAATTTTCGAAATAACTCCGAGCTGTATTTCCATCATTTGAACTTCCATAGCCTGGTTTTGGTTGATCAACAAGAAGCCCTAATCTGTCACGGAAGCCTTGTTGTATACTTTTTTTTCTTCTATCAACATTTTCTTTATCCTCTTTGCGCCCTCTCCACTTTTGTGATTCCAATTTGTAAGCTACATGCGAGCAACATTCAAAAAAACGTATCCAAGCATGCAGCGACGATATTCCGAATTCAGAGCGATCTTCATTAATCGGTCTTTGCAGCATCTTGTCGATATCATTAAATTCTTTGGACGTAGCACTACAAAGGTAGCAACGCATACTTGACAATGTATTCGTAATATCAGGGGTACAAATTGAAAATGCGGGTTTGATAACAGATGGCGTTACTAACGCTATACGCATCAGGCAGTACTGTGACTATGTTCATGTCAAAGCTACGTCTTATAGCTTTAATTTTCAGTATGTGTCAATTTGTCGCAGTGTCAAATTCATAGTTTTTTTGAGCTCTCAATATGTCGAGTTTCGTGCCAACAAAACAGCATTTGCGGGAAGTTTTAATTTACTTCTTTAATTTGAAGAAAAGTGCTGCTGAAGCACATCGATTGGTCTCCGAGGCTTATCCGAGTCATGTTCCATCGGTTTCAACGTGCGAGAGATGGTTTGTGCGGTTTAGAAGTGGTGATTTTGACGTTGAGGACAAAGAGCGGCCGGGCCAAGTGAAAAAGTTTGAGAATGCTGAATTGGAGGCAATACTCAATGAAGACTCGTGTCAAACTCAACAAGAGCTCGCAGATTCATTGGGAGTGACACAACAAGCCATTTCCCATCGTATAAAAGCCCTCGGAATGATCCAAAAGCAAGGACATTGGGTGCCGTATGAGCTGAAGCCGAGAGACGTCGAGCGCCGTTTTTTTGCATGCGAACTGCTGCTCGAACGGCAAAAACGGAAAGGTTTTTTGCATCGCATTGTCACTGGTGATGAAAAGTGGATCCATTACGATAACCCGAAGCGCAAAAAATCATATGGTTACCCCGGCCATGCATCATCATCGACGGCCAAACCAAATATTCACGGCGCCAAGCTCATGCTCTGTATTTGTTGGGACCAGCTGGGTGTGGTGTATTATGAGCTATTGAAATCGAACGAAACCATCACAGGAGCACTATACCGAACTCAATTGATGCGTTTGAGCCGCGCACTCAAAGAAAAACGGCCACAATACGAGCAAAGACACGACAAAGTAATTTTGCAACATGACAACGCTCGGCCACATGTTGCAGCGCCGGTCAAAACATACCTACAAACGCTGAAATGGGAAGTCTTACCCCACCCGCCGTATAGCCCAGATATTGCTCCTTCCGATTACCACCTTTTCCGATCGATGACACATGGCCTAGCTGACCAGCGCTTCCATTCTTACGAAGAAGCCCAAAAATGGGTCGATGACTGGATAGCAGCCAAGCCGGCCGAATTTTTTCGCGACGGTATCCGTAAATTGCCAGAAAGAAGGGAAAAAGTTGTGGCTAGCGATGGACAATACTTTGAATAATTCATTTGTTACCATTTTTTCAGAATAAACGTTCAAAAATAGAAAAAAATCCCGCATTTTCAATTTGTACTCCTGATAGAATTACAAACTTTACCATGTATCATTGTCAACACAAGTTTGAAATCGATGTTAACTTGTTTGCCGCCCGTTACTGTTTGAAAGGGCACAAGGTTTCTCACTTGCGCTTCGATACAATCAACTTCTGCCCTAGTTGCTTCGGCAGTTTCGTGCAAGAATTGAATTTTAATTGGGCGACAAAATCTTGGCGACGAAAGACGTGGATTTTTTCAAATAATCACGTGTAGATTGACTTTATCAAATACTTGCAAGGGAACAAGTGAAATAAAGAGATTCTAAATTGCCAACTTTGTTTTCAGGAAGATTTTTAATAACGTCTGATTGTACAATTAATATTCTTTCAGCTGTATGATTTAGCAATGCTTGGAGTCCAACAGTGGCTCCACTTTTAGTTCCAGAAATTTCTGATTTTTCAGGGTAACACTTTTTTTTAGCATCCAATACACATTTATAAGGCGGGTATAACCTACAGTTTTTTCGCACACTTACAGAACGTATTAATTGGTATTGACTTTTGGTCATTTTACCTTCTTATACAAGTGATAATGCTTCGTTGCCTGACAGCACATCTTCTGTTACGCGTTCTATATATTTCCGGTACTGTGATGCTTTCGATGAGCTGCCTTCTGTGACATCGATAATTACCTTTGAAGCTAAATTTCCAGACGCCCGGAGACTCATCAGTGTAGCGTAGGCCAATTCCTCGACGGTATGTTCTTTTCGAACCTTTTCTGTCCTCCTCCGTTTTGACCGATCACTCATACCTTCCCAGCTTGTGGAAGGACGTCCCATTGTCTTTTCCGTGGGAGGATACCCCACAGCGTTTTCCGCGGAAGTCATCGAACCGTCATTTTCAATTGTATAAGACACAGGAACGTTGAGCCACTCGTCGAATTTTTGGAAGAATTTGGTTTCCTTCCTGCAGACTTGTTGCCACCTCTTTTTAAATTCCGATACCAATCTACCCATGGCATCGTTCAGGCTTTTCGGCAAAATGTATCGTTGCTTCAATTTTTTTGACACCTCCGTTTCAATATAGTCAGTGACCATGTTGATATTTCCGTTCAATACCGATTTCACAAATTTGAAAATTTCCTTTCTCGTAAAAGAAATTTCTTTTGTGTTACGAGGAGGTTCTGAAAAAAAAATAGAAAAATAACATTAATAGAAAATCTTCAGACGCGAAAATTACAAAAAACAGCAGAAAATGCACGCATCATCGCACAAAAATCATCACCGAAAGTAAAGTCACAGCTACCCGCAGCTAATTTTTGGATATGTTTTGAAGGAATGTCTAACCAACAATTTCCATTTGGTTAAAGAGCCGGGGTCGACAAGGGTTTGACTTATTGATTTTTCTAATACGACCTTTCAGAATGGGACCAAGAAAAATACCATTAAGTTTATTAATGACTTACTATATCATACATTGTTAATAATAATTCCGAGCAGCACATTCAAATTGTACTTACTTTCTGGAGGAGAATCCATTTTGCAGAATCCAAATCGGTTAAGTTTTGATCATTCTACACGCGTCTGAACTCCGTGTTATTTTCGACGCGCGACGAATGAACAATGTGCCACGCCCGACGCTCACAAACGGAATGCGTACCCCAGCCAGGTAGAGACCCTTCCCCTTTCTTAACGGTCATAATACAAACTAGATATACCACTACAATTATTCCAACCATTGAAAGTTCCTAGATTTTTTTTTTTCGACTTTTGGCCAGCTTTTTGGGATTTGCAGCCACTGTGCGCCGCGAGTTGAGATAAATGAGAGTAGACGTATGAGTAAATTTTTACCGTCACAACGAGGAAATTTGATAAAATTATCAGTGCGTAACCTTACCATATGTAGTTGCATCCTGTTGAGCACCTTTTTAGTTGAGCAGATCCGATGTATGATGTGTGGAGAATATCCCGAACGAGAAGCACCTGTTGTTCACTTGGCGTTGACGATGGAAGTAATTCAAGATGGTGCTCATTTGAAAAACGACGTTGGCGGTGATAACGATGATAACTACGTGGCCGTTGAGCGCAATAGCACACACGTTGCTACGGATCGATCATTGTCTTGCCGTGAAAGCAGATTTCTCACCATTTCCGCCCGCCATTAGCAACAAGGTGGCTGATTATCCTCATCAGGCTGGTAGATGGATGCGATAGGTAGAATAGCTAATTTTGAGATTGGCGTGGTGAGCGTCGTAGCAGCAGTTCTTAATGTCACCACCCTAGTGAGCCCGTCATTTCCTGGATGCAACGTTGTAACACGTGCAAGTGGCCACTTGCAAGGTGGAAAACGTTCGTCTGTGAGTAGAAAAAGAAAGTCGATTCGTATGTTGTTGTTAGGGTGTTGCTATTTCGAGATTGCTGCCGCTGCAGGTAATGAACTGATCATTGCTTCCAAAACTGTTGCACCTTCTGCTGCTGCCATCTTGATATTATTGAGATCGCCGGGTCTTATGGAGAATGTTCAGGGATTGTTCTGATTACTTCCCCAATGTGAAAGTATCCAGACGTCAGCGCTGATATATCACCGGGGTCATCACTGAATGGTTCCAGAGGTCAAGAGTTGAGTACGGCCTCGATTTGAGCTAGCAGTGTGATGAGCTCCTCAAAGGTGAGTGTAATATCGCCCACTGTACGTCGAAGGTGAAACTGGACGGATTTCACTGCTGCTTTCCACTTACCACCCATGTGTGGAGCAGCTGGTGGGTTGAACCTCCATTCAATTTGATGATTGGCAAGTGATGATGCGATGACGTGGTGCTCTTGTGAATTTTTCATGAATAGCTGACGTAGGGTCTTGTGAGCGCAAACGAAGTTGGTGCCACAGTCAGAGTGCATGGTGTTGGAAATACCACGCCGAGCTGAGAAGCACCTGAAAATTTAAAAAAAAACCATATGTTGTATAGTCGCTGACTACTTCAAGATTGAGTGCTAAGGTGGTGAGACATACAAAGATGCATATCCAGCCTTTGTGTGTTTTGCTTTCTCGACCCTTCCATGTTTTAAGTGTGAGCGGACCAGCGTAGTCAACTCATGTATGAGTGAATGAGAGGGTGGGTGTAACTCGGGAAAGAGGTAGCTGACCCATCAATTGATGAGCTCGAATCCCCCTCTGCTGAACACACACCACGCAACGCAAGATAAAAGTTTTGATAGGAGCCCTTTCGTCGATGACTCAATCAGTAAGCCGCATGTAAGCTAATGTGAGTTGAGTGCCTCCATGAAGTATCCGCCGATTTGCTTGATCGATAATGAGAGTTGTGAGCTGAGCATGATGAGGCAGAATGGCGGGATGACTTCCTTCGCATATGAGTGCAAATTGGACGAGATGACCTATCACTCTTATTATACCCTCCTAGTCAATAAAAGCTGTAAGTCGACTGAAGGGATGAGAGGACGGCAGTGGAGAGCCTGACTGCAGAACTAGAAGTTCGTGCTTGAAAAAGGCCGCTTGAGTTGCCTTTGCCCAGAAGATGTTTTTCATAGCCATTTCTTGTACTGAGAGTGGAGCAGTTCCAGTCGATTCCTGCCTCCTTTTCATCCTAGCCTATATTCTAAAACATATTGATGTGAGACGACATAGTTTAGTGAGCGATGTATAACGGTAAATACGGTCCCAATGATACTCAGGCCCCAGAGTGGCAGCGAAGAGGGCTAACCCAAGTCGAGCTTACAAGTCGCTCAGAGCGACGTGAGTGGCGGTTGATGCTAGCCAAGAGTCTTCTGGTTTTACCATCTATAACGGTCCCGACCACCACAGCTAGTGGGAAGCGAGATAAGACGCTGCGATTCCCCGAAAAGCACCGGCTGGATTGTTGGTGCCTGAAACATGATACCAGTGATCATTCGGGGTGAGTTCTTGAATTTGAGCTACTCGATTCTGGACATAATTCTTCCACCGTGATGGACGAGCTTTGATCCACGTGAGTGTTACCAGAGAGTTCGTCCACAGGTGAGTTGATAAAATTCTAACCTCGAGAGTGGCTTGAATGCATGCAACCAGTTTTGCAAGCAAAAGCGCTGCAGTTAGTTCGAGCCGTGGTATTGCGAGTTCCTTCAGTGGTGCTACCCGGGTTTCGGAGCTGAACAGTGAAGCCACTTTTCCTATGGATGATGAGTTGACAGAGATCAAAATCACGGCAGCCATGGCAAATTGAGATACATCAGAGAAGCCGTGAAGTTCCACTGTCGAGTCGCTCTATGTGTTAAACCACCGTAGAATTAAAAGCTTGGCCAAGCTGGTGAGATCTGCTCAGATGGCTATCCAACGAGATGAGACTTGAGATGGCAGTGGATCATCCTATTTGAGCTTGTGAAGCCAGAGCTCTCATAAGAGTATCTTGTCTCTGATCACAACGGGTGAGACAAAAAACGAGTGGATCAAACAGATGAGCTATCTCTGAAAGAACGAGGCATTTTGTGAGATTTCCTAGAGTTGAGTTGCACCTTGAAGAAAAGTAACCTTGTCCTCGTGATTACGCCAAGTCAAACGGAGAATTTTGGTTTCGCAGTCGTCCATTGAGATAGATGAGCTCGACGTTGATTTTGAAATATTAGCAAGGACCTTGCGGTCCGAAGAATGCCACTTGGCGAGTAGGAAACCGTCCGACATGCACAAGTCCTTGAGCTGTTGAGCAATTTCAATGAGCTGATGTGTGGTATCCGCCTCTCCGAAGATGCCACGTACCTGTTAAAGGTGATAGCTGGCAGAGCAGGTAAAAAGCGATGTCCCTCATCCTCGGTGAGTTGAATGAGAGTCCTAACTTTTAGGAAAGGAGCAGCTTTGGTTCCATATGTTACAGTTGTTGGATGGCATGGTACTGCGTTGAGTTGATCATCTTTCCATAAAATTTGTTGAAGATTCCAGTATTCATGATGCATGCGGATTTGACGATACATTTTAGTAACTTCCGTGGTAAAGATGTGTCTGTGGTGGCGGATCCAAATAAGTACATCTGAGATGTTGAGCAACAAGTTTGGACCAGTGTGTATGATGTCATTGAGAAAATGTCTAGATGAGGTTGGACTTAAGGCATTGTATATGACGCGACGTTTGGTGTGAGAATGCCATGATGAGGCACGTAATAATGTGCCTTTCCTGATGTTGTTGTTGAAGCCTTTACCATGTACGCTAGTTGCTTATACTCCTCCATGAACTGAGCGAAGAGTTGACCGTACTCCATGTTCTTTGAGATTCTCTGTATGATATGCTGAAATCACCCATGAACTTTTAAGTATGAGCTGCCCAGATTTGCAGGCGATGATGTGAGAGTCAGCCGAACAATGTATTTTCGAGTATAATCACCCTGGTGTGTGCTACGGAAGTAATCCTCGCAAACCTGCTCTTCTGGTGTGTGGTCTGGCTTGATCGACGTTGCAAATTTCCGGTTGATGATTTTACCGTGACGGGTCTTACAGAGTCAGATGGTTGTGCTGAAGTGGTGTCCACCATCTTCATCGCTCTCACCTTTGTCTCGACGAACTCTTCGAGTTGCGAGATTGTCGGAAATTCTTGGATACGTCCCACGGTCATCTCCCATGCCTCTTGTCTTGTCCTGTCCAGCTGGCTGCTGATGTGACATACCAGTACGCACTCCCAGAGCTTTTCCTTAGAGTTCAGCGAGGTAAGAACCTTGTTTTTTTTCGAGACCGTGATTATGAGTGCTGATAATGACTTTGCGTCACACCTGACTGGTGTTGTGCTAAATACAGCGTCCAATCATTTTTGGATCAGCAGACTCTTGTTTTAGAATCGTGTTGATAACGTATGCCACGCAAGCTGGAACGATTCCCCAGTGAGGACAAAGCCAGAGATGAGCTGAGCGGCTGAATTGCTGACACAGCCGTGTAAATACATCGAACACTCAACATCTGTGCGTCGTTGGTTGGCAATGACCAGCGAGCTGAAATGATCCTGGAAGGCTGGGCAGCCAGCATATTCTTCTTTGAATGTGGGCAATTTGATATCCGGTAGCTTCGTTTCAGAGCGTGTTGGCGGATGTTTGATAGCAGGCGGGTGACTCTGAGGCATTTTCTCTATAGCAAGTCCTTTGCTTCTGCCATTTGCAGACTTTCTGTAAAATATTCGTAGTCAACAAAATTAGCTGGCCACGTTTTTTCCAAATACTCATGTTCTCGACGATGCCTATGGGCATCATCGATTTGCTCTGACAGAATCTCGAGCAGAGCTGGTTATCTAGTCTGCGTTTCGTCGGAGAGCAACACATACAGATCGGTCAGCGTCGCGATGCGAGTACACTACTATAGCACTCTGCTATAGCACTCTGCTATAGCACCAATTCAGCTCGCTTAGCTTGCGACCTAGTTCGCTTTGCAAGAGTCCCTGATGCCGTTCCGTCTGGCACTTGCAATTTCTTTTTGTCGTAAGAGTCAACGGGTGCAGTCCCGTTGTCTGACAGGTTACGTTCAGACATTGCGCAAAAATTATACGAGGGCTATTTGAAAAGTTTCCGGCCTTTTTAAGAAAAACACATATTTCGAAGAAGAACAAGATTTATTTCTCGACGTAGTCGCCTGCAACTCGATACATTCGGTCCAACGTTTCTCCTATCCTTTTAAGTCGCCAGAAAAAAATTGATTGTCTAAACCTGAAAAATACTGGTTTATAGTGTTTTCCACCTCAGCATTTGACTTATAGTTTTTTCCCCCGAGAAAACTTTTTTCAAATTAGGAAACTAGACAAAGTTGCTAGGAGATCTGACGGTGGGTGCGGAAGCAATTCAAACTTCAATTCGTTCACTTTTGACATTGCGACCATGCACGTGTAAACCCGAGCGTTATCCTAATGAAACAGGATTATGTTCTTGGCCAAATGCAGATTTTTTTCTTAATTGTGGCCTTCAATTTATACAGCAATGCAGCGTAGTACGGTCTGTTGATTACTTCACCCTTTGTAAGGTAATCGATAAGAATTATTACATGGCTATCCCAAAAATCTGTCGTCATCACTTTTGCTGCAGAGAGAACGATCTTTACTTTTTTCGGAGTTGGGTCCCCCACCGCAATTCACTATATTGACTGTTGTTTGGTCTCGGGCGTATGGTGGTGCACCCAGGTTTCATCGACGGTTATCATTCGCCGTAAAAATGCCGCTAGATTTTTTTTATACAGGCTCAGATACTCGCGTGAAATGTTCGTCCGTATGCGCTTTTGGTCGATCGCCAACAAGCGCAGCACCCAGCGATCGGATAATTTTCTCACATCCAAATCTCGATGTAAAATCTTTTGCACCCGTTCAGATTATATCCCAGAAGCCTTAGCAATATCCTTAACAGTCAATCGACGATCTTCCATAATAGTTCGATGGACTAAATCGACCATTTCGTCAGTTGTATCGGTTGTACTCGGCCACTCAATTTTTTACCGTTGTAAATGAACCAGAGACTTCACCGTATACAGAGTCCAACTCATATTTTATTTTCTAAGTCTTTTTCCCTTTCAAATGAAGGAATTTTATCACTGCGCGATACTCAATTTTCTCCATTGTTGACAGACAATGTCAGCTGACAACTTTGGAAGAGTGCCATAGGCAAAATAATGACCAGAATGACTTAAAATTTGTACGGTTTACATATGTCAAGGCCATCTATCGGACGGGGAAAGAACTTTTTTTCTACAGTTACTTTATGTAGATGCGGCCGGAAACTTTTCAAATGGCTCTTGTAGGACACAGTAAAGATGTACAACGAAGATACCCCGCAGAATGCTACGTTACCAATACTGCGGGTGAGACGGGCGACTAGTTGAGCCAATGCGATGAACGTTACGCAGATACGTCCACGAACTCCCACGATGAGTTGCACCGATGAGCGTTGGAGAGTGAACCGACCCTGGTCTGGTTCTGCATACGAGTCCAGTATCGGCTCGAAGGGTCAAATGTTAAGTAATAATCCTTACAGCTGAGGTGTTTGCAGCTGAAATATATTGAAAATGGGATGAGTACTCACTCGTGACAGGTGGGAAATAATCAGACAAACGATTTCGGAAGAAAAAACGGTCTACGAGGTCTGTTCAAAAAGTATCGCGAATTTTGTGTTGTTTCAAAAAGTATTTATTTATTCATTAATATCTATTTTGTCTCCTTCAAAGTAATTCCCCTCGGATATAATACATTTATGCCAACGTTTTTCCCAATCCTCGAAGCAGTTTAAAAAATCATTTTTTGTGATCTTGTTCAGCTCCTCCTTCGATGCCGTCTTTATCGCTTCAATCGTGGCGTAGCGTCGTCCTTTCATGGGCCTCTTCAGTTTTGGGAACAAGAAAAAGTCACAGGGGGCCAGGTCTGGGGAATACGGTGGCTGCGGCATCATTAGAGTGTTTTTTTTGGCCAAAAAAATGGTGCAAAAGCCAATTTCTGTTCTTCCAAAATCCGGGCGTTTCTGGCGGAATGCTTCGCGCAAATTGCGCATAACTTGCAGGTAATATTCCTTATTGACTGTACGACCCTGTGGCAAGAACTCATGATGCACGACGCCCCTGCAATCGAAGAAAACTGTGAGCAAAACCTTCACATTCGACCGAACTTGGCGCGCTTTTTTCGGTCTTGGCTCATGCGGCAGCTTCCATTGCGATGATTTAGCTTTGGTTTCCACGTTATAACCATAAACTCATGATTCGTCACCAGTTATGACCCTCTGCAGCAAATTTGGGTCGTCGCGGACCGAGTCCAACAGCTCCTTAGCAATTAACGCGACACTGTTTTTGTTCGAAATTGAGCAATTTTGGCACGAATTTCGCGGCGACCCGTCTCATGCCCAAATCGTTGTTAAAAATCGAATAGCACGAGCCAATCGATATGTTTAGGTCCTCAGAAACTTCTCTAACGGTGATTCGACGATTGGCTAATATTATTTACTTTTCTTCATAAATGTTTTCGTCTGTTGTTGATGTGCTTGGGCGTCCGGCACGCTTTTCGTTGTTCGCATCTTCTCGGCCCTTTGAGAACATTTTGTACCACCGATAAACGTTGCTTTGGTCCAAGGTAGCTTCACCATATGCCACAGTCAACATTCGGAATGCGTCCACGCACTTCATTTTGTGTTTTACACACAAAATTTGATACAGATTCTTTGATCCATTTTTTGGAATAGGCAAAAATCGAAGACAAGCCAAAACACGTCCAACCAAAATAGCTGTCAACAATTAACTAAACATTAAAAATGGCCGACTTTGTCAGCATAAGTGAGGGACATGAGTACCAACCTAACGCCACAAAAAAATCGAAAATCGAATATACGTAGCCCGCGGAAATTCAACATTCGCGATACTCTTTGAACAGACCTCGTATATTCACTCAAATATTACAAACTGCATAAAAATATAAAAATAAAGAGTTGACCACTACATTTACTGGGTGAGCTGCACGTACAATTATATAAGTTGCATGCCGTGTTTAATAAAGTGTGAGAGAGCGTGAAAGTAACCCGAGCTGCGAAGCGTGTCGCGAGGTGAGACGAATGAGGATGCACGTATGAGTAGATTTTCACCGTCACAACGAGGAAATTAGCTTAAATTATCAGTGCGTCACCTTACCTGGTGTAGTTGAGTCCTGTTGAGCACATTCTGAGTTGAGAAGATCCGATGTATGATATGTGGAAAATATCCCGAACGAGAAGCACCTGTTGTTCACTTGGCGTTGACGATGGAAGTAATTCAAGATGGTGCTCGTTTGAAAAACGACGTTGGCGATGCTAACGCTGTATGAGAGCACGATCATCACACCTACGCGCGAGAGCTGTGCCCGCGAGGTGCTACCACCCAGCTAACCACGTGGCCGTTGAGCGCAATAACGCAACAGCACCGATACGCTGCTACGCAGCGACCATTGTCTTGTCGTGAGAGCAGATTTCTCAACACTTTTACTATTGAATTTATATTCCAATGGTTTGAACTGTTTAGTTAAACAATATGATGGTCTTAATTTTCTCTAATGTTTCGTTTTCATAATCATAGCAATTTCTTATATCTTACTAGATAAATATTTATTTTCTGAATTTTTTGTTTAAATTGTATAAGTTTAAGTTTTCTGGTTAAATTGTTTGTGTGTCCAAATTATAGTATATTAAATGAGTGCTTAGATTATTACTCTTGCATTAGTCCACAATGTATGCGTTTATAAATACGCATTATTTCAAAGAAACACTTCTCGTTTTATGGTGTTAACAGCGAGAGAGAGAGGAGAAAGACGGAGGTCGGCTCGGGTGCAAGGTGGAACGTTGAGGGATTCGTTCTCCCACCAACAACTGCTAACGTGGCTTCGTGTCGTCTTTGCCCTCGCTCCAGTAACTAATAAGCGCCGCCTTTCTTGTTTCATCTTATTTCAACTCTGGTTATTCCGTATGATACTATTGTTAAATTATTATATCAAGATTACGTTTAAATGTTTTATTTCTTTTAAATGATTCATCATCTATTATATATATATATTCTCGTGACATCAATATTTACATTGTAAAGAATCCAAATATCTGCTATAATTGCGTTTCAATTGTTATTCATCCATTCAGAAATTTCTGAAATCAAAAACAAATTCCAATTTTCCATCAATGCAGTTAATAGGTTTTTTGTTCATTGCAACGTTCGTCATTCCATATTCTTCGTTGCCTTGGTAGTTGGCCTATTTTTGTAGCTAAGACACAGTACACGACTGGGAGAAGGGAGCGAGCACCCGACAGTCACCAGCAGAACATGTGAATACGAGCCAGTTAAAGACTTCGGTGACTCTCGCCGCCAGTGATATCCACACGGCATTGAAGGAGACTCTTTATATGAGATCCAGCCCTTCTACACTGACCATTAGAGCGAGAGCAGTGCCCTGCCAACGTCTCTTCTTAGCGCGCACCATGTATACCCAGTGCTCTGCTTCGCTGTGGCGGCAGGTCTCACCCTTCTCACCGTCATCATACCTGTATAATCTTTGGTAACAGAATGACCTGACCACAGTGCTGTTTATGACTTTCTTTAAAGGAAGGATAGATATTGAAGCGAGGTTGCGTCAGGACGTAACACTAGCCAGTACAGAGAATATTATGTAACATTTTGTACGAGGAAAATCCCGGAATTGTTAGTGGAGTTATTCGACTTGAGCCCCCCCCCCCTGTGATATAGGAAGAATATTGTAAAATTTTAAGTGTTCGAGAAAATATGTCATTTTGAATATTAGAGTAAATATGTAACTTCTAATATTAGAGAAAATACTATGTCATTTCGCGTACTAGAGAAAATATTACTAGTATGTCCTCTGAGTAGTGAGGAAATTATTGGAGTTCATCACAGAGTAAGTCCCCCGCCTATTGTGTAGATAACCCCTGGTACCGAGGCAATATTTAAGTAACCGTAGAGTTCGGGAATTCTCGCCTTCAAGATCTTTTGCGCCGTATTTTGTACAACCAGGACGTGTATACTGGGTTCGCTGCCGTGTTTGATCGACGAGAAACGACGCCTGCCCCCCGTGATTCTGGACCGCAAGATTATTACTTGAGAGGATCCTGATACTGTAAT
This sequence comes from Cylloceria caligata, assembly GCA_963942595.1. Classification (NCBI taxonomy): domain Eukaryota; kingdom Metazoa; phylum Arthropoda; class Insecta; order Hymenoptera; family Ichneumonidae; genus Cylloceria; species Cylloceria caligata. The sequence continues at coordinate 33,281,418 of OZ012706.1, forward strand.
CATTCGGTAAGGCCGTCGTTCGTCTCTAGTTTGAGTGTGGGAGTTAGCTGCAGTAATTTTGTTGAGAAAACCCGAGCGATATTGTCGTGACGGCACGCTATTGTACCGGAGATTTAACGTCTTTTCCTATAGAAGCAGTCGAACAGCTACCGTCCGATATACAAATCTTGCATTAATTCGCTTCTCGAAAGATTAAAGGATCGCCGAAGGAGTTCCATTTCTTTAATATTTTCAACATTTTAATATGGTAAAATTTGAGCGCATTAGAGTTGTCGTTTGCAGTAGGAGTGTGCCTGTTCTTCGACCAATTTGATGTGTGAGAGATGTGCGTCGTCGACTTTGAGATGTCGCGTTCCCGTTCGAATTGTTGGATGACCGTTGTTATTGTGTGCAGTTGAAACAGGGATCAGACCTGGGGTTATTCCTGTTAGTTTTTTGATTTATTTCTTTCATTTATTTATTCTATTTATTTATTTTATTTATTCATTTTATGGATTCCGTTTCGTTGATGTATTTGCGTTAGCCTGTTTTGGTTTCTCTGTTTGACTCATGCTGTTTTATTTATATGTATAACGTATGTGGCGTTATTATTCTACGTTATTTATTTATTTATTTATTTATTTATTTATTTATTTATTTATTTATTTATTTATTTATTTATTTATTTATGATTGCTTTCTCTTTATTTTAGTATTCGACGTATTTTAGGTTTCAGTTTTAATCCCCTGTCGACATTAATGATATTTCGGTTGTAACGGTATTTTTACGTTATCAATTTTTATCTTCCGAGGGGAAGAGTTCGGGCTCGTACACGAAGATAATTAGTAATAGACTACTGAATGAGGTATAAGTAGGGTTTATCTTTTTTATCCGGGTTCTTATCTCTATCCGGGTCTTCTGTTTGTGATGTTGGTGCCATTTCCGTGGATCTTGTGTATGTCTTTTCATGGCAAAAATCTCCTTGGATCGCGAGTGATATTTCCTTTTGGCTGTGATCCGTCCACTCTGGATTATATTTTGCAGTAATTTTTATTTGTTTACTTAGGAATTTTATAAAAATCCTTGGCAGCTAATATGGTGCGACGTCCTGGATGGTGCCGGTTATACTTCTAATTAGGTGAGTTGTTCTCTTATTCTCTCTTGTTTGTTCTTATTGTCCTATTGAGCGGTGTGGCTCCGGTCCGATTCGCTTGACAGAGCTGGTAGATTTATTTTCCTCCTTTTGGTTGTTCTACTGGCTTCTAATTTCCTATTTTATTTTCGTTGGCTTCTGTTGGATGGTGAGCCTCAAATTTCGCTCACTATCTGATTTTCCTTAATTTTTTTCCAACATTTACTCTAAAAGTCTCTTTTTCCTTGACGCGGAGACTTATTTATGTATTTTTTAATCCCCCGTACCTTTAATTGTTGCTGTACTTTTCCTGGGTGTCGTAGATCTCTCTTCCTTCTTTTTCTACAGTTCACTGCTGTTTTCTTTCACAAATTCTGTCACGTACCCCCTTGATTCCAGTAGATAGTCTAACGCCTTGACCGATACGTAGCGCCAACAATTCCTTACTTACTATTATTCTACTCATTTCTAATTATTCTACTAGAATTTTCCTTAAAAGATTTTCTGTAGTCCTCTTATACTTAATCGCGTCCGTCACTTGTTATTTCCCACTTTCTATCAACTGCTCGGCTTCTTAGTGTCTAATTCCTTATTCTCTAGTATCCGATTCTCATTTTACTCAAACACTCGATTAATCCTAATAGTTTCCTATCTTTAACTGGATGTATTTAATTGTTTGAAACCGTTTCCCACGTCTACTAGTTAATTATACCAGGTCTATAAATATGAAACGGGAATTTTTGTATAGGAAATACACGTTTATTGTATGAAAATGATAAAAAATATTTTATTCGAAGTATTGCCCATCGCTAGCTATATATTTTTCCCACCTGTCTGACAATTTGTGGATGTTACGCCAAAAAAACTGTTGCTCTTTTGAGGTAAACCAGTCATCGAGCCATTTTCGTACATTTTCGTAAGAAGTGAAGCGCTGCTCAGCAAGTGCGTGACCCATCGATGCAAATAAGTAGTAATCGGACGGGGCCAAGTCAGGTGAGTAAGCCGCATGCGAAAGTATTTCCCAACTAAACGCCTCAATCGTTTCCTTGACCAATTTTGAGAGAGCATTGTCTTCCGTCCATAGCGATTTGGCCTTGCAGTCGATGTCGATGGTTGGCCTGGAGTTACTCATGATCTTTTACGCTTAGGATTCTCAAAATATATCCACTTTTCATCGCCAGTCACTATTCGATGGAGAAATGACTTTCTTTTGTACCTGGCGAGCAGCATTTCGCAAGTAGTTTTTCGGTTTTCCTGCTGTCTTTCATTCAGTTCATGTGGAACCCATTTTCTGGATCTTTCCATGGCTTTCAAACGTATGGAGACGGCTTCTTGTGTCACATTTAATTTATCCGCGAGTTGTTGTTGCGTTTGAGCGTCATCCTCATCCAACAATGCTTGCAATTCGCTGTCTTCAAACTTTTTCGGTGGTCTTCCACGTTTTTCGTTTCTCACGACAAAATCGCCACTTTTGAATTTTTTAAACCACTCAAAGCACTGTGATTTACCAAGAGCATGTCCACCGTAAACTTCGACAAGCATTCGATGCGATTCTGCAGCAGTTTTCTTCAAATGATAACAGAAAAACAATGCTGTCCGCAAATCGTAGTTTCCAGGCACAAAATTCGACATGTTCAACGCTATTACAAACTATGCTGTTGTATGAAACTTGTATTGTTATGAGTTGAAAATACTTGTCAGAGATGTCAACAAGGAAATGGCGCCAATGACGCGGTTCGACGGTAACTACATTGACAGCTAGGGCCATCTATGGGCAAATTCCGGTTTCATATTTATAGACCTGGTATACTAGTTAATAGTTTCTACCGGAGAAGAGACTGCTCTCTGCTCGCAGACCCTTCTATATCCTCCACACTTTCTTTCCCACTCTCCGATTTTGTCTCCTTTTATTTCAATTTCTGACTAAATTTCTTCTTATTTCAGGTTCCCGCCACCGTGCCCTGGCGTTTCCCTCGCTGCTTCAGCGAGGTCAGCTGGTCGCCGACCCGCTGTTTTTCGGCAGTGAGGGAACAATCCGAAGTCGTGACGTCCTACGTGTCCGGCTTTAGTTATGGAGATCTGCATCGTTTTATTCTGCTATCGAGCCTTATTGTATTATATCTCGCTAATGATTTTTAATGAAGTATTATTTATTTATTTATTTATTTATTTATTGTGAATTTTGGTGTTTTGTTATTCTACTGTTCTTAGGTTGTCTGTGACTACGTCACATTGTTCTTAATAAAATGTTCTCTTTTCTTATCTTATTTTCTTATTTTTACCTTATTATATGTGACTCCGTCACACGGCTTGTGCCGGTTTGGGGCCGATCCAGGCCGATCGGGCGGGGAAGTAGTTGTGTAGATGTACAGTGTGATTGCGCGGAGCGCAGTATGTGTATCGTTATTGTCCCGCACTCTCTTCTGTATTTATAATTAAGGAATATTGGCGCAACAGGAATTTAGCACGTGGCAATCTGTCGCTTCCAGACCGTGCTTTCGCTACATGAAACTTGGCTCCCGGTGAAACTTACCAAAAACAATAAATTAATTATTTAATTTTTATTCCCCAAACCCCGTGTAGTACATTTCTGGGCGCGACACCTCAGACTAACCCAAAGCCGAACCGGCCCCATGTATTCCGCCTGCGAATTGAATTCGTCTCATGAAATGTTGGAGAAAATAAGTGCCAATATATATATATGGTATATATATAATATATATATGTATATTGTAACGGTATTTCTACGTTAGCATTAAATTTTAGTCTTCTGAGGGGAAGAATTCGGGCTCGAACACTTAGATAATTAATTGTAGACTTCTATAGGAGGTATAAGTAGGATTTATTCAATAATTATTATAGAATTCTGCGGTGTTAGGCTTTTTGGCGCCTTTAGCCGCACAATTTATTTATGGCGTTTAATCGCTCTGGAGGTTCCACGCTCTTCTTTACCCGTGGTGTTATCGGATTTCGACTTCTGCGCTCAGCGGTGGATGTCCCAACTAGGGAGAATCGAGCTTGGCCGTCTTGATCTCTCGCTCGCCAGGCTGCTGATGCGCGGTCTGCTTGGCTTAATTTGCTGTTGCTGGCGCGTCGGTCAGCTGATATGGACGTCGGGTATATGTCCGGGTCCGCGTTCTCTTGTTAATAGTCAAAGTACTTTGTTTTTCGTGTTGTTCCGCGTTCGGGCTCTTCGTTTGTTATAGTCGTGCCGTTCCCGTGTGTTTCCAGCGTGTCTTCCCGTGATAATAGTGCTATTGGTTCGCGAGTGATGTTCTCTATGTGTTGAATAATGACAGTTGCTGTATCACTGTTTCCCAGTGATTATTAATTTTTTATCATTTAGTCGGCGCATTCCTCCAGTAATCTTTGGCGTTGGACCTGGATGTACCTGTTATTCTTCGCTCTTGGTGAGTTGGCCTTCTAATTTATTTTTCTCTTATCCTTTATGTCTGTTGTGTGGTGTCATCCTCATCCGACGCGCTTGACAATGCTGACAAAATTGTTTCTCTCCTAATTATTTTTCTAATTATCTTAAAATTCTAAATCAAGTTTCCCTGGGTCGGGGTTACTAGTGCCCTCCTTATTCTATTTATTAATTAATTTTCCTAGCTTCCTTTCAAAATCTTACTCCAAGAGTCTCTCCTTTCTTGAGGCGGTGATTTATCACGTATTTTAAATCTACTGTTTGAAGTCTTTATGTTATAATTTCTCTAACGGTTGTTTATCATTCTATTTTCTGTTTCAGTGTTGTTCCACCTTTACCTTTCTCCAAGTTTTTAATTTGGCAACCTCTCGGTACTGCAACCACACCTTTCAAACTTATCGCTGTGCTGCGTTGACAATTCTTCTTATAAACTATCCTGACTTATTGCTAATTATTCTAGCTAAATTTTCTTACACTCTTTTCTTAATTCTCCTAAGCTAAACCCTAATTATTTATTTTAATGCCACTAACTTCCTTTTCTTAATTTGTTCTTTTTAGAATATTTTCTGTTTTTACCCGGTCCGATACTGTTTACTATTAATCTTTATATTTGTTCCTCCACTAATTTGCACTGTATCTTTTCTTTGTCAAAGTTCTAGTAATTTTGTAGGGCTGACTCACACCCTTTTCTGTTTAAAATTCTTAGATTTTTACTGGATTTCTGGATATTTTAAAAGACTTTATGGTTGCACACCAACGAGCTCTGACTCTATAGAGAGTTAAAAACGAATAAGAGAATCTCTCTGTTTGAAGCTGGCTTATATACTTTTGCCATCCTTTCCCACTCTCTTATTTCAACTCCTCTATACCAATATCTTATGTGATTTCTCTTGTTTCAGATTGCCCCGCCACCGTACCCCGACGTCCCCTCATTGCTCGAGCGAGGCCAGCCGGTCGCTGATCCCCTGTTTTTCGGCAGTGATGGAATTCAACAGGATTCAGCCTGTTTCGCGGTCTCGCATGGACTTTGCTGCGAATTTATCCTTTCTTATTTCTCTTATTTTCTGTATGTTCTACAAATAAATGCTTTTATTTGTATTGATTTTTGTTTTATTTTATTCTTTTTTTCCTTTATTCTTTCCAGGTCGTGACTACGTCACAATATATACCATCATTAATATCCATCATACTATCCATCATTATTATAAGTACAGCTATTATTGGCACGCGGTCGAAATCAGCCTGGTGTGGAATGCGGATCCGGACGTTGAACCGTAGCGGAGTCCCTCGCTGTTACAGACAGCAGGTCAGCGGCCAGCTCACCTCACTTATGGTGAGGGAAAGTCGGGTGGCGTGGTGGTGTCAATCTGTAAAATTAAAGAAATTACGTTAAAATAAAAAATTAAAGAAATTACGTTAAAATAAAAAATTAAAGAAATTACGTTAAAATAAAAAATTAAAGAAATTACGTTAAAATTAAAAATTAAAGAAATTACGTTAAAATTAAAAATTAAAGAAATTACGTTGAAATTAAAAATTAAAAAATTTAATCAGGGAAAGGGGAATGAAGCGGGGAGACGGGTATAAAAGGCGGTGCAGAAGAGCAGAAAGTTTCACCGGTGAAACATGGACACGTGGACACATCACGGCACAAAACAGAGATAATTCCCGACTCGTAGGTCCCGTCACCATGAAAATATATACAAACGATCAACGGAGACGACACAAACACTTTTTGGACGGAATACACGCGAGAATCGAAGTGGAAATCAACGATTTTCCACATTTCACGATTGAGATGACCCGCGCGCGGGTCCAGCGTATAACTCAGCGGACAGGCGATCCAGCAACAAGTCGCGAAGCGTAGCAGAAGACGCATTCAGCGGCCCAGGAGAACACCGAACAAGGCTGAGGCACCCAATTTTTGCATGGTTCTTGTGTTCGCCACCGATCCAGAAGGCGTATGAGTGGAAGGCTCACCAATATAGATGATAAAGAAGATCGTGGAACCATTGTATACGTAATCGCATATGTTATAATGTTTCTTTGGAGAGAACCCTGTGTTCCGATCTGGTGTTCCGTTGTCAGGCGTCTTGCCGGTCGGAGGCGGGAAACTTACCGCTTGTAGACCGCGTGTCGTCGATGTCTGCAGAAATGTCGAGAGAAAGGATTCGATGCAATGGTATTATGAGTTTACGAGAATAATGTCCGTTTATTTAGTAATGATAATGTAATCGAAGAAGTATATGAACAAAAATAATTGAATGATGGTTGAGGATAATCTATCGTTCACTACGGCCACTTCGGTCCGCGTCGCGTGGTTCCCGTTAACGTTCACGTTGGCCGTTGCGCCCTTGTACGTTGCGTTGGTTCGTTGCGGCTACGTCCGATGCTGGCTGAAGCCTCGTTTGCACTGCCGTTGCCGGCGGTTGCCTGACGGTACGCGGGCTCGCGCCTGCGCCTTACGTGCGCTTTACGCGGTTTGCATCGTGATGCGTCGTTGCCCCCGTTGATGCCGTCCGTGTTATAAAGGCGGTTTATAACACATAGGAAACTCACTGTACTGGCAGACAGCGCCGCGAAGCCGAATACCAAAATATATTTACCGCTTTTCAAATAAACCCTTTTTATATCTATCTAAGAAGTCTAAACTAATTATTCTAGTGTTAGAGCCTGAATTCAAGCCCCTCCCAAAGTATCATAAATTATTTATAACGAATAAACACCGATACAATACACTATATTATCTTCCATACGTATATATATATATATAATATTATATATGATATATATTATCATATGTACATATTGTTATACCGGTATCGCGTAATTGGGTTATTACGGTCATCGGGATAATATTGATAGTTATAATTTTTCGGATCGTTTGCCGAAAAAGAGATAGATCTCGAGTCAATGACAAACACGTGAATTTACGGTGAGAGTAATAGGTGGTCGCTTATTATAGTTAATGGTTACTTTCCGTTAACTACTATATGGCAAGAAAATAATTATACAGTATTTCGATATGTTCTCGAGTTGTCGACGAGGAACCAACCGTTCTCGAACCATCCGATCTGAATATACTATTGAGACTTTAATATTTCGTGCGAGTCGGACCCGCGATCAACCGTCAAGGTTGATGTTAATCTTGAGACTGGTTTCGGTAAGGGAGTTATTAAGTACCTTTGACGAAATCGATGATTTTGCAAAAATGTCTAATGTTGTTGCAAGTCGTAGCTCGAGCGGTCATGGCTCGCGGCTCGCTGCATACGTTTCCACATTCTTTCTACTTCGGGTGAGCGGCCTCGTGACCGAAGGAGGATGATGGCGAAATAATTATACTCGAATAATTCGCGGCACAACATTATATACTATATTATCTTCCGCGTCATCCGCTGGCAGCAGCACAGATTTACGTCATTATATTATATATATATACCGGTACGATGTCAACCAATTGTAAAAAGATAGCTGCATGGACAAAAATGAGATGTGGCTCATGTGGATACACAGCCTATAAAACGAAGGTGAATAGTATTTTTACAATCATATTACCGGAGTTACGAGATCAAAGTAGAAAAACCTTCAAAAAATTTGATTATGAGTTCAGCTGGAAAACAGTCTGTGATTTCTGCCAGCATTGTGCGTCGACAAATAGACAACATAAAGCAGAGATATCGTCGGTAAAGCAGATTTTCATTTTGCAGTCAACTACTACAACTGTTAGTCTAAAATTGCCAACTATAAAATAAATAGCGTTCTGAAAACACAGTTGCATATTTGTCATATACCGTATAGAATTACTAGTGCTATATTTCATCGCAATTATAATGTTGAAACGAGTCTTTATACGGTTATGTTACGAGATCGAGCTTGTTCATCGATTTCCATTAATAATGAAGTGATGAGACAAAATTATTGTCCTAGTAACGCTAAAGTCGCCGACATAATCTTTTTCGGACCGGTTCACATAAAGAAAAAAATGTCTATATAAGCTCATTTTATGGGTATGGGCAACACGAGCATGAAATATCATATGATGAGAATACGAGTATTTATCGAAAGAGGTACGGGTTGTTTATAATATAAGTTAACAGACAAATTAACGCTCGAGATTTTGCCGAGTCTTTTGATAAAAATTTGCATTGATGTTTAGTCCACAGTAGATATACTCTCTCCCACGCGAATCAAATGTGCTCTCATGTTATATAATCATGGTGATGGATATGAGTCTATGTGTTTCAGTGACAGGGCTGGAACCGGACTTCCTCTATCCTCTGGAGAATGTAACAATCCCTCAGGGTCGTGATGCGACGTTCACTTGTGTGGTGAACCATCTCGGTGGATACCGGGTGAGTCCTTCCTCCTACGCGAGTGGAGATCACGGTGGCACCAAGGCCCGGGTAACTATCTTACCATTATGTGTCCGCCTGCAATGGACCCACTTTCTACCTACTACTGCACTCTGCCACGTGCCTGCACCCACAGCTCTCTGCATTAATGCTATGAGAATCATCAACTCACAAACCCTGCCCGACACTAACCGTGCGTATACGTACTCATGCAAAAAGAATTGTCAGATGAGTTTGATTTTTAAATTTTATTTATTGTTTACATTGTTGTCCGATATTAATTATGTTATTCAATGAATTTGTAATCATGGCAATAATGTATTCACACAGAGAAAGATATGAATATAGACAATGTTCTCCCATCAACAGTCTCTTTGTAGCGAGTATATTATATTTCTCTGTAAATTATACCTACTGCATACTGTTTTGCGCCTATCGAGAGCACGCAGCACGTAATGAAATTGGAATACTGGGTAACAAATATGCCTGACCAAATAAATTTCGTAAAATGATTCAACTTATTGAAATCAGAACACACAATTCACTGGACTGTTTCTTTTGATATATTCCATAAATAGTTTCAACTTTAACCCCCAACTCCTTTTTCATTTCTTTTGCGACATTCACCTGGAATGTAAATCATATACAGGGTGGCCGATTTATCTGAAGACATTGAAATATTTCGAAAACTACGCATCGGATCAAAAAAAGTTCTCAATAAAATTTGTTTGCCTGGAAGGGGGTCATCTAATGATACCGAAGTCGACCCCTCACCCCTACCCCCCGGGGTGGGGGTGGGGGCAACTTTGAAATCGTAAATGGGAACCCCAATTTTTTATTGCAGATTCGGATTCCCCATAAAAAAATAAGCAACTTTTATCTGTAATGTTTTTTTTTCGATTCGTTATAGATGGCGCTGTAATCGCAAGGGACCTGATTTTTGCAAATATCTCGAGAAATTACACATCGGATCGAAAAAAGAAAAAACACATGTTTAATTTTTCAAAAAGCTATTCAGCGATACGAAACTCCATCCACCCTCCCCCCCATCCCTACCCCATTGTGGTGAAAATGGAAGTTGATTCAAAATCGTGATTTGAAAACCCTATTTTTTCCTGGTTTTCCATGACAAAATCCATTGATTTGACTTTGTTGTTGAAATTTTTTGACTTTGTTGTATGAAATTTTCTCACACATGGCGCTGCAATCGAAAGCATGTATGCGTTTATCAATAAGTTAACAACTACTTTTAGCGTTACCCAGGAACAACGACGTGGACGTAGTAATTTTTGTTCCCATCGGGGTGCTTGTTTTATGTGAGTCCCCTTGCCTTTCACCATCGGGGTGCTTGTTTTAGGTGAGTCCCCTTGCCTTTCACCATCGGGGTGGTTGTTTTAGGTGAGTCCCCTCGCCTCTCACTGTTCAATAAATTAGATTAAATGTTCGAAATTGTGACCTTGAACTTCTAGACACTTATTTATTCTTTCCTCGAATGATTGTACACAGTAGAGGCCCTCACCCCCACCCTGAAATCGTAAATGGTCATCTTTGACAACGCCGCACTGGCTTTTATAAGTCCGTAGTTCACCATACGGTCACAGTGGCGCGTCTGGGTCAATATCAACGATTTAAACTGAAAACACTTCCAACATTGTCAATGCACTTGACGATCTTTACCCTTCATTCCTTAAACTGAAGTACGAGTGCGAAATAAATGCTGCAACCATCGAAGAAAAAACTGAAATGATTCTGATTTTCGGTGAATGTAGGCGGAATGTTGACGATGCTGTTGCTTTGTATGCTGAGCGTTTTCCAGATAATATTCGCTCACGTTCTTTGTTTTACAAAGTTGTTCAATCCTTTATGTCTGACGGTAGTGTACGACCTAAAAAAAGAAAACGAAGAATCACTGTCACAGGAGAAGCTAATGAAATTGAAGTGCTAGCAGCTGTTCAACAAAACCCTCGTGCAAGCACTCGGCAATTACATCGGGATTCCGGAATTTCTAGAGATAGTATTCTCAGAATATTGCATCGTCACAAGTATCACCCATACCACATTTCACAGCATCAGGAACTTCATGGCGATGATTTTTATCTGCGAGTAGAATTTTGTGAATGGGCAGTTCAGCAAATACAAATAAATTCCAATTTCTTCGCTAATGTACTATTTTCAGATGAGTCCACATTCACAAACCATGGTGCCGTTAATCGGTATAACATGCATTACTGGAGTGTGTAAAATCCCCACTGGTTACGACAAGTCGAACATCAACGTCCCTGGTCGGTTAACGTTTGGTGTGGAATTGTAGGTAACAAACTCATTGGTCCTTATTTTATTGATGGTACTTTAAATGGAATCAAATATCGAAATTTCCTGGAACATGAACTACAACCTCTACTTGAGGATATTGCATTGCCCATTCGCCAAATTATGTGGTTTCAGCATGACGGTTGCCCAGCGCATTACTCAATAACTGCACGGGAAGTATTGAACCGTGATTTCAATGGCCGATGGATCGGCAGAGGTGGCCCGATTAATGGGCCTGCTAGGTCGCCTGTTTTGTGATCGCCGGTTTTTTTTCTGTGGGGTCACCTAAAAGATAAGGTTTTTCAACAAGCACCAACAACTCGTGAAAACATGATACAGCGCATAAGAATCGCTTGCGCTGAAATTACCGCAGATATGCTCCTCTCCTGTGTACAATCATTCGAGGAAAGAATAAATAAGTGTCTAGAAGTTCAAGGTCACAATTTCGAACATTTAATCTAATTTATTGAACAGTGAGAGGCAAGGGGACTCACCTAAAACAAGCACCCCGATGGTGAAAGGCAAGGGGACTCACCTAAAACAAGCACCCCGATGGTGAAAGGCAAGGGGACTCACATAAAACAAGCACCCCGATGGGAACAAAAATTACTACGTCCACGTCGTTGTTCCTGGGTAACGCTAAAAGTAGTTGTTAACTTATTGATAAACGCATACATGCTTTCGATTGCAGCGCCATGTGTGAGAAAATTTCATACAACAAAGTCAAAAAATTTCAACAACAAAGTCAAATCAATGGATTTTGTCATGGAAAACCAGGAAAAAATAGGGTTTTCAAATCACGATTTTGAATCAACTTCCATTTTCACCACAATGGGGTAGGGATGGGGGGGAGGGTGGATGGAGTTTCGTATCGCTGAATAGCTTTTTGAAAAATTAAACATGTGTTTTTTCTTTTTTCGATCCGATGTGTAATTTCTCGAGATATTTGCAAAAATCAGGTCCCTTGCGATTACAGCGCCATCTATAACGAATCGAAAAAAAACATTACAGATAAAAGTTGCTTATTTTTTTATGGGGAATCCGAATCTGCAATAAAAAATTGGGGTTCCCATTTACGATTTCAAAGTTGCCCCCACCTCCACCCCAGGGGTAGGAGTGAGGGGTCGACTTTGATATCATTGGATGAACTCCTTCCAGGCGAACAAATTTTATTCAGAACTTTTTTTGATCCAATGCGTAATTTTTTAAATATTTCAATGTCTTCAGGTAAATCGGCCACCCTGTATAATGTGAAACTGTCGGCAGTGACAATACCGACAACGTAAGAGTATTTACAGTATTCCTTACTTACATTACAGTACAATATGCTCTGCATTACGTCTGCTGCACGCAGCACGTCCATTCACCATAGCTCTGAGAGGAATGCATTCGCTAATGCTTGGTACTAACCTTAGAATTCCTGCGTGGGTGGTTATTCATTCCCGTCATGTAATTCTGCCCATTTATTTACGAATCAATCGAGTCCAAATAAGATACCTCACGGTTATCATTCAAAAGGGGGTTTATCAAAATATGTCGCCAGTAGCAAAAACGATGGTACAGGGTCATCCATTTGTAGGCCTCCATTAAATATCGCAAACATCCAGTATGCACTTAATCGAATACACGCTTATGATTATATCTGATTTCGTTTCCCATTGAAAATGATTGGATGTGAAAATATGTGATCCTCGTTTATTTTCGGTGTCGTCCATTAACAAGAAAACATTGCAAGGTACCTTTCCGATTTGAATTACCTTTAGATATGTAGTTAAATAAAGAAAACGATACGTTTTTGTTTCAGGTACCCTTGAGCGAATTTTAGAGGGTTAATCTACCCCCAAAGTTCGGAGTTACCACGCAATATTGACACTGTTTCGTAAAAAGCAGTGTTCGGATTAACATGAAAAGAATTACAATTTTTTTCTGAATTTATAAAACAGAAATTCTACGTCTAATTTTCTATGCACCCTTGTTGCTAGGGTGAATTACCACTAAAAAGGCCTATAGTACGTTAATGTTGCAAGACGAATTATGACTGTGCTTTTATAAAACATAAACCACGTCACTAACGTTTTATATAGATGTAGCGTCTATGTCTTTTATAGATTTTGCTTGGACCAATTTTAATTCAATTGGTTCCAGCAATTAGACCCGATATTTATAATGATTCGCAAATGCGGAATCACGATCACGTATCTCGTACCCTGAGTTGTGTTTGGCAGAGATATCCATCTTATTGACCGGATATAGACGCTATATCTATATAAAATGTTAAACTTAAACGGTTCCTTGCCTGGTATCACTATGGTTACCAAGTTATTAAGCTATATTATTAAACGTGAAAAACATTTAGCATTCGGTTTCATGTCAATCGGAGCACTGCTTCGATGTGAAGCAGTGTAACTACCGGCAATATTCCGAACTTTTGGTGTGAATTTCTTCTCTTAAATATGCTTAAGGGCACTTAAAAAAATACGCGTTTTTTGCTTTAATAAGGATTACAATGTATCTAAATCACATAAAAATTGTTGTTAAGTATTTTCGAAGTTAGTCCACTTATTACTGTAGACTGATTCATTTAGAACAAAATATGTATACTCAATACATTATTACGTAAAGTTTTATTATGATTATTATTATTATTAATCTATTTTACGTAAAATAGATTCTATAGCAATAGCGCTTCAGAGCAATAGTATGAGAGACAGGAGTTTTTAGAAACATGATTTATGCAATTTACTTATTTGATGTTTCGGTAATTACTGGTCACAAGTATAATAGCTACATAACCGTCGATCGACAAATTCAGTTAAGAATTATTTAAAGAATACCAATTCGTATAAAAATGGTCTTTATCAGTATTGCCTCATACAAATGTGACCCATAAATTGTTTGCAATGTTAAAATTCGAAAGGTTAGTATTTTTTAAAAAAAGAAACAAAGCAAAAATTTAATAAGGTTAAAATTCCATAAATAAATGATACGGAGTGAATCGACCTAGGCGTTATATTTATTGTTAAATTACATGCATTATTGCTCAACTATTAAGGTAACATATCGGCCGGAATTGAACATAAACATGAGTTGAGCGAAAAACTTGTTAGTGGGGTAAAAAAAAAGTAAAATAAATTTCTTATTAGCTCGCTGGGCTGCACGTTTAAAGAGAGTTAGAGAGAATCGAGAGGATGACATAGGTTGAAGCCTTGAATAATAGAGCGATAAAGGAATATCACTGAATTTCAATAGAAACAAGTACAGAATTGTGACAGTGTACAGATGTTTATAGTGTATATGAAGGCCTTGCTCGCGCTGTGCTCAATAATTAGTCAGAATCAAACTTATAACATTTTCACAGCAGTAATATGTCTCAAAAATATTTACTTATAATTAAAAACCCCTGATCGGTACAGTGATTAGTCGAGGTTTCCGATTTGTCGAGGTTTCCGATTTGTGTACATGAAAAATGCGGAAGAAAGATGGAAGATTGCGTTGTATCCATCCACGAGCGAAAATGGAGAAACTTAATTCGTTTCGAAGAGTCGCATTTGCTGCAATAAACTGCGTCGTGAAATTGATACGTGGTCGTAAGTTATATAACGATCGACTAGGAACTTTAAATGTTACCGTATCACGAGCAATGTTGATGGAATACGTGGATAAAATGGGCTCAAATTTACGACGTGAAAAATTATGTAGAAATTGCTGAATGTGTACGTGCGTGCTGAAACCGAATGGTTTCAGAATAAAAGTACACTTTTTATTGATACATATTTTCGTGAATCACGAGAATGTTGGGCCACCAATCGTACTCGAGACATCAAAAGTGTCGAATTATAAAATGGTTGTGCAAACGAGAACTTGAACTTGTTACCTCACGAAGTGATGCACAAGTGAGAGCAGAAATAAGAATCAAAAGATATCCGTGTTGGCCTATTAAAAACTTGACGATTTTAGAGAGCATCGGTAGGTGAAACTATGGAATAATCAAATACACAATTAAAATATAAACGAGAGAAATCAAAGCGGAGCTTCATTCATTACGCAACTCGCGAAGATACTCGTCAGTATGAAATAAATTTTGAAATGGATTCACGACGGTGTAAGCAGCTCATTGAAATTATGGATGAGGCATACAGGATTCTCATAAACCTATTATCGAGCACCAAAATTGAACGGTTGATTAAATCCGGAGCATTGTATATGCGACTGCTAAATCGACTGCGGAGAATCGCTGATTTGGTAGGCGAAGGCACCGGCATTTTGACGACCATCGGAATTTTGCAGTGCTTCGCTGCAAAGCTCGAGGATCTGCAAAAGAGCGGAGGTGGTACAGATCGGAGAAGGGAAGAATATGCACCGGAGTGATCATTAATTTTCGGCACGAAAATCTCAACAAGTTCTTGGAAGATTCGAACTCATGATCGTGAGACGCTTTGAAAAAGAATTACAACTTGAAAGTTAACGTTGTGTTATGAATCTAGTCTCGTCCTTGACTAGATATCTTCGTTGTCAGGCGTCCTCGTGGTTTTACGAAAATACTTACGCCCTGCTTATTCGTGGCAAGCAGATTCGAACAGCATTAAGTAGTCGGGATGTCGTCGGTCGACCGGCTTCGTCGGCCCACGTGGCGTCGATGCTTGTAGAGTCGTGGTGAGAGAGATAGACAACGTAACGAATGGGTATAATACGTATAATCGAAATTCGGTTTATTAAACAATATAATAAGTAATAGAAGTGATGAATAATGTAGGATAAGTAATCACAACGTAATGAATATTAATTAGGATACATATCATGTCGTACTTTGTTGCTGTTGCGTCGTAATGGCCGTCGTGCCTTCGTAAGCGTAAGATCTCAGGCTAGCGTCCGTCGTCGAGCTTAGCCTGTCGTTCACTGACTTTGCTGGGTGCTTGCTTGAGGCTTCTCGGGTTCGCACCTGCGCCTCGTAATTGCGTAGCACTCCACACGTTATGCAGGATCGGCATTCTTAACAGTTGTGTTGGCCTACAAATATTGGGCTTCAAAGCAAGACACAATAGTTGAAAAAATCAAGTTCTTCATACCGAGACATGACGTCATTCTGTCTTCAACGGACTTTGACGGGTGGTTCAATTGAGTGCAGGAGAAGTGATTAGTTAAAGTCGAAGATTTCCAGGAAAAGGAGTCGGACTAGTCCATGTCGGAAATCGCGAATTGGAAGGTCAAGATCGAAAAATATATTCCACTTCGGAAAGGATGGTCAACGTACATTCCGTTGCCAAAGGACATCTGTGTCAACAGAGCTATCGTTAACGTTCAAAGCAACGACTCTTACTGTTTTCTCTGGTCCATTATTACTGCGCTTTATCCGGCCCAATATAATACAAATCGCACTAGCTCGTGCCCCCATTTCAGCTCAGTGCTGAAATTCGAAGATTTGAATGATGTAACAATTTATGTCTTGAATACGGTGAGAAAAAAAGAGATCATGAAGTAGTACCCTTGTTGAGATTTCCTTGGTGTTGTTGGAATTAAATCTGAAAGATATTGAAAAAGAATAAGTTTTCACAGTTTTTTTCAAGGCAAGTGGAAAATAACCAGACTAACAAATGTAGGTAGTGTTCGAGAATTCAGGTGGTAGAGTAAGTGGACTGTAAAGTATTCGCAGGTGAATTAATAATCAGTACAAAGATGTTTGTTTAAAGTAGCATTTATTGCTTCATCTGTCAAAAGGCAGTGGACACAAATATATAAATAAACAGGTAAAATGTAGAAAATAATATATAGAAATGAGCGTAGAAAAGAGAGAATAAATGAGGCGTTGTTATTACCACACACGATTATATTAATCGTGTGTAATTGATGAGATGTGCTGTCGTAATCGGGCCTCGCGGTGACGCTGATGCCGGGTGCACGACACGATGAGCCACTGTGTTGATGTACCGGTGGGCCGACGTCATTATACCAATGCTGATACGATAGAAGAGTTTGCAGAGACTGTAGGTTGGCAGAGCTGCACTTTGACACTTATTAAGATGCACAGAACTTTGATGAGCACGCACGAACACGGTGACGATGAAAACCGTGCGAGAGCAAAACGCAAGATGGCTGCGTTATACAAAGCAGCCGTTGTCTAGCCACGCAGTCGTAGAGCGCTTGCGCGCAGCGACCTGTAGCTTGGCACGCTGACCTAATGCGCGATTTACTGCTTCTGAGTGGTGCTGCCCCTAAGTGGCAACAGCAAGCAGTCGCCCATGCTAGCCTGCAGGGCGCAGTCTAGCTACGTGCAGCAGAATGCTCAACCATTCTCAAACAGGTAGGGAAAATGGTTTATTCTACCGTGGACTTTAACACTACAATAAAATATATTTAAAAAATAGTACAAATAAATTGACAGTGAATTTTGCGTGAGAAGCACCTACAATTATATTAATTGTGCGCTGTCATTTGTGAGGTGTACGTGGTGCAGCCAGCGCTGCAGAGCATGCCACGAGACGATATTTTATGAGGATGCACAAATGAGATTTACCCGCCTCACTAACATTGAATTTAGATAAATTATGAAGATATACTCTTACCGTTTATTTTGAGTTCCGTTGAGCACGAATATGATGAGTAGATCCGGTGTGATGGTGAAAATTTTCCGAGGTGAGTACAGAGGAATGTGCTGTCCAAGCGGGTTTTCACAGAAGTATCTAAAATTCTCAAGATGGCTGTGCTTTACAAAAGCGTCGTGGTGCGACGCTGAAGTCAAGCGAGAGAGACAGCCGCTCGCTTAAGCAGCTTGCCTGCGAGGCACTGGCCCGGCTACCTTCGTGATAGCCGAACGCAGCACACCACCCAGCAGCAACAGGTCGACGCACGGCGAATATCGGTCGCCGTGCGTCAGCTGGTTTTTCAACAACCCTGCATCTGAGTCATCAAAAATCTGATGAACCTACAATTCACATTCTCATGCTACAAACTCAATTCGATTTTTCGACGGAGAAACTCTGACACATTTTGCTTGGATTCGAAATTTGTCTCATCTGGTGAGCTCACAAATTTCTAAATACGAGCATTATATTCGGCTTTGCGACCAGTGCTTATGTCACTTTACGAATTGGTTGATTGTGTCAATATAAACAGGTGTAAAGTGATTTAACCGAACTGCGACGAGAGCATTTTGAAATTAAAAACTGTCAAACGTAAAGAAAATGTTCCGTTTGTTATTCATGCTGACCTTGATTGTCTCTTGAAACCAGGTACCTCAAACCAAGCAAACACGATGGTCTATCAAAGGCACATTCCACAGAGCATCGCTTATCACGTGCTTTGAACTTTGACGATTCGATATCAAATGTAAACATTTTCGTGGCTCCAATTGCGTGAATTGGTTCACCAAAAATCTCGGATAATTACCTCTCAGATTAAACACGCACCTGGAAACTATCGTACCGATGAAATCTTGGACGCATGAGCAAACGGATGAATTTTA
The DNA here is from genome assembly GCA_963942595.1 of Cylloceria caligata. Classification (NCBI taxonomy): domain Eukaryota; kingdom Metazoa; phylum Arthropoda; class Insecta; order Hymenoptera; family Ichneumonidae; genus Cylloceria; species Cylloceria caligata. Next base: position 33,300,077 of record OZ012706.1, read on the forward strand.
TTCCGTTAAAATTTGTCATATTTGCGAGAAAATAATATCTGCTGAAGACGCGGGGTATCGTGATCACTGCCACTTCACTGGTGAGTATCGCAGTGCTTCACATGAGGGCTGGAACTTGAATTACAAGAATTGATATACAATTAGCGTGATTTTGCATAACTTATCCTGTTACAATTTGCACTTTCTAATAAAAGATTTAGCAAAATGCTTCAAGGGTATGGTAGGCATTCTACCGATGTACAATATGACGAAAGATACATATCCTTCACAAAGTATATAAAAAATACGGCGATGAAGTACCGATTCATCGATTCGTTTCGGTTCGTGTCGAGCAGAATTGAGAAGCTAGCATCGTATATAAGAAACGTGAAGATAAATTAATCATGCGCAAGCATTGTGGTAATGCAGAAAATTGGAGCTACTAACGCTAAAAGAAGTTCTTCCATATAATTACGTCGATGGTTGGAACATGCTCGACAAGACCGAGTTACCGTTGAAAGAAACGTTTTACTCAAAATTGAATAACAGGGAAATTTCAGATAAAAATACTCGCACGCGTGTAAAGCTTAGGACGTATTTGACGTTCGAACGTTGGGCGAATATTCGGACATGTATCTGAAAACGGACGTTCATATTTTGGCGGACATACTATTTGAAAATTTCCGTTACAGTTGTAGAATTATCTATGATGCGGATTGTCTGCATTATTGCACGGCTCCGGGTCTTGCTTTCGATGCAACGCTCAAGTGTACGCGGGTTGAGCTGGAGCTCTTGATAGACGTAGATATGCTGATGTTTGTCGAAAGCGGAATTCGAGGTGGACTTGTTGAATGTTCGAATAAATATGCCAAAGTCTACAAATGGTATATGAAAGCAGATTTAGACCCGAGCAAACAAGAATCGTACATAACGTAGTACGGTGTAAATAGTCGAGGATTATAGACGTTGTTTGCTTGATCATCAACATTTAGTCAACCTACAAAATCTCATTCGAGCAGAAAATATAAAGTAAAAATGGTAAAACAGGAGAAGATATACTGAGCTGGAACGATGATAAGGGGATTTGACGTGTCAATAAGATGGAGACTTAACCATGGGGTTAATTAATACGTAAAATAATATGAAAATTGTAGAATAATATGAAATTGTGAAATAATATGTATAAAATTGTAAACCTTATATCATTTTTATTGCAACGAACGCTTTAAGAGAGTAATTGAGTAATGTAACACTTATGATAAAAGCTAACTGAGCCTCGTGTTTACGGAAGATAGAGTGAACTACAGAGAGAGTAGAGTTTCACTCGGACTACGGAAGGCGATCAAGGTAATGTGGAGAAAAATAAAATAAGCTGAGTGACATAAGTTAATTAAAATTATAAATCAATTCCATGTAACCAACTATTGTGAGAATTAGCGAATCCTAACCATGTTGCAAAGAGTTTATTCCCACGTTTTCGTACTATCTTTTCCACGAGATAAATGTTTGGATCCTCCGTCCTGGTCGTCCAATTTGGTGTGTAGCTTTCATGAAAAAAATGCTCGTACTTGCCAATTCGTTTTTCCTCGCTAACTTTGTACTTTATCTTTCGCGTTTGATTGACGCATAATTTTCCATACATATTTCGCAAGAGATTTTTATCATTTTTAGCTATGACGTCTATAGGTTTATTTCCGATAGTACGATATTTAGTGTTATTATAAGCTGTTAACAAATCAGTCACAATGTCGGTCCACTATGTTTCATGTCGAGTGAATTGTTTCCACATTTTCTCTGGAGCGTCGATTAAAACGTTCGCAGATGGATGCCTTCAAGTTGTTGAAGGTAGAGTAGAGGGTGATACCGTAACGTTGCATGAGAGTCTTGAATATACGATTATAAAATTCTTTGCCCCGATTTACGTGCAATTTCCATGGTACACGACCCACTTTTAATATCAAGTTCATACTCTTCGTCGGTATTACCCTGGCATCTGACATCACACAAGCACCGCATGTAGTATCCAGTTACCGACTGATTCACTAGCTTCTGTAGCGTAGTTATCACGGGCTTAAAAACTTCATTCATACCTCTTTCAGCGGTCTCTCGTCCCAGCTTGACAATTTTATGCTTTTTTCGAATCGAATCACTAGCCTCGGTAGTCTGATGCAGCGTGTTACTTTGTTTTAAAAAATTGGCACTTTGCATGTTGACACCTGAATGTTTATGATTCAACTATTCTGAATCTCAATGTTCATTACATATTTATAAAATAGTCAAACCCCTTTATGATTCGACCTTTATTGAAGTTTCTGTCCTTGTCAATCACACTAAAACCATATTTACTATCATTCCAGCATCCTGAACGTAGGATTTCTTATATTTGAACTGCGTAAATAACATATCAGTATTAACGTGATCCTGATAAATATGTTTCAAGTTCATTTCATCCTGACGGAAAAGTTCTAGTAAGTTGATATACGTGCAAATAGCATTTAAGGTTTTGAGTATAATATTGGCATACATAAAAACGGTCAACGCATCCATGACGCCACATACAAAAAAACTCTTTTATTATCCTGCTTCTCAATGCTACATCGTCGAAAACCATGATGCAGTTGTATCGAGAATGCTCCGCTTGATCACTTGATCACATGATCTTCAAACGGGAAATATCCAACATCCTTCGCAGATTCAAGGAAGCGCTTGAGAAATTTGTACTTCGACTGATCGAGCGACTTCGAGTATAGATAAACATTTTCAAATCTCAAACCATTGAGATTGATTAAGATGGCAAAAGAGCCTTAGTCAAGAAAAGCCTTTCCACAAATAGTTTGTCCGCAGTTCATTGCACGCACGCTTTTTGGCAACAATTCACCATGACATGTCCCCCCCTATTCATATCCCCTTAAACAAGTTTATCGAAGTCCAGCAAAGATAGCTTGGCTGGTTGGTCCTTGAACTTCATCGTTGTCTTGGTATTGACTGACGTGAAACGCACAAATAGTATATTCATATAGATAATTCTTCTTTCAGGATCACGATTAACAATAACAAGAAATACCGAGAAGAGAAATCACCCTATAAATTGTAACGGTATTTATCGTTAACATTACCTTGAAAGGGTTTTAGTTCGGACTCGAGCAGGGAGGAAAGTAATACAGTGGTGCCTCGCATAACGAACGCCTCGCACAGCGAACGCTGCACACAACGAACTTCCTTTTCGTTCATTTCACGATTCATACAACGAACTTCGCTTCACACAACGAACTTCGCTTCACACAACGAAGTCGCCCACTTCACACGATCACTGCCGATTTATTGCATCCTTCCGCGCAGGCAGTCGTTAGTCACTGAGCAGTACGCTTAATCTACGCACGTGTCGCAGCAATCGTTCATCATTACAACGAAGTCGCCCGATCTTCTACGATCACTGCCGATTAATTGCATCCTCCCGCGCAGGCAGTCGTTAGACTCGTTAGTCACTGCGTATACGCTTAACTTACGCACGTATCGCAGCAATTGTTCTTCATTACGAATTAAATCGCACACGTATCACGGCAGTCGTCCCTTTAAGATAAACTCAACATTTTTTTTATATGATGGGTTCTAAAAAAAGCAGGAAGGTGATTATTCTTGAAATGAAACAGGAAATAATTAGAAGGAGTGAATGTGGGGTAAAACAGTGTGACCTCGTCAAAGAGTTTGGCCTCAACAAGACCACCATTTTCACCATTTTGACAAACAAGGATGCAATAAAATCAGCCAAAGTAGCCAAAGGAGTATCAAAACTATTTAATGAAAAACATAGATCTTCAATCCACGAGGAAATGGAGAGGCTATTAGCGATTTGGATTAAGGACAGGCAGGTGAAAGGTGACGTAACAACCCAAGATATTATCTGTCACAAGGCCAAGATAATTTATGAAGATCTAAAGAAAAACATCCCTGGAAGTAGCAGCAATCAAGATAATAAAGAAGATTTCAAAGCCAGCAGGGGGTGGTTTTTTAGATTTAAGAAAAGGTATGGAATCCACAGCGTTAATATGCATGGTGAGGCTGGCAGTGCTGATAAAAAAGAAGCAGAAAAGTTCTCTATTAATTTTCAAAAATTTATTATGGATGAAGGATACTGCCCACAACAAGTGTTCAATGCCGATGAAACGGGTCTTTTCTGGAAAAGAATGCCGAGCAGAACCTTCATTACAAAAGAAGAGAAGAAATTGCCAGGACACAAAGCCATGAAGGACAGACTTACCCTTATGATTTCGTCTAATGCCAGCGGAGACCTCAAGATCAAACCTCTATTGGTTTATCACTCTGAAAATCCAAGAATTTTTAAGAAAAATAACGTTATTAAGTCCAAATTGCCCGTCCATTGGAAGTCCAATCAAAAAGCCTGGGTGACCCAAGTTATCTTCAACGAATGGATTCTGGAAACCTTTGCTCCTGCCGTGAAGAAATTCTTGTTGGAAAAAGAACTGCCGCTCAAAGCCCTTCTGATACTTGACAATGCCCCTTCTCACCCAAAAGACCTAGAAGAAATATTGCAGGAAAATTATCCTTTTATCAAGGTGCAGTATTTGCCACCAAACACCACATCCATTCTCCAGCCAATGGATCAGCAAGTTATTGCGAACTTTAAAAAACTCTACACTAGAGCCCTCTTTAATAAGGTGTTTGAAGAATGCGAGTTTGGTGGAGACAATATGACTATCCGAATGTTTTGGAAGGAGAAATTTGATATCCTTTTGGCAATACGACTTATACAGAAGGCCTGGGAAGAAGTGTCACAAAGGACCCTCATTTCTGCTTGGAAGATGCTTGTGCCTTCGTGGATTCAGGAAGAAGCAGTAGTTGATGACACAGAAGTGGTGAAGGACATCATCACAGTGGCCCAAAGGTTGGAATTAGAGGTAGAGGAAGAGGATGTAGAGGAGCTTATTGAGGAACACAAAGAAGAGCTGACAACTGAAGAGCTCCAAACACTTCTGGCCCAACAACAGGACAATGCTCAAAGGGAAGCGTCATCTGATAACGAGGAGCAACAATCAAACAATCAACCAATTCCAACTGCTGACATCAAGAACATCCTGGTCAAATGGAAAGCAGTTCAGGAGTTTACCAATGCCCACTATCCGGATTCCGCTGAAGCAAACAGGATCAACGACCTGTACTCCGATACTCTTGTCCGTTATTTCCGGCAGATGTTGAAGAAAAGAGAGAAACAAACGACTTTGGACAGGTTTTTCACTGCACCATCGGCCGAAAAGCGGAAAATGGATGAAGATGTGCAAGATTCGATTATTTCTTAAAATTAAAAAATGTGTGTTTTTTTCATTATGTTTTTAGATGTATCTAAATAAAAATAATAACAAAAAATTTATCTTTTTTTTATGTCATCTTACCATATTTTATGCTACAGAACGAATTATTTTTTTTAACATGTATTGTTATGGGAAAACGCGTTTCACATAACGAACTCTTCGCATAACGAACTTGCTCCTGGAACGAATTAAGTTCGTTGTGTGAGGCACCACTGTATAGGCTTCAGTAATAGGTAAAAGTAGGGTTTATTCGAGAAACATAGTGTAAATTATGCGATACATAAATAAAAAAATAGTATAAAGTTCAATTCACGATCTCGATCCCTTTTTCCTGGTATTCTGGACCACGCACCTTACAATAAGTTATTCCTGGGCTCTTGCATGCCTTTATAATGGTGTACGCTGGAGACTTTAGACTCCCACTTCAAGACGAATTGATTCCTCGCTGAAGAGGTCAATTCTTCCTTCCTCAGTCGTCCTCCACAACTCCACCCAGCGCGCCTCTGCGTTAGTTTCTAATGGCAGGAATACGCATTCCACCCTCCTTCCTGGAGAACCTGCCGGAGTCCCTCGATGTGGTAGGTAGTCCATCCTCCTTCGGGGGGGGGGGGGGGGGGGGGTTGTGGCACAAAGCAGTCGTTGAGGTTTGCCGCCACGTCCACTCCGATGTCCCCCAACCAGACCAAGTGATTCCCATCTACCAGGTGTATGCATAAGTTTTTTCCGGTTTTTTGGTAAAAAAAACACGTAATTTTCAAGGGAAATTAATTTTTGTTTTATTCAAAATATTGGCCATCAGCTTCTACACATTTCGCCCATCTTTCAGGTAACTTATGAATACCATGCCAGAAAAACTGCTTGTCTTTTGCGGCAAACCATTCGTCGAGCCATTTTCCAACTTCCTCGAAATTGCTGAAGTGCTGCTCTGGGAGCGCGTGCCCCATTGATGCGAAGAGGTGATAGTCAGATGGCGCCAGGTCTGGCGAATACGGCGGGTGCGGAAGGATGTCCGATCCAAGCGATTTCAAGGTGTCTTTCACTGCTTTTGCTGTGTGAGACGGCGCATTGTCGTGTAACAAAATCACTTTGCCATGTCGTCTGGCCCATTCCGGTCGTCTTTCGATTAATGCGTGGTTTAAATTAATAATTTGTTGGCGATAGCGTTGTGTATTAACAATTTCGCTGGGCTTCAAGAGTTCATAATACACAATACCGCTCTGGTCCCACCAGACACACAGCATGGTCTTCTTGCCGAAGCGATTTGGCCTTGGTGTTGAAGGACCGGCTTCGCCAGGTGAAAGCCACGATTTTTTCTGCTTCGGGTTTTCAAAATAAATCCATTTTTCGTCACCCGTCACAATTCGATGCAAAAACGATTTCCTTTCGTGGCGTTGAAGCAGGACTTCACAAGTGACTTTGCGATTTTCTATTTGACGTTCATTCAAATCGTGTGGGACCCATTTACCGAGTTTACTGATCTTCCCCATTACTCGTAAACGTCTGCTGATTGTTTCTTGTGACACATGTAATGCTTCTGCTAATTGCCATTGAGTTTGAGTTGGGTCATCATCCAATAACTCCTGCAATTGCTCGTCTTCGCAATTTTGTGGTCTACCAGAGCACTCACTGTCTTTCACATTGAAATCACCACTTTTAAATTGTCGAAACCATGTCTCACATGTTCTAATCGATGGAGCGTGTTCACCATATGTTTCTACCAGCAAACGTTGACTTTCAGAAGCCTTTTTCTTTTGATTACATAAAGAAAAGCAATGCGTGCCGCAAATGTTCTTTTTCAGGCACAAAACTCGACATGATCACTGAACCATAAAACAAAGACGCTAGTTTTTGGCGGACTTAACTTGTGTGTGTTTGTAGGTTAATGTCAGACGAACAAAATTACGTATGTGTCAAATTGATACGCTGCGTACTTTTCGCTGGCACCATCTCTTAGTTAAACCGGAAAAAACTTATGCATACACCGGTACCTCTTTAGATGTCATAATTCCACGGTAAAATTTTCCTTGCTGTCGACACATGATAGGACACCCCAGAAAAACATCCTCCGGTGTGAGTGGCGATATCACCTCCTCCAACGTTTTATAATACTCAATAACTCTCTCTCTTGTTCCTTCAGGATCCTCTTGATAAATATAGATTCTTCTAGGATCGGCGACACTTAATACTTCAATATTCTTGTAATATCCATTTGACTGATCGACTGGGCAGTTTCTGTACATTGCGTTTAACTTGTTCGTGCCTTTAACGTTTGCTTGTAACTGCCGGCCGTTCAATTTTGAGCTTCCGTCAGAGACATCGATCTGGTGCGCTCTACAGCTCTAGACAGCTACCGGGAGACCATCCTCGAATATTGTCGTCTGTTAGAATAGTTAGCCCTTCTTGATCCACTGGGTATATGACGTCCCAGCGTCTCGTCGTTCCTATCTAGTTACGTTCCAGGATTGACTTCCAGCTTTTTACTTTTTTTTTTATAATGATCTTCTTTAGCTTCCAATCCCTTGTGAGGTTAACGGTAGTTGTTTCCATAACGGATCTCTGTCCTTTTTCTCCCCTGGTTTCCCACTGACTTCCAACCAAAGACTGATTCAGACCTCAAAAAGATCCACGTACTCTTTCAGTTCGTTCCTTTCTTTGAATTTTGCTGTGCCCTCACTCTGTGAGTTCAGCTAGATTTTTTTCATAGATTTCGGGTGTACAGTCAATGGTTTTGTTCGAGACCTTCCCGCTCAAGTGTTGTTATCGTTTGCTATCCGTAGATTTTGTCTTGGTTTATATTCGGCTGTTATCCCTGGTCCTCTGATGGTACTACTATTGATTCTCCGATTGAATTATCATTTTTCTCTGTAGAGGCCTCTTCGATGATTGATTTTCGTTCGTGGTTATGAGTGGTTTTCTCCTATTTCCTATATCTATCCTTCCCATGTTACTTAATCTTTTATGGTTTATTATTGTCTTTATTTTTGTTGCCCTGTACTCCTATTATTTTTACTATTATTACATCTATCTCAAAAACAATTCCCGTAATTAATATCATAATTTCTAAGTTAAAAAAAAAGAAAGAAAAGAGATCAAAAAAATTCTTTTATTATTATTTTTTTATAGATTATTCTGTTTCTTTTCTGTGTACTCTATTTACTCTCCTTCTATCCTCCCCTGTTGTATCCTTCGTTCCCTCCTCGGTAAATCTGGTACCTCGTGAGGAGGCTTGCGTGGTATTTCCCATGTATTTTTTAGTGAGCGGATTCATGAGCTGGTACGTTGCTAATCCCACGCATTTTTGGATTGTATATGGGCGTTCCCAGAGTGGCAGAAATTTTGACGTGATTTGATTCGCCGGGTCCGAGACGTTGAGCGCTTTCACAAACACCACGTCTCCTTCCTCAGAAGTAGTGAACGTGTGGGTGGTGTTAAAACGTTCTGCCCTCCTCGCTCCTTTTTTTTATGATTTTTCCCCTGGAAATCTTTATCTTCGCTTCGTAAGCTAGTGGATCGTCCTCTTCACTCGCTGGTATACCGAACCATTTGTTCCACATCCGGATTGGTTTACTTTTTTGCTGCAGTTCTGGTGGGGTGAATTCCGTGGTTTCGTGATGAGATTCGTTGATGCAATCTTGCACCACTTGCACCCATTTATACTCGTACCAATCCGCGTGATTATTTTTTAGGAATGTTCGGAAAAATCGCCTCTATTCACGATTTACTAGTTCAACGATGTTTCCTTTAGGATGACGTATGGAGGAAAATACTGCCTCAATATCTTCGTCCTCTAATTTTTTTTAACCAATTCTTTGCAGTGAATTGCGTATCATAGTCGAACTGGATACGGCTTGGTTTTCCAAACTGTGGGAAGTAGTCGTGGAAAATCCTTTTTATCACTGTCGCTGTATTGGCCTTTCGCATTGGAAACAGTACCACGTACTTGCTGAATGCATCAATTGTCACGAGTATATGGTTCACCCCTCCAATGGATGTTGGAAGTAGCCCATAAAAATCGATTGATATTAAGTCCTCCGGTCTCTTGGGGATAATTGTCTGCATTTCCGCGTAATTCGACTGCACTGTCACCTTGCTGCGCTGACAGATATCACAGCATGCGATGAGTGACCTCGTAAGTTTCACCAGGTGTGGGTACGAGAAATCTTCATCGAGAATACGAAAACACTTCCGAGTTCCGATATGCCCATAAAGTTCATGGCATTCTAGGATCATTTGTCGAACTAAACATTTCGGAAGCACCACTTTCCATACACGAGTTTTTGTATGTTTCTGGACGATACCTTCTCGTAATCGGAATTTTTTTTCTTCCTCGGTATCCTCTTCCTTCTCTAAGACCTCCATAATCTCACATAAATCTTTCTGGTTTTTCTGATGTTTTGCGATTTTCTTCATCCCTCTTACCAGGTCTTTAGATGCTTTTCGCGCTAGAGTTGCTGCGATTACCACTAATCCCTTCGTCGTGTTCTCGTTCCCTTCCATCCGACTCAGAGCGTCAGCGACAGTGTTCTTTCTCCCTTCGAGGTGTTCTATATTAAAATTGTAGTCTTGAATCGATAGAACCCACCGCATTAATATTTCCGCCGTAAATCGACACGTTTTAAGAAATATTAATGCCTTGTAGTCTCTTTTAATCTGTATCTCAGCACCTCGTAGATAAGTTCTAATTTTTTCTAAAGCCCATACAATCGCTAATAATTCTTTTTCAATTGTCATTTAGCCATATTCCGACCCTTTCATAGTTCGACTTGCAAAAGATATTACCTCGCTTTCTCCTAGTTCATTATTTTGTGATAAGATGGCTCCGAGAGCATACCCACTTGCATCAGTCGTTAGTATGTATGGTTTTTTTACATCTGGGTACTGAAGAATCACGGTTTCGCAGAACAAATCCTTGACTCGGTTAAAGGCTTCTTGTTGAGTCATTCCCCATTTCCACTTCACCCCTTTCCTCAGCAATTACAGGAGTGGAGCGGTCTCGTGGGCGTCGCGATTGGTAAATTTTGTATAGAAATTTATTAAACCTAAAAATCCCCTCAACTGTTTCAGGATTTTCGGTGCCGGATATTCCTTAATCGCCTTTATTATCTCAGGATCAGGTTTAAGTCCTCCTGTCGTGGGAATATGGCCTCGAAAAGACACTTCTTGTCGGAAAAAGTGTGACTTTTTAAACTTTAAAATCATTCCGTACTCCTTAAATCGCTGAAAAAGAATCTCAAGATGCGTGAGGTATTCCTCATGATTTTTCGATAATACCAGCAAATCGTCAACAAAATTTATGACGAAATCCAACTCGTCTAGTACTATGCCAAGTGTTCGAATTGAACTTGCCGTACTTGTTTTCAGTCCGAACGGCGTGACGGTAAATTCGTAGCACTTTTCATTGGGTTGAAATGCTGTATACTTCCTTGAATCTGAATGCAATGGAATCTGCCAAAAACTGCTCGCGAGATCCAGAGTTGAGATCACAGATTTTCCTCCACATCTCTGGAAAATCTCTTCAATAGGAAGTGCATTATTGTGGTCATTTACCAGGTAGTTATTTAGTTCCCCGACATCTAAACACAATCGCACACTCTCATCGTACTTGGTCACTGGCATTAACGGGTTAATGTAGATACTCTCTGATTTTTGTATGACCCCGTAGTCGAGCATTGTCTCGATTTTTCGTTATACCCTGTCTCGCTGTGCCAGTGCCACCGGATATGACCGATGGAAGTACGGTTTTGCATCTTTGAGCGTTAAATGGTGTGAATATCTTGACATTCTCCCCGGCCTCCTGTCGAATACCTCTTGATTCCTTTCGACGATGGCCTTGCAATTATTTTTGATATTTATTTTGATATTATCACATTCCTCCATTTTTTTCTCGAATTCCATTTTCGACAATTGGAATTCTTGAGGCGTTGATGGTGGCACTTCTTGGATGGTACATATTTCTCTACCACCTTCTTTTTCTATTGTTCTTGGATCAGCCAATTGCCATAGTCCGTCGATTAATTTTGCCACAACCATATCTCCAACCGCAACACATTTACTGCGAGCATCGACGGAAATCTGGAGATTCATCATTCCGTTAATATCGACCAGGATAGGTCGTAGTAATTTCGGGACAATTGACAACTGGATCGCTCCTTTGGATCCATACGTATTCGCTCCTACCATGATTTGCTTTCTCACTCTTTCTGCTTCTCCTCCAAATGCTTCGACTACTCTCGCCGAAGTGACGGGCAGTGTGGGACATTTCTCAAATTTTTCATTGTATTGGTTGAAAAATTCTTCTGAAATGCAACTCACCTCACTGCCACTGTCAATCAGACTTGTCACAGTTACCCCCTCGATCTCCACAGGAATTTCAGGACACCGGGGATGTACATGGTCGTACCATTTTTCCTCCCTTCTCGGTTCCTTTCATGAAAATTTACGTGGATCCTCGGTAACTGTGAAAGCCAGGTACTTTCTTGCGTTCTGGTCGTTGCCGCTCCATTGTTTTGCCGCTTCCTCGGACGTCTCTCGCCGATCATCAGTCTTACTTGGGGTCGCGAATCCCTGTTCTCGCCCCGATGATTCCGGTCTCCTGATACCCTTCAGAATGGCTTGACTTGTGGATGGCTCGCTTGCAATTTTCCCCTTGTCTGCCTTCGATTTTTCTTCTTCTTTCATATCTTTTGTTATTCTTCATTCTTTGCTTTTTTTATTCCTCCTTTTAGCTATCCCGCTTTGAACTACCTCCTTTTGTGTCTGTCTCTCTTTTTTTTCTGTTGCACCTCGTCGTTCTGCTCCTTTCCTTTTCATTTTTTCTACGATCGCAACGTCTAAGCGTTTCCCGGATTTCGTGGTCTGGGAGACATTTTGCTGCGCTTGTACCGCTGGTATCACCGTGCTCTCGATAAATGGTCCGGGAGGACGCCCCTGGATCGCATTCACTTGACTCGGTGGTCTTTGTTCTCTTCTAGGAGATTGAGGAGACGCTTGCTGCCATGCCGCTGGTCTCGCGCTCCCTTGATCTCGTGATGTAGGTGGCGGTATCTGGTATTCTGGTAGTGGTTCCAGTTGCGCCTGTTGCCATGCTGGTTGTATTCCGTTCCCATTATACGGATGTGTCTGCCAGCGTGGCTGGTCGTCGGGGACTCGTGGAGGCCGTCACTCATTTCTCGGGGGTTCTCGTCAACCCTGGCCTCTTGGTCCCCCGTGTCCTTGGGAATCTCTCCTTTGGATTCCCCCTTTGTTATTCAGAGGACCCGCCATATCAATGCTCTCGAGTAATTCGAGAAACTCTGGCACCGATTTGATCTGACGGATCCTGACTGCGCACCTGACTTCCTCATCAAAATGTCTAGCCAGGCGAGAGATAATAGCCTCGTCGGACATCTTTTCCTCAAGATCACGAGCTTTTTTGAAAATGACAGTAGCGTATTCTGCTCCCGTACGATTATGGCCTTCTGTATCGTACGTCCCGAACTCGAGATTGCTTTGGACCTTGTCCTGTATTTCTCGTGTTCAGTACCGTGCCATGAATGCTATTGCAAATTCAGCAAAACAGTGGATGGTACTTCCCACGAGATCCCTCCAATTTTGGGCCTGACCAACCAATGCGTCCTTGATGACGAAACGCACGTCCGATCCCTCCGTCCCGGCTGCCTCGCAGTACTCCTGTAGATCTTTTAGGAATTTCATGGGCCGTTGTTTCCCATCGGCCGCATACTTTGGAGGCTTCTGTGAAACTGCCTGAAAACGAGTAAGGTTTCCTCCCTGAAACATTGAGAATCCACAGGCCGAATTTTCTATGCCTGTGGTAACACGTTGTTCCAATTCCCGATTTTTGTTGCGTGATCCTCTGCAACAGTCTGATTATTTTTTATCCGTTCCATGGCCTCTTTCATTTCTTTTTCCAGTCTCGCTCTAACCATTTGCTCATTCACAATCACTTCTCGGTGAAAGTTGATTATAGTCTCTTGCACGTGGACGATCTCCTGCCGTACCGCTTCGATTTTATTGTCAGTCCTTTCTTCTACCTCGGAAATGCTGTTTTTGACCTGTACCTGCTGTTCGCTTGTTTTAACTCTGCACGAATCTCATCTTGTCCTTCCTTCATGGTCTGCAAATGCCATGATCTGGCCCATGTCAACCGGGTCAGGAACAACAGGGAGAGTATTTGAAATCCGCTCTAATGGATAATAAATACGTGAAGCTGTGAAAAATGTGGGTGATAAGAGGCGTGTATGATCACCATCGACTCTTCCTGAACCAGCTAAAATTAGAAGTTTTTTTGGGGATCACTTTAGGCAAAAGAGTCTACTTCAATTCCTATAAAAATGGCTAAGCCGTAAGGCGACCACATCGGGCATTCATCGATACTGATTTGACAAAGTTCGGTCAAGCCATCGAAATCTCACATTTTCGTGGTTTTTATATGAGAAATCAACTGCCGAAAAGTGGACCTCGAGGATACGAATCAGTTATTGTTAATCTCGATGACAAATATGGTCTCGGCACACAGTGGTTTGCGTACAAGAAAGAAAATAATGAAGTCATTTATTTTGATAGTTTTGCCAATCTTCAATCGCCACAGGGTTGAATAAAATATCTCGATGTCAGTAGCACTGTAAAATTAAATAAATGTTAAGGTAACGACACAGTAATGTGGGTACATATGTTTCAAGTTTCTGCATTTAGAACTATAGAATATTGTCTAACATGACGCATATCATCAGTTAAACATCAACCACGATGGGTGACTTTTTTTAAAACTAAAACTTTCGGGGACATCCTCCATACTCGAGGCTCACTACCCCCCCCCCCTTATTGAACTGATACCATTAAAATATTAAACATTCAACATTATTCCCAGCATCGACGAGGGAAATAAAAAGTTCTACGTGGATAAAGAGGTCATCATTATACCAACTAGAAGCTACGAAATTGAGGACATTGAATGTTACTTGCAAAAAGTACTCTCAAATCGCGATATTCTCATCAGTTTAAGGCCTATTAATAATACACTGCATAGTGGAATCAAGTGCAACCGTGTCATAAATTTCCAACCAGACAACTCTATCGGTCGACTGCTGGGATTTGCACAACGTTTTCTCGAACCCAATATCACCCACAAATCTGACCTTACAGTTCTCATACTGAAAATTAACTCACTACAAGTCGAAGGTAACATTACCATAGGGGCATACATCAACGAACAACAAGTGCATGCTATTCACGATTTTTTCCCTACCATTCCACCAGGACATGATATAGTCGAAATCCCACGTCATTTACCTCCCGATCGCTGTCTAGTCAATAGATCATCATCAATTCATGGATCAAGATGGAAAATGAATGCATTTCCGCGGAGAAGTCATAACGATAAGACTGCATGTGAGATCGTGACATCGGGATTGTTTTTGAAACTAAATTCGATGGGGGTTATAAAATTGAGCCCACATGCCCAGAGAAAATCAGTGATCGAGCACCTTTCTAGGAGCGAACATGTCAAAATATTCAGTCCATGAAAATAAAAATAAGTTTTTGCTGTGTTACAATTTTCTGTTTTATGGTATGGGAGACTTATTAGGTCCTGGATTTTAAATAGGAACGCAATTATCTCCATTTTGAGCCAGAATGCGCTGGCTCGGGATTGGAGGACAGCTGGTGAGGGGCGGGTTTTATAAATAAATATTTAACCACTCAATTTACCACAATATGCACTATATATATATATGTATATATAATCAGTTATTATTGGACATTCGAACATAAAGTTATTACTATATGTATTATATTAAAACAGAGTCCGATTGTTCGAACTCAAAGTCATTAAGTGATAAGTACGGGGAAAACTTGATTAAACAGTCAATGAATGGCGCGCGGCACAACACTATGTATTGTAACGGTAATTTTTATCGTTATCAATTATTTTTATTTTTCGTGGGACTTCGGGCTCGAACACAGGACTAATTAATGTTAGACTTCGAGGTGAGTAAGAGTACGGTTTATTAACACGTTGACGGACAGTTGCGTCTATAGCCGTCAAGTTCAACCGTCCGTTCAGCCGTCTTGTTTCTACTGTCCGTCAACGTGTTAACAAAAAACAATTTCACAAAAATGTCAATATTCCGTTTCGGGCCGCTGATACCCCGTACAATGCATTTAACTTCGGCAATTTCGATGATTATTTTACAATTCTTATTTTATTTCACTCTTACACGGATTCCTGGTATCCCAGGCTTGAATATTTATTGTGATTTTATTTGTTGGCATTGACCCAGTGACTCTAACACTCACATACAGCTTAACGCGTTGAACTCGCTCCTCGAAACGATATCTCACTTATTCTTATATCACTTTCTCTCTCACACCCATTACACCTCCTCGCTGTCTCTTTTCCACTCGCACGCCTGTACAACTCTTGTTTACATGCCAGTTTAAAAGCCACACGACCTAATTTTAATTTTCTTAAAGACTACTTGCTTAATTCTCTTTGATCAATTTCCTGCACATTGTTCTATCCACTTATTCTATTCGTCTTAAACCTATCTACTCCTAAATCGATCTCACTTTAAACCTATCCACTAATTATTTTTCTTCTAATTCATTTAAATAACTCTCCTGCCCAACTCTCCTTCTTCAGACACTGTTACCACCGTATCGGTTTCTTTTATTAACTCCGGAACCACGGATTTTCCCGAAAGGTTATTTAACTCGATTCTCGAACTTTTACTTCTTTAAAAATGAATACTTCGTTGTTAATTTCCGACACTAGTGCAAGAGAAAATGTCAGTTCGGCGGAAACTTGTACCAAGAGAGCCTTCCTCTCCACGCAGGCTCTTTTATAGCCTTCCCCTCGCTCCGTTTTGCTCTACGTCATCATCCGTTTTTGTTTCAAAATCTAACGCACTTCTTAATTTTGTAGCTTGCCGCTACCGCACTCAACGCCTTCCCCTCGCCAACAAGCGAGGCCAGCTGGTCGCTGATCTGCTGTTTACGGCAGCGAGGGAATTCCGGAGATGTGACGTAGCTCATTTTCGTCACATCTCCGGGTTCGATGGCCTAGTGTCCGCAAACCTCTGTACACCCGGAATAATACCGTGGGCTCTTACAGCCGTTTGAAATAATAAAATAAGCTAGAGAGTGTAACTATGTTACAGTATATATATATATATATTCTAATAGTCAATATTGAAATAGTATTAAAATAGTAGCACGTATTAAAACAGTATATATATTTAAATAGTTAATAAACGGCGCGCGAAATGAATGCGATATAATGTTTATTGGAACGCGCACAAATTAATTAGTTACGCGAACAATACTACGATCTATTGGATATTTAATAAATGAGATACGGTATTACGAGGACCGACCGTCGTGGTCAGCCCCCGGAGAAGAACTGACTAATTAAAATGAAGAAAGCAGTGCCAATGGCCCCGCTCAAGAGTTATGCAAAAAAAGATTTGTGGAGCGCAGCGCGTCTCGCCGATGCGCCGCGTCCCGTTGGACAGCGTGTGAACGCTTCCGTTAGCAAAAGGTTAGCGGATGGCAACGCGTCTCAGCAGCGATAAGCGCTATTGGGTTGTTCTAGAAATATATGTATAAATATAAAAATTAAAAATTTTCATGTAGAATAACGGGGTACCCATGACGTAACAGGGAGAAATCATAAAAATACAACACCCGATTGTTTTTGACGAGTCCATCGCGCACCTAGAGACTCATGGACACTAACCATTTGCATCGGCGACCTTCAATAACAATGATGAGTATTCGTATTGCTGTTCAACATCGGGACATGTGCTTCCTCTAAACAAAAGTTCCTTGCACATATATGGTAAATCGACGAAAACTGATGGACAATATCAGGCGACCGCAACACAATTGGCCAATAACGCCATCTGCCACTTGTTTGAAGAAATACGCTATGAGCTGAATGCTATCGAGATCGATCGATGTAAAAATGTCGGTCTCACGACCCTCATGAAAAACTACATATCTCAGAGTACGAGTCGGACAGATCTAATGGAGAACGCAGTTGGTGGATCAACGAAGAGGCCGAGACCGACATTTTATTTATAACGGTTACG
This sequence comes from Cylloceria caligata, assembly GCA_963942595.1. Taxonomy (NCBI): domain Eukaryota; kingdom Metazoa; phylum Arthropoda; class Insecta; order Hymenoptera; family Ichneumonidae; genus Cylloceria; species Cylloceria caligata. The sequence goes on from OZ012706.1 coordinate 33,317,472, forward strand.
GTACCGCGTAATTAGATTATTTGTTATTCGGTATAATATTGAAAAGTTATTAATTTTTTGGGATCGTTTGCCGACAATGATATAGATCTCGAGTAAATTGTGCAAACGTGAATTTATGTAAAATTGTAGTATTTATTATAGACAACGGCGACTTTCCGTTATCTATTCAAAAGACAATAAAAAAAATGTACAATAATTCGTTGTTTCGAGTAATGGACGAGGAACCAACCCGTTCTCTTTGAGTCTACTTTAAAACTTTTTTTCGTAAAGCAGTTGCTTTAGCCTATCGTCGATCGCTGAGCGAGTCGCCTCATGCTACGTCGACGTCGACCTCGTTTCCTGTCTTGAACGAATTTTTAGTTTTAGCTGTGTGAGCTAAGGAATATTCCAGAAAATACCGTGAAATGGAATACTTCGCGGCACAACATCCCTCCCCCCTTAAAAAAAAATTCTCAAAAAAAATGTTTTCTTCGGTTGGTTTCCCGTACCTTTACAATATGATACAATTTTACAGTTTGATGTTTTATGTAACAATACAATAAAAAAAATTATTTTTCATTTGTTGTCAAAGTTTGACGATTCTCGCTATTTTTCCCTTCATTGTCGTTTGAAGTGGGCGAGTCGCTCTCGGTTGAGGGGACGGGTGCATACTCTGGCCAGCTCAGATAGCAGTCGCTCTTGTTTACATCGGCGACTGCCGGGGTCGTTACCTCGCGTGTCCTTGTCGGTATTCAGTTTCGTTGATACCTGTAACATTTAAACAGAACGTAGCCGACCAAGGCTTTTTTGCTATTGCGCCCTGTGAGTAGAAACTCAGGTTGTGGATTTGCTGCATCCCGTCTCCGGTGGTGTCAAGGGTTTCCATGATTCGGTCTGCTAAAGCTATAAGCTTTCGAAGCTCTTCTGGGTCTCGCAGCACGCTCTGTAGTAGAATGTTCCACTCGGTCTGCGTCGGGGGCACCTGAGCTTCAATCTTCGTTACTTTCAAATTAAATGATGGAATGTAGTTTTTCGGGATGACCTGCGACGTTCGCCCGATGGTTTTGATGCTGAAATCTCGGGCGGTTACTATACATATGCGTACCAATGCCAGTATTCCCGTATTGTTTAACATTTCATGCTGAGTGTGATTTTTCCCACAATTTATTCATACAGGTTCTGGGGTTGGCGCGACGTATAGCCATTGCCCTTGCTGTTGCATTGGGACGATGAGGGGATGGGTTAGTTGGATAACCCTTTTCGCGCATTTCTCGCCGTTATCTGTGTCTATTTTCGCTGTAAGCGTTTAGGTCAGTCAGTCGCTTAAGTTCTGACGCTTGGCTGTGCTATATTTAGCTTTGGGATTAGATTGTTTACGCGTACCTTCTTCCTCACTCTGAAGCTTAACGAGTGTAATGTATATATGTTTTTTCGTAAATATAAATATTATCTTGAAATATGGAAATATTTTGGCATATTTCACTGTCATTTGCGGAAATCGAATTACCAATTAACATGTGTATATCAACCGAATAGAGTGTGCACATTGACTTATTTTTTTCCAAAATTACGTATGCTCTTAGAGGCATTGAATTGAAGAAATGAATTCTCCAATTTACTCTGTATATACTGTGCCAGCATTAATATTCTATACAATTTTCAAGGTGGTTTTCAAGCATGGTCACAGTATTCCGTCTCCTCTGGATTGCGTAATTAACGTGCAATTTCTTCAAAATTGTTTCATTCAATATATTTTTTCCGTATGTATATTTATCATGTATTATTATCTCGGAATGACCCTCTATTTTCTGTTGATAAAATTAGGTCTCCTAAGACCTCTTCTACTTTATTGGAGCTCCCTACCCTGCGTCCCGAGGGGTCCCTTCCCGCATTTATTTTCTAGCTAATATTCAGTTTTAATTAGCTATAAGTATTCGAATTCCTCAATTCCTGAGCTATTAGTGCTCGATAAAGAGCATCAGGCGTTTTGCGTGCACCGCCTGAGTTTTCCGTCCCTTCCGGACTACGTAATGGACGGGGGGCCTCTTCTCTATTATTTCGTGCGGTCCCGTCCACTTCGGGGTCAGCTTCGCTGACCGCCCCCTGGGCACCGTTTCATCTCGCAGGAGAACGCGTTCGCCGACTTGGTACTTCTGTACCTGCGCGCCGTGATCGTACCCATTCTTCGACCTTGTTTTCGTGCCTTCCAGGTTGTCAAGTGCTACACTCCATGCGGCGCGTAATCGCTCGCGTAGGTCGTGGACGTAGTCGTCATAGGCATAGGTGCTGCGGGGCTCCTGTTTTACGGCGGTCGGCAATTCAGCCTCGCGTCCGTACACCAACACGTGGGGAGACAGTCCGGTCCTCGTATGTGGAATGTTGTTGTACGTAAACATCGCATACGGCAGCGACTCGTCCCAATTTCCTTGGTTTTCGTTCATGAAATTTTTTAGGTATTCGGCGAGGGTGCGATGCGATTGTTCCAGGACGCCATTCGATTCCGGATGGTAGGCTGTTGTTTGTATCTTTTCAATTCTTAGCAATCGACACACCTCCTTGAAGGTCGAGCTGAGGAAGTTGGTGCCCTGATCCGACAATATTGTTTCCGGCGTTCCGTGCCGGCAAATTAATTCTTCAACCAGTACTCTTGTGGCGGTCGGAGCCTCCTCGTTTGGCAGTGGTATCATTGCACTGTATTTCGTAAGCGCGTCCTGGATCGTAAGTATATATTTTTTTTCAGAAGCACTTTCAGGTAGCGGTCCTACGATATGGACCGCTATTTTTTCGAATGACTTTGATGGGGTGTCCGTTACCACCATCGGTACTCGTTCTTTTTTTCCGATTTTATTCCTTTGACAGGACTCCTAGGATAAAATGTATTCGTTCAGACCCCTTCTCATGCCGGATCAGTCGTATTTGGTCCGGATCCGATGTAGTGTACGCCGTATACTCTGATGCCCTCCTATGGGGGTGTCGTGGTATTTCTTTATTATTTTCTGGCCGTCATCGGCAGAGGGGCTGGCTACGCCACTGCGGCTATACTCTTTTGTAAGGCTGTCTTCGTTTGCGCTGCTGGACGCCTACGGACTACGGCCCATGCCATGCCTCGCTTCCTCAGCAGGCCTGTGCGATGCTCTGTCCGCAGTTTCTTCGCTTGGTGTGCCCACCGGTAGCTCCGCCGTTGCGTCGCTCTCTATCTCGAGCGGCCTTGCAACGTTTTCTTTTCGCGGCCTTCCGCGCCTCGCGGGTCAGCCATGCTGCACTGCGGTCACCTTGTCCTTTTCAGTGATGCTCGCAGTCTTACTAGTGCCTTGCTCTGCTAGCGTGCGTGGTCTGCCCCTTCCCCGTCCGCACGGCTTCGCGGCGGGGCTGTGGGAATCAGTAGAGCGACCTGCATGTATGCTGCGGATCTCTCTATCTTTTTCTGAAGCATTGGCAGGCGCTGCCTTTCGCTCTGCTTCGTTGCTGTGCAGGGTTGTGGTATTCTCGGCTCTCCGCTTTATGCGGCTGTCCGTAGCCGGGCGCATGCTGTCCTTTTCTCTCTCATGGGCTAGCTCGATCTCTTGCTCCGACGAGCTACTACGGCTGTAAGCAGTATCTTCGGCTCTCTTCTTTGTGTGGTCATTCGCTGTGCCAAGTTGCCCCTTCGTGCTATCCTCGTCAGATCCAAATGTTACGTTCCTGGCTCTTTTTTGGGCTCTCGTAGTAATGAATATTCGAATCAGCGCGTCGGCATTCGTGTTACGCGTACCTGCCTTGCATTCGACATCGAACTCATGTTCCGCTAATTGTATTTTCCAACGCATCAATCTCGAACCTGGGTCCTTTACCCCGGACGTCCTGGTGAGCGGTTGGTGGTCTGTCACTACCGTGAAACGAGTACTATAAATATATGGTCGGAAGTAGCAAGAGCAAAAATTATCGCGAGTAGCTTTTTTTCCGTGTGTTACTATGTCGTTAAAGTACACATAGCATTTGGGGTCCCGTGATCCTGCTAACGCGGAGTTCATTAGCCACTGGAAAGTCGGTGGCGCGTTCTTGAGTCCGAATGGCATACGGTTATACTCAAAATGACTCTGTAGATTGGAAAATGCCGTTTTTCCATGCCTTCCTGCGCCATCGGGATTTGGTAAAATCTAGAAACGACGTCCAGGGTCGTGTAATATCGGGTTCGTCCCAACAGGTCCAGTATTTAGGTTATATTGGGCAGTGGGCACGAATCTCCGATGGTGGCTTCGTTCAACTTCTGGAAATCCACCACTATCCTCATTTTCCTTACTCCGGCGGCATCGGGTTTCTTAGCCACGACCAACAGCGGCGCGTTCCATTGATTCCTGCTGGGCTGTTCCATTGACTCCTGCTAGGCTTGACCATTCCTTCCGTTCGCATTTCGTCTGTCGTCCTCTTCACTTCTCTTTCTCGTGGGCGAGTTTAGCCTCTCGCTTCGACGAGTTATCGTGATTACCTTAGGTGTCTTCGACTCTCCGCTTTGAGCGGCTGTTCGTATACCCGATTTCGCTATCTTTCTCTTTCTTGTGGGACTTTCTTTCCTGTTGGGCTCCTGTGGTCGCCTATATGCTACTCAGATTGTCTGCATTAGTATGCATTTTACCGAACCCATGCCCCCATTTTACGTTCTTCCCAGGCAAGGGTTGTGATCCTAGGTCCTTCGATCCGACCTTAAAGGGTGCGTGATGCTGCACCTAGTGCGCGTGCTGTCGCTTGTTCCCTCGTAGATAGAATACCACCCTTGTATTCGCACATTATTTCTGCGTGAGCTGCTTGCTTTTCACTGTTGGGGGCCACCAAATCGGGCTTCCGTTATTGCTGCGCAAAACGTTTGGCCTTCTTCCCCATGCTCTCTGAGCTTACGCGCAGTGTCTTGACCCGTTGGCTACGGTGTTTGGAAACTTCTAAACTTACTCTATTGGTTTTTAACGATGTGACACGGGATATCGCTACTTTGCCTCAGCTGATTCCGTTCCTAATAGGCAGTCCGACAAATTCATTCTCTTTGGCGGCATCCATGTTAAACCCGTTTCCGGAAGGAAGCTTTGTAGCTTTTTGTAAGCAGGCCTATGTATTTGTATGTGGCGGCAGTTCTAATGCGTGGTGATGAATATATTCTCGTCACGCCATCCCGTAACGGCATGCAGTGCCCATACAACTTGAGCTTCTTGCCATGCAGGATGTCCGCTCTATGCTGCTTGATAAAGTCCATGCCAAGTAGTCCGTTAACTCTACATTTAAAGCCGGTGTCTCGAGCATAATTTTAGCTATCCCGAGGGGAGTGAATTTTTCGCCCGTCACCCCCTGCAGCTCTACAGTACAGTCTTTCACCATGGTCTCCGGTTTGAGACAGCGTTTCTTGATTATGCTGCACTGCGCCCCGGTGTTCGCCTTGACGGTGAGTACCCCGGTCGTGGCCAACGGTGCAGCGATATCGAAGTCGCTGCCGGTGCCGCTCGACGCCGGCAGCGTTACCTGTAGCAGCTGCAGTGATGTTTTTCTTGCGGTGTTCCTTCCTCTGCTCCCTGGGCTCTGCTGGGTTAGCGTATCCAGCCTCAGTGCGCCCAGCGTGTGAACCCTTGCAGTAGCTAGATCAGGCTCCGCGGTTACCGTATTTCTTGCATTTTGTTAGCCTGCATTTCTCAGCCATTGGGGCGGCTGCGTCGGCTCGCTTTTATTCTACGACAGTCTCTTCCGGCAATCCTTCCACATATGGTCTTTCTTCTGACAGCAGTTTCAGATGATGTCGACGTTATGGATTGACTGGTCTTTGCTGGGCATCGGTACGCTCACTCTTCCCGATGTCCGGGTGCAGTCTCATGCCAGGTGCCCTGGCCGCCCGCAGGTAAAACAATTTTCTCCCTGCCGAGGTGATGCGCCTTGGGACCTTCTGGGGTGGCATGGTACTCTACCTACCCTTTGGCTGTACCATGTTGTTGATTTCTATCGCTCCCGTTACGGATTCGTGGAGGGTGGCGTAGTTGCGCGATTTCACCGGAATTTGAACCTGCCCATGCAGTCCATTCTCGAAGTTGGCATGGGTGCTCGTCCGCGTTATCTTTTTAATGATGCGCATTTCCAACGTCGTGGCGGCTTCCTCGCAGAGCTTTTCTATAAATCGACGGTAATACGCTCTATCCTGGTGGCGTATACCACGATGTCCTCACCCTGACCCTGCCGGAAGGAGTTGAATTCTACCTGTAACGTGGGCAGCGACTTCCGCTTCCCGTACAGGGCCTCCAGCTCGGTCTTGAGCTGCGCTACCGAGAGGATGATTTTATGTTTCATCTCTCTGGCCGCCCTACCCTCGAGCTTGCTGCTGAGTACCAATTCTAGCAGGATCTCGTGATCCCTGGGCGCAGCTTGCTTGAAAACGGTTTCGCAGGATCGTAGGAAGGCATCCAGCTCGTGAGCGTTGCTCCCGTCGAAATGAGTGATGTTTTTCAAAGCTAGCCCAACGTCGAGCGTCCGACCCTGTGTTTCTGGCACCCTCGATTGTTCCCTTCGGAACATGGGATCCGCAGGGAGGTAACCCGGTTCCTCGAATCGGGTTTGCCTCGACCGCGGCCGTAGTGTCAGGTGTTCTCCCAATCCTGCTCTTTCCAGCCTCCGCAACAGTTCGACATTTAGCTCCCGTAGGGAACGGATGAGTTCGAACTCACCTGCACCTACCTCGCTGAGCGTATCCACGAGGTTTCGCCGTGCCGACGGCGCGTCGCTGCCTTGGAGCCTGAGCTCCAGCTCGAGCTCTCACTGAGCCCGCTCGTACTCACGGTGACTCCTGTTAACCGACGATAGGCTAACGCTAAAATTGCAAACTAAAGGATTTTCGGAAAGACAGTTAGCAACTGCTTTACGAAAGGACAGTATTAAATTAGATTGAAAAGAGAACGGTTGGTTCCTCGTTAAATACTCGAAACAACGCATTATTATATTTCTTACTTTGATATATAAATAGGCAACGGAAAGTTACCGTTGCTTATAATAAATACTTCCTTTTATATAAATTCGCGTTTCCATCTTTTACTCGAGATCCATCTCCTTATCGGCAAACGATCCCAAAAAATAATAACTTCTAATATTATACCGACTACCGAATAATCCAATTACTCAGTACCGGCATAACAGGGGTATAAGATCATTGAAGTTCCATCACACGTCATTTACCTTCCAATAGCCGTGAGGATCATTGATCATCTGCAATTACGCATAGTCGATCAAGACGGAGAACTAGTTAATTTTCGCGGTGAAGTTATTATCATTAGACTACACATTAAAGAAGTCAAATAGCTAATCATGGGAATCATCTTCAATAATAATAATAATAATAATGCTAATAACGTGGCGCAGGCATATAAAACAGGACTAAAATGTCATCGAGCAACCAGTCACGCTCGAGCCCCCAAGACGATGACACGTCGCAACGCTCAATTCCTAAAAAGTCTAGGGCTTCGAGTTATTGTTGGTGGCAGAAAATAACGTGCGTAATATTTTGCTACAATGGAGGGGGCGTTACACGTGCAATCAGCCGTCGCATTCGACGAATCCGTAGCGCATTATGAGATACATGCACATCAACCTTATACATCAACCTTCAATAACAGTGATGAAATCCGCATATCCATTCAACATCAAGATCTATGCCTCTTGCCCTCGCGAAGTACTCTACATGTGTGTGGTAAATTGTCGAAAGCGACCGGTGCTGCTGTGGCAGCAACGAAGCTGGTGAACAATGCTATTTTACATCTGTTTGAGGAAATTCGCTACGAGATCAATGCCATTGAGATTGATAGATGTAAGAATGTTGGTATAACTAGCCTCATGAAAGGCTACACATTCTTCAATCCTGGTGGAAGCGCAATGATTGAAAATGCTGGCTGGCTTGACGTTGAGGAAACCAAACAGCTCACTAATGATACTAGCCACTTTGATGTTTGTATCCCACTCTCCATGATACTTGGATTTGCTGAAGACTATCAGAAAATCATTATCAATATAAAACATGAGCTCATTCTCACGAGATCACGAACGGATACTGATGCAGTTGTACAGACTGCTCTTGCAGCTGGCGGTTACGAGGATTTCAAGATTGAGCTTACACGAATTGAGTGGTTGATGCCATATGTGATGTTGTCAGACAAGTATAAAATACGTTTATATAGTCAGATTGAAAGAGACATCACTATGAGTTTTCGCACTTGGGAAATGTATGAGTATCCCCTGCTTCCAAGCACAACGAAACATAATCGGACAGTCAAAACATCGAATCAATTGGAAAAGCCCCGTTTTGTAATTGTAGCTTTCCAAACCGATCGGAGAATGGTTAAAAATGCATATGCTAGTTACTTCGATCACTGCAACATTGGCAATGTGAAGCTATTTCTTAACTCACAACATTATCCATACGGTAACCTCAATCTTGATGTGAATCACAATCAATACTCTGTATTGTACAACATGTATGCCAATTTTCAAGCCGTATACTACAACAGAGATCGAGAACCCCTGCTAACGAGGAAAAACTTTATCGAGTATGCTCCCTTAATTGTAATTGATTGTTCAAAACAGAATAAGGCATTGAAACAAGCGCCAGTAGATGTCCGTCTAGAATTTGAGTCTAAGACAAATTTTCCAGTCGGAAACACGGCCTACTGTTTAATTTTACATGATCGAATGGTTGATTATAATGTAATAAGTGGTGATGTAATCAAACGTGTATAAAACATTTGTATCCCAATCAGCATCAATCTCATAGCTAGATATTTAAGATCTATAGTTAAGAATTTTTTACGTTAAATATATTTCCTGTAAGATATATATATATATATATATATATATATATATATATATTAATCTAGCGTTAAGAGTTTTTATTAGATTAAATGCATTATCTGTAACATTAAAAAATAAAAACAAGTTTTTATACAGCAAATGTATTTATCTCGAATTCTTTCGAATCCTCCTGAGGCGCACTCTATCCGAAAGCGATGGCAACAAAGCAAAAGTCTGTCTTATCATGATAAAGTCTCCCTTACCATGAATATCGAACGTGATCTATAGAATCCGACTGTGGCTCCATCTATAACAGTACCGACGTCAGATAATTTCTGACTGTCGGTAAAATATCAACAAAGGTATCGAATCTCCCAATATCCCGATATCACGATATCCCGATCCCAAATACCCCGCGAGGTCTCGCTGTGAGTTAGTAGGTCATTTATCTACAGTGATCGGTAGTACAGTGTGCTCGTTGGTGCGGTAGATGCAGGCGCATTTATCGATCATGATCTAGTGAGTTACCGACTGTAGATGAGGCTGAATCAGTACACGACTACAGTAAGTATACACAGAACCTCGCGCCATCTAACTCGATACCATGCAACCATTATGGAAATATCGATTTTGATCTATCCGACTGTAGCACCATCTAGCAGACAACAATTTCGACATAAGATAATTATCGACAGGCGGTCATTACCATATGTGGGTAAAGTGGGGTTCTAGGATAATTACCGACTGAACACAGGTAAATTTACACCTGCCCAGGTGGTGTGCTGGAACCGGCCTAGCTTATCTACTGTACCTTCGTGTACATTTGTATTGTAATTATAAATAGCTATTTCAACCCATTCGTCCCAATCGCTTTGCTTCGTTGTAAATTGCTTGAGATATTCTCCAAGTGCCTGATGAGATCTTTCTAATAATCCATTGGATTGGGGATGGAAAGCGGTGGTTCTAACTTTCTGAATTTTAAACAACTTCGCTATTTGCCTTATGAATTTACTTAAAAAATTGCTAACTTGGTCAGTAAGCAATACGTAGAATTATTGCGTTCGCAACGCAACACCCGATGCATGATCAGCGATATGACCACGAAACAGCACAATTATTTCGGACAAAATAATTTTCATAAACTCCGTATCCTCTGGCGTTAGCAAGATCGCGATGTGTTCGAGCGCTTCTTCAAAGAAGTCCTTGGAACCGATGATCTCATACGCTACTGCACGAGGCATTTCACTGACAACTATCTTTTCACGGACATATTATACCACCTCGTTCATACACCTCTGAATCGTTTCACTTTTGCTCTCTAGAACTTGCATATGAATATCAATTCTTCTACTTATTTCGACGAGCATATCAAATGTAGACCGCTGAAGAACAATGTTTGGAGAGTATTTTCGGAAGCGTTTCCGTTTCGATTCTCCAGATTCCTCTTGATTCTCGTATTCCTCATCAGCGCTACCACTTATTTTACCAAATGACACAGCTCTGTGCTGGTAACACGAGGTTAAAAGTGTGTAATGCGTTGTGTGCTCTATGCGGGTATTACACATTTTCTCGGCATCAGTCCCATGAACTTCGAAATATTGTTGTACGCGAGAAAAATCACTTTTAAACACTCGCCACTCGTCCGCACCGAGTGTAATCAGAAAACTTTTCAGAAAAGTTACAGTCTACACGACAGCAATAAAAATGGTAAATAACGGTGCTAAGCTTCATGCGATATCGCTGTATATAGCGAACCCCGTTATGTACGGTTTAAATGAATCATTTGGTAAAATAATCGTAGCCGGGTTCAAGTTGAACTCTACGTGTACGCTTACACCGGTGGTGAAAATATTGTCGAATACTATTACCGGAATTACACTCGGTGCGGACGAGTGGCGAGTGTTTAAAAATGATTTTTCTCGCGTACAACAATATTTCGAAGCTCATGGGACTGATGCCGAGAAAATGTGTAATACCCGCATAGAGCACACAACACATTACACACTTTTGACCTCGTGTTACCAGCACAGAGCTGTGTCATTTGGTAAAATAAGCGGTAGCGCTGATGAGGAATACGAGCATCAAGAGGAATCTGGAGAATCGAAACGGAAACGCTTCCGAAAATACTCTCCAAACATTGTTCTTCAGCGGTCTACATTTGATATGCTCGTCGAAATAAGTAGAAGAATTGATATTCATATGCAAGTTCTAGAGAGCAAAAGTGAAACGATTCAGTGGTGTATGAACGAGGTGGTATCATATGTCCGTGAAAAGATAGTTGTCAGTGAAATGCCTCGTGCAGTAGCGTATGAGATCATCGGTTCCAAGGACTTCTTTGAAGAAGCGCTCGAACACATCGCGATCTTGCTAACGCCAGAGGATACGGAGTTTATGAAAATTATTTTGTCCGAAATAATTGTGCTGTTTCGTGGTCATATCGCTGATCATGCATCGGGTGTTGCGTTGCGAACGCAATAATTCTACGTATGTGCAGCTATTTGTGATAAAGAAACTGTTGTAAATAATTGTATATAGTGTACATTTCACTCGAAATATTATAAAGTATACACCGATGTCAGTCACAGTGAGAGAGAGAAAGAGAGAGAGAGAGAGAGAGACAGTCGTAAAACCGAAGCATCAGCAAAGGTCTGCGCTAGAAAGAAGACGGATCGCTCGTCTCTGTTTTATTAACACAGCAGATCATGGAATACGTGCCAATGTCGATTAGCAGCAAAGCAGCGGAGCTTGGTAAGTAAAAAATATAAAATAATTTTAAATCATGTGATATTTATTTTTAATTAAAAAAATAATGTTTTGCAGAGCGAGCAGCCCCTGCATATGAGCCGACACCGAGGGTTCGTTATTCGTATCATGGAGAGCGAGAGGAAGATAGAGCTAACTTCGGGAAAGAAAAGTGCCACCCGACATCCTCATCCGCAGTTGTCGTCGGTGGCAGAAGATCATCAACGCTGCCAACTTTGTATAATGAGTCGTGGCATATCAGGTAAGACAATATCGATTATTCTGTACACGATGTTTTTTATTGATCAGTGCGCTCAATTAAATAGTTGTTTCGTTCTTTTTTTCAGAAATACACTATGATGACAACGTCCACAGCTAAAAATAATTTAAAAGCAATATTACGAGTGATAATACAAATTAATTCCATATAGCGATAAAAATAAAATTAATGGTGAAGGAATCTCCGAGCGTGGATGACCGTGTTTGCAGGGCTGTTGCATACGACGGTAAATGTATAAAGTGCTTTCCATAAAATATTGGTTAATTAAAAAATATCTGATCTTACTGTGTCTCTTATTTTTATAGCATAATAATTGAAGTCTTTCTCTCTCTCTCTCTCTCTCTCTGTGAGGGAACATATTCTATATCTTTTACTGCAGAGCAAGCACTTTGCGAGGAGCATAGCGCAGGGCTATGCATGCTCGAAAACCTCTTTCGTTGCATTCAAAGTGATGGATACCTAGTTATGATTCATAGGAGGCTGTTATATTTATGCCCGTGATACTCTCTAGTAGCGTCTCGAGCATTTAGTCTGTCTTTGGCATCCTGTTTGGAAACAATAAAAAGCAATATGTATCCACGATACGGCAAGGAGATTTTAAGGGACGCGTTTTGGTGCCGAATAATGTTTGTCGAGAGTGTAATGAGTGTGTTTCTGCGTACGCAGGAAATGTGCGATGCATACGACGAGCTGGAAGAACTCCTACGTAGTGTGTATTTAGTGGAACGTCGTGGATGATCCATTGAACTTGGGGAGTTGCATATCGGCATGTCCTGTATTGTGCCTCGTTTCAATAACGTTGTCCGCGGGGAAGTGGTTTACCCGGACTTTGATGGGTACTGCGAGGTGTTGCTAGTCGATTTCGGCGAAACTATTTACATCGACTGGTCTCACCTATTTCATCCGGATCCTCTAGCAAGTATGCTACCGGTTCTTGTCATGGAGTTTTCCATATACGGACTCGACCGCGTGGACGTTGCATGTATCGAGCAGCTCGTCGAAGAAGCGTGCGGTGGAGATGACTTGATCGCTGTCATGATGCGACCTCTTGCCGGCGATAGCGTTCCGCGGGTTCGCTTATCGAACGGTGAACGCGTGGATGTGGCGGCGTTTATTATAGAAGCCCTCGGTGATGAGATAGATATCGGCTACGATATCGATGCCGTGGACGAGGGCTTTGACGAGGACATAGTAATGAATTAAAGACGCTGTGCATGTGTATGTGTGTGTGTGTGTGCGTGTGTGAGAGAGTACATTCGAGAGACAGGAGTTTAAAATCGCTTTGGCAGGAGGGTAGATGCCTACAACAGTTGCGGTGGTGGTGAGTACATAATTTTATTCATTTTTCCAAGTATGTGTACACCTTTGCTCCATCCTACTCTTATCTCTACTCTTCCTTGTTCACCAAGGTACCCACACCACCTCACTTTACCATCTCCACGTTACCGACACTGGTCAAGCAGAGTGGGTAGCGCGGCGGTGGAAAAGTGAGGTGATGGGGGTAGCCGCGTGGTGGGGGAAGGAGTGGGGATAGGAGTGGGATGGAGCAAAGGTGTACACATACTACTGACACTCGTCGATATAGATACACGTTGGAAACATCCGTGGACAGCTGTGATAAGCGGTCCTACGGGATGTGGTAAAACATATTTTGTAAAAAAATTCTTTAAATACATGCGCGAAATGACGGATGTCCCGTTCGAGCGTATACTTTTTTATTACTCAGAGTGGCAGTCCGGGTATTCAGAGTACGGTGATAAAATCGAATTTCGCGAGGGTTTACCGCAAGCAGTAGACTACTCGAATGACGTAAGACCTAAACTTGTGGTCATTGACGATCTAATGCGCGAGGCATCCAACAATACTGTGGTCGATCTTTTCACCAAGGGTAGCCATCATAAAAATCTTAGTGTCATTTTCATCACGCAAAATCTCTTCCATCAGGGTCACGGGCAGCGCGATATATCCTTAAACGCTAATTATATCGTTGTCTTCAAAAATCCGCGAGATCGCGCGCAAATTCAGCACCTAGCCCGCCAGGTATGTCCCGAGAATCCGCGATTTTTGCAGGAAGTATATTTCGATGCAACAGCCGCACCGCACGGCTATCTATTATTCGACTTGAAACAATCGACGCCTGATAATTGTCGATTTCGCGCCTGTATATTTCCCGATGACCAATACCATTACGTTTACGTGCCTCAAAAAGCAATAAAAGTTTGCGATGCGTCGCGCGATGTACCAGTAATGCGCTTGTAATGGCGTTGCGTGGACCTCTCGATAAAAAGCAGATAATTATATTGCAAGCGTTGTGTAATCTGAAGCAAGAGCAACGACGTGCAATTTTGCGCAAAGCAGATGTAGCGCTTGTACGCTGTATATGCGAGTATGCTCTAAACATTTTACAGGGAAACGTGAGTCTGAACAACGTGCAAAAGAATCATCTTCGGAGGCACGTGACAATTCTTCGACGACTAGCCGCCAAAAGGGGAAATTGGAGCGGTAAGAGGAAGATCATCGTCGAGCACTGTGTCGGATTTCTCAAGTTGCTTCTTGCGCCTGTCTTGGCCTACGCGAGACATAGAATATGCCAGAAAGATGGTACTTATTTCTCATGATAACATACATCGTCTCGCTGGACTCGCCACTACTGCTGCTGCTGCTGCTACTACTACTACTACTACTACTAGTGCAGACCCGTTGCCTTCCGTACAGACTACCGGTACGCCATTATCGTGCCTCGACTCTGAGCTGAGTGAAATTTTAAACTCTCACTCGTACAAGAGCGAGAGAGAGAAGTGGATAGCGTACCAATAGGTTTTACAGCGTTATCTTCACATGGTCGAGTACGATAATGCCGTACCGAATATTTCATTAAACCGAAAAGTATCAGGAGTACAAATTGAAAATGCGGGATTTTTTTCTATTTTTGAACGTTTATTCTGAAAAAATGGTAACAAATGAATTATTCAAAGTATTGTCCATCGCTAGCCACAACTTTTTCCCATCTTTCTGGCAATTTACGGATACCGTCGCGAAAAAATTCGGCCGGCTTGGCTGCTATCCAGTCATCGACCCATTTTTGGGCTTCTTCGTAAGAATGGAAGCGCTGGTCAGCTAGGCCATGTGTCATCGATCGGAAAAGGTGGTAATCGGAAGGAGCAATATCTGGGCTATACGGCGGGTGGGGTAAGACTTCCCATTTCAGCGTTTGTAGGTATGTTTTGACCGGCGCTGCAACATGTGGCCGAGCGTTGTCATGTTGCAAAATTACTTTGTCGTGTCTTTGCTCGTATTGTGGCCGTTTTTCTTTGAGTGCGCGGCTCAAACGCATCAATTGAGTTCGGTATAGTGCTCCTGTGATGGTTTCGTTCGATTTCAATAGCTCATAATACACCACACCCAGCTGATCCCACCAAATACAGAGCATGAGCTTGGCGCCGTGAATATTTGGTTTGGCCGTCGATGATGATGCATGGCCGGGGTAACCATATGATTTTTTGCGCTTCGGGTTATCGTAATGGATCCACTTTTCATCACCAGTGACAATGCGATGCAAAAAACCCTTCCGTTTTTGCCGTTCGAGCAGCAGTTCGCATGCAAAAAAACGGCGCTCGACGTCTCTCGGCTTCAGCTCATACGGCACCCAATGTCCTTGCTTTTGGATCATTCCGAGGGCTTTTATACGATGGGAAATGGCTTGTTGTGTCACTCCCAATGAATCTGCGAGCTCTTGTTGAGTTTGATACGAGTCTTCATTGAGTATTGCCTCCAATTCAGCATTCTCAAACTTTTTCACTTGGCCCGGCCGCTCTTTGTCCTCAACGTCAAAATCACCACTTCTAAACCGCACAAACCATCTCTCGCACGTTGAAACCGATGGAACATGACTCGGATAAGCCTCGGAGACCAATCGATGTGCTTCAGCAGCACTTTTCTTCAAATTAAAGAAGTAAATTAAAACTTCCCGCAAATGCTGTTTTGTTGGCACGAAACTTGACATATTGAGAGCTCAAAAAAACTATGAATTTGACACTGCGACAAATTGACACATACTGAAAATTAAAGCTATAAGACGTAGCTTTGACATGAACACAGTCACAGTACTGCCTGATGCGTATAGCGTTAGTAACGCCATCTGTTATCAAACCCGCATTTTCAATTTGTACCCCTGATAGCAATACTCGATAGTCACGAGAATAAATCCAACGACGCTTTAATGAACAAAGTTAAATCTCGGCTCAATGACACACTTATTATCGATAGCGTACTAAAAAAATTTAAATCTAAAGCAATATCGTTGCTTCGCAATTTGCATCGCAGCGCCGTTGGTAAAAAAATGACATGGGATCGTAACGGCGTTGTTTCCATAGACGGCAGAAGAATTTCAAATTCCAATATCCTTGATCTTGTTCACGATGCTATGCGAGCTAGAAAACGCGAGAAACCCATCGGACGATCTCACTTTGCCAAACTCCTGCGAGCGATACAGATGCCGCGTGAATTTATCGGTAATCCCGCGTTACTACACGAGCCTACACCTACATCATCCTCGACACCACAGCGGCGTCTTATTTCACCGCGCAAAAACGATAGTAGCAGCAGCAACAGCAGCAACGGTAGCAACAACAACAACGACGACGAGGCCGAGACCGCACACTCAAACAGAGATTTAATGCTCACGGCTGAAAACGACATCACCGAGGGGGAGGAGGGGAATGAAGAAGCGGACGAACAATTGCAAAACATCGCACAAGTAGAGAGCCAACGACGACCCAGTGATTATCGACCCCTCACACAGTTAGAAAAGAAAAAGAAAAAGAATCTATTTAACTGGTCATCGCTAAAATTATGAAAATTCTTCAAAAAATCTATTATGACACCGCTCATCCTGCTTCCTATTCTAGAACAAAAAATTTGGCCCAGGTGGATCGAAGAGTAGCGCGAAAAAATGTTTTACCATGGCTCGAGACACAGGATTCATATAACATGCATCGCCTCGTACGACGACAATTTCCCCGTCGTACGTATAGCGTGAGTAATATAGACGATGTATGGGAGGCTGATTTAGCTGATCTTCGCTCGATAGCCACGTACAACGATGGGCACGCGTATCTGCTTGTTGTTATCGATGTCTTGAGCAAATACGCGTGGGTCGAGGCTTTGCGTGACAAAACGAGCGCAAACGTGGCCCACGGTCTCACACGCATACTCGCGCACAGTAACAATCGTCGCCCGCAACAATTGCAAACTGATCGAGGCAAAGAATTTATCGGCGCACCGTTTCAGCAAATTCTCAAGAAAAAGAATATCGATTTTCGCGCTGCTCGTAACCCTGATATAAAAGCCTCGATTGCCGAACGCTTTAATCGAACAATAAAAGAGCGAATGTGGCGCTACTTTATATACACGCGAAATAAGCGTTACATCGATGTTTTACAAAATTTTTTATATGCTTATAATCACACTAGACACAGCGGAACGCGTATTCCTCCGAGCGAAGTAACCCTCGAAAATGCCTCTATAGCCCGAGACAATTTAGCACGGCGTTACGAGCGTAACGCGAAAAAAATTAAAAAGCCTAAATACAGCGTCGGTGACTTGGTACGTATCAGTACAGCTAAAGCAGCTTTCGTGAAAGGATATGAGCGTGGTTGGAGTAACGAATTATTCAAGATTCAACGAATATCGGTGAATCGAGAACCATTCGTGTATATTTTACACGATCTGAATAACGAGACTATCGACGGTATTTTCTACGAGGCAGAATTATCACGAGTACGAGTGCCTCCGTCATCTGAGAAGACGAAAGAGAAGAAGAGGACAAAGAAGAAGAAGAACGCTCGGGATCATCGTCCGTGATAAATATGAGCTCCAAGGATAGCTCTTTCTTTGTCGTACTACCGAGCAACAGTAGTATGATAGTATTTTCCGGATAATACGACGACGAAATTTATTACAAAACTACCGCGTCAGATACGCCTGCACGGAGAATGGTCTGTTTCTCTTGTGGAAATTGCTTATCCGATGACTCTTTTACATGTTCCTACTGTAGAAAATCTCGTAACTTTTGAGGATGGTGATTATGATTTATCGGGTTTAAATCTTTTAACACGGAGGAGCGCTGATAGAGACCAAGTAGCACCTGGTGTATATCGCTCTATAGACGCTCTTTTGGAGAGTATAAATCGGTTACCTCACGTGGCCGATCATTTGCGCTTTAAATCGCTTCCGAGCGGGCAGGTCGAAGTGGCACGCGTATGTGACGATCTACGCTACCACGACTTTCGCGTATCGTCCGCTATCGCAAGGCTACTAGGATTCTCGGAAGAGGCTTGTAGGCCCGTCATGATAGAACCGCATTGCGAATACACAGGGTCGAGGCCTGCATCTCTCACCGGTGTTATACCGGGCAGCATGTTTTTATACACAGATATCTGCGAGATATTACAGGCGATGTACAAACACCCCTCTTACGAGTTGTTCCCATTGATACTGATGACTGTCCGTATGGTTCGAT
Source organism: Cylloceria caligata (assembly GCA_963942595.1). Taxonomy (NCBI): domain Eukaryota; kingdom Metazoa; phylum Arthropoda; class Insecta; order Hymenoptera; family Ichneumonidae; genus Cylloceria; species Cylloceria caligata. Next base: position 33,335,774 of record OZ012706.1, read on the forward strand.
AAAAATTAAATCGTTTTCAACGCCACGATATATACCTCTCTTGCGCAATAATTTACACACTATCGAGATCGATATAAGAGACGAATTTGGGGATCCTATACCATTCGAGCAGGGAACGTTCACTGTGACACTACATTTTAAAAGGTCCCACGATTGATTACACCACTATGGATGATATTGACAGTGTGCAGCACGGATGGGGTCGTCGCGGGTACGGTGGTATTAGCCATGTTTATATCGGAACACCTAATCAGCGAGGACACGGTATCGGTAGCTTTCTCGGGGGCCTGTTTCGTCGAGTGTTACCACTTTTAAAGAAGGGCGCTAAAGCAGTTGGAAAAGAGGCGTTGCACGCTGGTGTAAACGTAGCCGGTGATATCCTCGATAGAAATATAGCTGTGAAAGATGCTATTCGCGAGAGAGCGCGAGAATCAGGCAGTAATCTCAAACGCAAAGCCTCTGAAAAAATTAACACTCTCGTGCGGGGGTCTGGTTATAAAAAGCGCGAAATTTCACGTACTCCTCATTCATCGAACGAACGTAAACCACGACGTATCTCCCGTAAAAATAAAAGTGTAATAGAGAGAAAAACAATAAAGAAGAAGAAGAATAATAAGAACAATAAGAAGAAGAAGACTCGTCAACGAACAGTTGCAGATATTTTTGGATAGCTGAAACAAGATGGCTTTTCTACATGCGCACTCGTGCGAGTGTCTTAAATCGGAACTTGAATTATTTTCACTCCCGCCGACGCAAACTACTATCGAAGGCTCCAATTGGGTGTATTACAAACCAATATCTTCGCTAACAGATGATTCACCGATTGAATTTGTTATTCCCGGACAGAGTGATGAGTATATCGATCTCGCGCATACTATGCTTAGTCTGAGAGTGAAAATAACATCTCCTACCATTACGGAAATTGCCGCGGGCACATCGTCGAAAGTAAGTGCCGGCCCTGTAAACAATCTCTTGCATTCTATGTTTAATCTGGTGGATGTATACCTGAATCAAAAATTAGTTTCACCTCCAAATAATGCCTACGCTTATCGAGCGTACATAGAAGCACTTTTGAATTACGGTCCAGCAGCAAAAAATTCGCATCTCACGAGCGTTCTCTGGTACGACGATACGCCTGGAAAAATGGATGATGGATGAACATCGGAAAATACGGGTCTTGTGAAGAGAAAACAATTTTTAAATGTCGAAAAAACTGTAGACTTGCTCGGTCATCTGCATTGCGATATATTCAATCAGGAGCGGTTCCTATTAAACGGTGTCGTGATGCGCCTACGGCTGGTTCGATCTAGAGATTCATTTTGTCTTGTGGGGGATACAAAGAATGGTCAATGCGGCTTAAAGATTCTCGAGGCATCGCTTCTCGTTCGTAGAACAAAAATAGCTCCTGGTATGCTGCTCTCACATGCTAGAACTCTGGCAAAATCTACGGCTAAATATCCTCTTACGAGAGTCGAGGTAAAAGCCGTTTCAATACACTCTGGTGTTCATGGATAGACTATCGATAATATCGTGTTAGGTCAGTTGCCGAAGCGTATAATTATCGGTTTTGTCGATAACAAAGCGTTTAACGGTGACTTCAGTATGAATCCGTTCAATTTCCAAAATTACAAGATAAATTATCTCTCGTTGTATGTAGATGGTGCTCAAATACCTTCGGAACCGTTACAACCTGATTTCACGAAAAATCATCTATATGTGGATGATTTTCAAACGTTGTTTTCGGGAACTGGAATACATTTCTTGAACGACGGTAATTCGATCGATCGCGATAATTATCGCGATGGATACTGTCTGTTTGCTTAAGATTTGACACCCGATCTTTCGGCGAACAGCAATACACATTGGAATTTAATAAAGCACGGTAGTGTGAGAATAGAGGTACAATTTGAGGATGCGCTTGCTTCAACGATAAATTGTGTAGTCTACGCGGAATATGATAATGTTTTTGAAATTGATGTCTCTCAGCAGGTAATGGTGGATTTTACCGGATAAGCGAAAAATGTGCTGATGTCGGCATAAAATTATTTCGTGTTAAGACACGTAGAAGCGTGTCCGCGAGTAACTAATCAGTCGAACTCGGTCATCTGTACGGATTAGACGTGAAAATGGATATCGTCGTGGATATACAGGGAATGCGTGGTAAAGACTCGGAATTTATTCCGAAAGAAATTGCCGTGGTAGCAGTGGATAGACCGTACTCTGCTCATTGGATCGTTGCACCGCCGTGTCACTTTGCCGAATTACCACAGCAATCGAGAAGCCAGAATAATTTTCTCTCGAAATATTTTCACGGTCTGGAGTGGTATGAGGGCGATGTGAGCTGTAAACAGGTATACGCTAACTTGCGTGAAATTTCGCGAAAATCAAGACGCATCTATACGCGCGGTCACGACAAGGCTATACCTCTTTGCGATATCACGAGTCGTGAAATTTCCAACCTGGAGGATGAGGAGGGCGCCCCATCGTACACATTTATGCCGAAATCTTTGCGAAAATGCTTCAGACACGCTATGATAAACGATACAGCGTCTTCGCATTGTGCAATGCGCCAGGCTTTCCAAATAAAAAATTGGGTTCGGAAGCATCCATTTAAAGGAGAATCATACATGGATGTTTGGTCAGCAGACGAAGAGGAAGAGAATAAAAAAGAGGAGAAATCTTCATCATGTGGTCGTGACACGATCGACGATGCTGTGAAATAAATTTTGCATATATATACGTCTTTCAAAGCGTATCGGTCATCATTTAATCATTGACTATGTGTTCAGCATGAACACTAGACAAATCTACGAGAGTCTGCAGTATCTACCACTTTCAACCATTGGCGTATACCCGGCTGACAGAATTCCTCGTGTATGGTCGTTACCAGCCGGACTCGTCGTTAACACGGATAACCACGACGGACCTGGAGAGCATTGGATCGCCATGTACGTTAACCATCATGGAAAAGGTATGTACTTTGATAGCTACGGGCTACCACCGGTTATACCGCAACATCTCGCCCGACTACGAAGAAACTGCAAGTTCTATCGGTACGGCCTCAAGGAGCTACAGAGTAATACGTCGGATGTGTGTGGACAATTTTGCATCGTATTCCTACACCTTATGTCGTGCGGCTTCACCATGTCGCGATTTAATAATCTCTTTAGCGATAATGTAACGAAAAACGACAGATTAGTGCGTGAATATAACAATGCTTTTGCCTCTCGACGATCAGACAGTGATAAAAATAAATTTAACGGCAGAGGAGTCTCCGAGCGAAGATTACCGTGTTTGCAGGGATGTTGCATACGACGGTAAATATCTGTAAAGTGATTTTAATAAAATATTGATTAATTAAAAACAAATACATCGGTTTACTGTGTCTCTTCTTTTATAATTATATATAAATTATAATCGAGGTCTCTCGCGGCACGGTACCATATTCTGCGTCTTTTACTGCAGAGCATTCGCTTCACGAGAAGCACAGCGCAAAGCGGTACACACGTGCAAAACTGCCGACATTGCATTCAAAGCGCTGCACACCTAGTTATGATTTAGAGGGGCGTTTGTTATCTTCAAACGCTGTGATCACCGCGAGCCTCATCCGGAGCATCGAGTCTGTCTTTAACTTCGTGATCGTACAGTCTAAAACGTTTTTCCGCTATGTATCCTCGTTATGATGCAAGTATTCTGGGTGTCGCGTTTTGGTGCAGTGTTTTATATATAGACTTGGACATGGCGGTTCATCTGCGAACCGATGAAATGTGGGATGCGTACGAGGAGATGGCGAAAATTTTCCATCGTGTTTTTTACGAGTGGGATCGCGCATCGTTTAGTATCGCCCTGGAGGATCTTTACGAGGGGATGCGGTGCGTGGTTGTGCAAAACGGTCGTGCGGATCGCGGTGAGCTAATCTATGCAGATGGTGACGGATATTCGGAGGTACTCCTAATCGATGAGGGGTACCCAATATTCGTCAATTGGGATAACTGATATTATCCTGATACCCTCACCGGCATGATACCTGCCTTATGCATGGGGTGCCATCTGCATGGATTGGAACGGGTTCACTACTCTGGCTTAATGCCGCTGCTGGAGTCAATGTGTGGTTTCCGCCGCATTATTGCACGGTTTGGTGGTGAGAGGCGAGAGTCGTACTCCCAGTGTTAGGCTAACGACGTTGGACAATGTGGACGTGGTGGAACACGTATTCGGGGTTCTCGGTGAGGACATAGCAATCGGCTACGATGGCGGCGACGTGGACGAAGGCTTCGAGGACCCCGAGTCTCCTGACATGGACGGTGCTAGGTAGAAAAAGTGTGTGCGTGAGCGTATGCGTGCG